>OY720443.1:55925832-56525832 GCA_963082915.1 Dolichopus griseipennis
AGAAATTCGCAATTTGTTTTTGTTTTCAAGTTTAAGAAAAAAATGAAAACAATTATTTTGCACACTTATTTTTTTATTTCTATTACTAAAAAAAAACCATAAATTATATTTTAGCAGCGTGTTACAGTCATAAAGTATTATATACGAAATTTTAAAAATTTTCTTCATGGTTCAGAGGTGTATTCGAAGAATCTAAAATTACACCTGTTAAATGCTAGGTACCAGGCCTTTAAATTTTTCTAGATTTCTAGATCTAGGCGGAAAAAAATAACGTTATCTATCAAAATGTGTTATCAATTTCATTTGGTCCGTCCTTCTGTCTAGTAATCCTACTTTAAACATAAAAGAAGTAACAATTACTATAGAATAACTTTTTTATACACGTACGAACGTTGTTTTAGTTTTTTAGCTAAGATTTCTTATCAATTCAGTATGGCTCGGTTTGTAGATTCGTGCAGCTTATATAAAAATGCGAAAATATCATCTCATTATTGTATGTCAAGAAAATGTATACTATAAATGCACAAAATTTGGTTCGTCAAGTTATCTAATATATTTTTGAAAGTTTTTAAAAATAGCTGTCTTCTAACTGAATAATTTTAAAAAGTTTATATTATGTTTGTGCAGATGTTTCAGAGTTGACACAGTATATACATATTTTATCCTTGTTTTTATACATTCACACCCGTTGATAAGATTTAATTCATTTTTTATTCCCCAAAACCTACAACTTGATAGATCGACGTCTTAACCAGTACGCCATTGGTAAGCTTTAGTTATACACAGATAAATTTTTCAAAATTAGAACTATTGTTGCAAATACGTTAAAAGATTACCTTCATCTTTTACAGAATCCCATCTGCATTATATTAGATGGCGCCCTGAAATAGTATACCTTTTACATTATAACACATTTTATCGCAATTGTGGTAATGGGTTAAGATAGGAGGATTTTTTTAAAAAAATTTAATTAATTCAATTACGGCTGTATGGCACAGTGTGTCTTAAACGGTTCGGTGATACTGCGGTAATAGTGCCCATCTTTCATGCGAAAGGGCTGGGTTCGAATACCAGCAAAAGTGAAAAAACTTTTCGATGGTTTTCGACTCGCCTCAGCTATCATTCACCATTGGGCTCAAATTAATGGCTTAATCAATAATTAATAATTATATATCTTTAATAAAAAATACATTAATATAACAATATAAACAAATGCAAAATATAAACAAATAACTTAATTGAATAATATAACTCACAGATATAGAATACCATATAACTCAAGTACAAAATATCACAATATAAACAAAATAGAATTGTGTGGAATTCATTAGGATCAATTCTAATAATACGAACATAATACGATCCCCGGTTCCAATATGTACCTATGGTACAGACAAGCTTATTTGCCTAACAGTTGAACAGTTAGCACTTTAAACAACAAAAAAAAAAATATTAATTTAATTTATTCTCTTAAATTTTAATTTCGAATTCTTTTTTGAAATTTAATTAAAAAAAAAACCATTTTTATTAATAAAACAAGTGATGAAAAAAAACCAAGGGTTTTTAAAAAAGCACATTTTCAAATTTATATTGTATTAAATACTGAGTTTAACTTTGGAAATATTTACTTGGAAATAGTTACTGCTTACTTATAAAATTAACTGCTAACAGTAAAGTTTTTAATTTAAAGTTGCTATAGCCCTTCAATGGGGAAGGTTGCCAAGTTTCTCAAGGATCTAACTTCATCTAACCCCCCCCCCCTCAGTCCCCCTCCATTTTGTTAGGTTCTAGGAATTAAATTTTGAATTCCACAAAAATTTTGAATTTTACTTAGAATTATACAATCCAAGAAAAAATGGGTAAAACTGAGAGACACTTTCTTCAATTTAAGGAACCGCTTTTAAATTTAAGAAAAACCTTTAACATATGTTGAAATATAATGTTTGGCCTTTAAATTTTGTATATTATAAAAAAAAAAATTGGACAGGTATTCAAGTTACAGGTGCTTAAAAATAGCAAAATTTAAATTTTCGAGCCCTTATAGCTCCTAAACAGGGGGCTTGACAAAAAAATTTTATTAACCGGCTCCTACTAATATTTGAGGATCTAACTTCTCCCAAAATTTCAGGATCCTATCTTAAACCGTTTAGGAGATATATGGGACCAAAAATTTTGCAAAGATTGAGTTTTATATAATGCTAAATTTTAGTACCGTATGGCAACCCTATACATTTAAGCGACATATTTTTGTAAAGCCTATAAAAGCAGCTCTCTTCTACCGTTTTTTTATTGAAAATAAACCTAACAGAACTCTTGTTATATCAATTTAAATATAGGGCTTTTTTGGAATTTGCAGGGGCTGTAGCTTTGTCACCCTTCAAAATTAAGAAAAACCTTTGACACATGTTGAAATATAATTATAGAGCTTTGAATTTTGTATATCACTAAAAAAAAATTTGGACAGGTATTTAAGTTACAGGTGTTTAAAAATAGCAAAATTTCAATTTTCGAGCCCTTATAGCTCCTAAATAGGGGGCTTGGCAAAAAAATTTTGTTAACCGACTCCTACTAGTTTCTTAGTATCTAACTTCCTCCAAAATTTCAAGACCCTACCTTGAACCGTTCAGAAGATATGTGTGGCTAAAAATTTTGCAAAAATTGAGTTTTGTGTAATGTTAAATTTTAGTACCGTATGGCAACCCTAAATATTTGCCTTTTAAATATTTATAAAGTTTATGAAACCAGCTATCGTTTGCCGTTTTCAGATTGAAAATATATCTAACAGAACTCTTGTTATAACAATTTAAATATAGGGCTTTTTCAAACTTTGGGGGGCTATAGCCCCGTAACAGGTGGGGCTACAGAAAAAAATTCTTTTACGAAATTATTTTTTTTGCGAAAACTACCCATGGTTAAAATTTCTTTACTCTATTTCAAACGATGTAAAAGTTTTTGTAAACATACGGACAGACGGACAGACAGACGGACGGACGGACGGACGGACGGACGGACAGAGTGAAACTATATAGGCACATTTTTACAAAATTTTTTGAAAATGTGCTAAAAATTCATATTGAAAATTAAATTTAGCGCAGCCAAATAAATTTTAGCGAATACATACATTAACACATATGTATAATATTTAATATACATTAAGAATACTAGTGTTATGATGAGTGCAATGTTCATATCATATATATTTAAACTAAAAATATATTATATTTATCTGTTAAATATTTCCCGTATGTGTGTATGTAAATATATTATGTTTCATAATATATAGGAAATGTTTTTCTATTTTTAAAAGAAATTTTCTTCTTTTTACTCAAGTACATTTTCTTTTAAATTGTTTTTGTTGTTTTTAAGTGACTATGACAGGTTTCATACTAAATAAAATGTACTTAAAATAAAAATGTACTTTTCGTTATTTTTTATTTTTTTTTTGAGGTCTTAAATTTTTAGCCTTTCAGTATATGAAAGTAAAATAAAAATTTAATATTTTTTTTTGTTCATATAATCGACAATAATAATAATTTTGTATTTTTTTCATAATAGGATTTTTATTAAGATACAAGAGCGAGGCAATGAACTACAAAAGTAAAAAAGAAAAAGAAAAAAAAAACGTAATTCTAAATATACACACGTTGTACTTGTATATATAAAGAAAATTCTTTATCGTCTATTGGCTATTATGTTTTTTTTTCTAGGTTATGTTCATTTCCGTATTTTACTAAAAATAATAATATTTTATTAATATTAAATTTTATTTTAATCTTTTTTTTGCGTTTATATATACATATACTAGCATATATTTATAGATAATAAATACTCATAAATAGACATTTAGGGTTTCTAATAATATACAGATAATAGAACTTGGACTTGGCTAATAGTTGTTCTGTTTTTTCTTTTATAAGATTATAATTTGTTGCTTGTAGGAAGTTTAAAAATAAAAGAAAACTTTAATTGAATTTTGTACAAATTCTATGTACCTATTATTGGTAAATGAAATAAAGGAATAAAAATTAGAAAAAACATGTTGTGTAAAGAATTGGAAAAAAATATATAGTGTTGTAGTATATTGTGTAAATATAGGTTCAAAGGTTAATTTTTGAAAATAGAAACTAAAACGGTTGGGGGCGGTTGAATAAATATATGTAAAGAATTCGAAAAGCAACTAAATTCATTGTTCAATCAACGTTCTATTGATGACCTCTACGATATATGCATGTCGGAAAAGGGGGAAATTTATTATTATTAGAACTGATCAAATTAATTCTACATAAAATTTACATGAGATAGTACTACGCCTTTTAACATGTAAAAATGTCTTAGATTTTCAATAGATACAATTCTATTTTATTTATATTGTAATAATTTTGTATTTGAGTTATATGGTATTCTATATCTGTGAGTTATATTATTTAATTGAATTATTTCTTTAGATTTCGCATTTGTTTATATTGTTTTATTAATATACTTTTTATTAAAAATATAGAATTATTAATTATTGATTAAGCCATTAAATTGAACCTTATGTGTAGCTGAGTCGAGTCAAAAACCAGATTAAAGTTTTTTACTTTCACTGGGATTCGAACTCGGGTCTTTCGCATGAAAGATCAGCACTCTAACCATTGTGCACACAGCCGTTAAGGATGTTTGGAACTCAGAGATCTGGAAGTGCGGAGGTGATAGAGAAGCTCATAACGAATAAATATAGAAGAAGCTGAGGTTATTGGTTTTTATAATCATATCTAAACTTAATATTTTTAGATTCTTTCATAGTTGAAGAGTAGCAAGGATTTTAATATTTTTTTTTTTAAATAACGGTAGTTTTTGAAAAACAACTTTTTTATCACTAACGCTCTTCGTCAGCCTTGAGTTCCGGATACCGTGTATAATATCACCTCAATCACCTAATTAATATTTAAATTATAATTACTTGTTTATTAATTTATCTATAAACTGCCTTAACTTCTCCTTTTGAAGGTATACGTACTAAGAGTGTATTGAGAAGCTTCAGCCAACTTTGTAGTTGGCATTAACTAATTTAATTTGACTTCTACTATTTTAAAGGATTTAATAGCCTATAAGTAATTTTTTGGTCTCTTTAAAATATATGCCTCTTTGGATTTTAATCTGCTTAATATTTGTGGAAAAGTCGAAATTTTAAATAAACATGAATCAAATAAATTAGAAATACCAGGTCCAGATTTTGATAAAATCAATTAGATCTCTTCAAATGACTGAATTTTGTTGTAAGCATATCTAATTCTTGGTGGAATTAGGATAAACCTTTTTTTCGCTGGCGGAGTTGGGGAGTTGGGAGGACTTGCCATTTGGTAGTTAATTTATTGAAGAAGAGAGCGCGAAAATAAAAAAATAATTTGTATCTTGCAGGTTATAGTTTACCAGATATTTAAATTTTCTGCTTGCACCTCCCCAAAGAGAACGCTTGTTAACTAAACTGAGGAAAAATATATAGTTTAACTAACAAAAGCAATTCCTGATCCAACAACTAAACGCCGGAGTCCCTGAAAAACCGTAAGATATATATATGTAGGTACATTGATAGTTTAGTAAAATGCATATTTGAAATAAATAACAATGGTTAGAAAGCAATATTAATCCCATTAGTACAATTTTCCTTTCATCATTAAAACGGTAAAATAAGTCATTATATAAGGGAAATCAATTACAATTCTTGTAATCAACTCAGTATTTGATGTTGATAGTTGCAAATTCAGCAAAGTATATTGTTTCTTAACCACTAATCAATAGTTAAGAACTTTTACTCTCAATTTTTACTAGTTTTTTTTTTGCATTATAATTTATTAAGTGAATCATAAAATAGAACATTAATAAATTTCACCTTCAGTTGCCCCATTTTCTTGGTAAATCAATTAAAACGATTTTTTTTTTTTACTTTAGTAAAATGATATAACCTTAACAGCAAGAAATAAAAAGAGAAGGGAGAGGGGGGCAATTATTGAAGGAATCAGGTTAGAAATTTCTATTCATTTTATTCACAGAATAATTTTTTTTTTGTCTTATTTTTGTTGTTCTTATATTTTTTGTAATAAAAGAAAAGTTAACAATTAATCTTGGGTTGTTTTGCAATTATTTGATAACAAAGTACCATTCTTTTATACGTTATTTCTTTTGTAATCATCTTACAATTTTTTTTGTTGTTATATTATTTTTGTTTTTGTTCTAGGAATATGTGTATAAATTTAAGAGGAATGAGTTAGATATATTGTATTATTTCTTCCTACTTTTAGGAGTTTTAAATCTATTTATTTAATAGGTGAGGCTCTACAGTTGTGGACTAGTATAGGAATACTCTCTGTTTAAACGAAGCATTAGTAATCAATATACGATAGCTTACAGTTGAACTATTAGTAATCAATAGTAGTTTGTAGTGCACATTGGAGCAGTTGACAAAATCACCTCACCGAATGCCATATAATTCAACTCTACTGCAACCCTTTGCAATATAAATGCGTTTCAAATTTTAAGTTTCAAAGCGCTTCATTTTACACTTCCCGCGTTTCAATGCGCTTTGCTTAACTATTACTCTCTTAGAACCGTCAATTTATCGTTTATTTAAACTTATTATCGTATAGATATTTCTTATCTATTAATAAATGTGCTTAAACATTATAATTATAATCATTTTTTAGTTATTCCAATTAGAAAATTATTTGTCGAAGTCATTCCTAATTATTGATTCCCGAAGCCGTGTTGGAATTCCGATAATTTTTGTATTTGAGAAGAGCTTTATGTACATCGGCAATAATCTAAAGGGAAGTGGATAGGTGGAAATATTTAAAAGGCAATATGAAATCCGAAACACATTTAACGGTTGAAGACTTTTACTGACTAAAACTACCTGCTTCCGTATCTAAAGTAGTGGCTTAAATAGACAAATTACTTTTGCGGGAAACTCGATTGGGACAAATTTGTGGGAAGTGATTGCAAGGTATATTTTGTCGGTATAATCACGAATTGAGTATAGAATGTTCTAATAGGATATCATTGAATTCTAATATAAGACTTTCCTAATGTTTCTAGAATACCCGATTATTGTTCCAATGTGAAGCTCCGCTGTGAAGCTCTGCAGTAATCAAACTTATCCGTCCATCTGTTGAATAATCAGCCAAGAGAATGAAATAATTAGTTCAACTGCTTTTTCGTGATACTGTAGATATTTATTTAGAAAATGTTTAAGTCAGCTAAGGAAACTCATTATCCTTAATTTTACTGTTATATAAAATTGTTTTTATGTATGTATTATTATATCCATATTCCTTATTTATATGAGTTAAAAAAAAAAATAAAAATAAAATAATTGTTCGAATGTTAAATTTTCTTTTGTTTTAAGTTGTTATGTAGGTGAAAATAAAAAAGGAAATGTGTTTTGTGGAAAAATGGTACAAGTGTGATTTTAAAATAATTGCTGTCTTAAAAATATGTGTATGAATGTATATGAATGATTGTATGTATTTAGTATGATGTAATAAAAAAATAAAAACATGTTTTTATGGCGGATATTCTTCAGGTTTTGTTTTTCTGGAATTACTTTTGGAAAAATTTAAAAAATAAAAGTTTTATTAGGAAAATAAAAATATCTTGGTTTTTAAAAATTAAATTTTAAAAAAAAAAAACTTGAAGAAGGTATTTTAAATGTTAAAAGTTCAGCACTTTAAGAAAAACAAATATTCATGTTTATTCACATTTAAGGTAAGATTTTTTTCAAATTACACAATATTTAAAAGTTAACTAACAATTTGTTTTTTGAATTAAACTTATTTATTTTATTACCACGTAAAAAATTAACACATGTTCTACTTCTTGTTGGAATTAGGACAACGCTAGGACTATATTTTCGCTGGCGGATTTGGGACTTCTTGCCACTTGATGGTTGATTAATTGAAGAAGAGAGTGGAGAAATAAAAAAAAGTTTGTACCTTGCAGGTTATAGTTAACCAAATATTTTGAGTTTTTGCTTATACCGTCCTATAGAAAACGCTTCTTACTTTAACTGAGGAAAGCTCTAGAACTTAATTAACATATATTTCTCACATTGATTCTATTAATATTTACCAGAAATGTTTTAAAAGAGGTATTAAAATTGTTTCCCCTATTGTAAAGCATCGAATTAAGCATGCATTAAGCGAAGCGTATGTTACTATGGATATTGAAAAATAAATGGATTTAGCAGGGACTGTTTTTGTCTGTTAGCGCGAGAACTTAAGAGCTAAAACAGTTACCTAACCTTGAATTTCTTAAACAAACTTGTAGGTTTCCTTTAATGCAAGCTTTAATGCAAAATTCTGTAACTTCTCTTAAAGACAAGGAATTAAGAGGTTCAATTAAATTGGTCGAGTTGCATAGTATAGAGTAAAATTTTTTGTTAGATTTCTTAATTTTATGAAGCGATTTATTTTCGGAAAGCTTTAGTTTTCTGGACCCAGTTTAAATATCTTTTAAAAAATTAAGGCCAAAATTATTATATTATAATAATTTTTTAAAAAATTAAATCCAAATCATGGCCCTATTGCACCAACACTCATCACTAATCAAATAATCACTTTATTAATAAGTCAGTGTTTTTTACCAATCAAAGTTCATACGTTTTTTGTCAAGTATAGTTTTGGTGCAAAAAAAAAAAATTTGATTATTAGCTATAAGTTGTTGGTGAAATAGGGCCCTGGTAATCATTAATTTTTTTTTCAAAATTTCTATAAGTTAATTAGTTAAAGTTATTCCGACCACGACTAAGAAAAGTATTTAAGGGATGATTTCAATTACTTAATTTATGATACAGCTGGATGGCACAGTGGTTAGAGTGGCAATATTTCATGCGAAAGGCCCAGGTTCGAATCCCAGTGAAAGTTATAAAATTCTGGTTTTCGAGTTGACTCAGCTACTTGGGTTCAAATTAGTGGTTTAATCAATAATTAATAATTATATATCTTTAATAAAAAATACATTAATACAACAATATAAACAAATGCAAAATATAAACAAATAATTTAATAGAATAATATAACTCACAATTATAGAATACCATATAAATCAAATACAAATAACTACAATATATACAAGAAATAAAATTGTATCTATTGAAAATTTAAAACGATTGTACATGTTATAAGGCCTAGTACTATCTCATGATTAAATTCTATGTGAAATTCATTAAGATCAATTTTTAGACCATGAATATGATATGACCCCTTGCTCTAACATGTACGTATGGTATAGAAAGGCTTATTAGAATTAAATATCAGGGCTGCCCAAACAAATGCATGCTTGAAGTGACAATATTATTTATCTTTTTGCCATATATACTTATTGTGAGTTTTCTTTCTTAACATTTTAAATTCATTTCTGAAATTTAAACACTAAAAAATAACTTAAGTTTAACTTAATTAAAATAACTCCTAAAATAAATTATGATTCTTTGCGGAATGACAAAAGAACTTTTTTTTAATAATGAAAAATCTATAACTAAAGAAGTTAAAGGAATGTTATTCATACGAAATATGTGATTTGGTCTTCTAATTGCATTATTATAACAAAAATATTAAAATTCTTTACATTTTTTAAGTATTCCCTTATACATTTCATTGCTTCTTTTGGACACCGCAAAGAACAAGTTATTTTGAACTCCATTATATCTTAAATTTTCAAGAATTCAAGAATCAACTAAAAAAATAAAACAGAATAAAAAATAAACAATTGAGAGTGAAAGAGAGAAAAGTTTAAAATAATTTCTTTTGTCACATAAGTAATTTATTTAAGAAGTTTTTTATTGAAAGAAAGAAAAAAGATCTGTAAGTGTATTATCAGTTCTTTCACATCTAACTTTTTATTTTAAAATAAAATTTTAACAAACTTAACAACTTTTTACTAAAAATGCAGTTGCATTATAAAAAAAAACCACCCCCATAAAATGTAAAATAAAAATTTAGTTTTGTTTTTTCTTTAATTCTTCCTTAAATTCAACATAATTGCCATCCTTTAAGAAAATAAAAAGATTTTTAGAACTGCAATTTAGATCTATAAAATTGTAATTCAAAGAATGTCTATTACGTCAGGAATGTCGTCAGGAAATATTATTAAGATTACAGTTATGGGAAATTCTTATGACTATATGAGAGAAATTAAACTATTGAAAAGTTCCGTTTGTTGTCTATAAGGGAAGGAGACTTTTAAAGAAGCTTTAGGAAATTTAAAGTAGGAGGGAAAATTGCTGGGTACTGAATAGTAGCGGTACTACTTATTCAAGAACTTATCAAATGAAATCAAAGGAAAAAAGATAATGATTGGAATTATGGTAGAAAAAATATAATACACATATGATAGTTTTCGGAAGAAACTTTATTATATAAGAGTTGAATAAGGTAATTTTTTTATCAACGTTATTCAGCTATTTTCTTTTAATCCGATTCGGAAATTTTCAATTAAAATTTTTCCCATGGAATCTTTTATAGCTTTTAGGAATTCAAATAACAGAATCCTCAGCGTAATAGTAAGTCTATCTATAACCATGTATGTATATTTTGCTAAAATTTGTAGTTGGGGTTAAAACAAAAGAGTTAAGTTTTCGCTAACAAAAGCTAAAATTAAAAAAAAATAATTATAACCTAGATCTGAGATTCTTTGGAGTGAAAGTCGTGTAACGATCCGGAAGCTTAAATAAATGAGACTTCCAGCTTAATCATATTATGGTGTCAAACATATTTCTGATTTAGGGAAAAGTTTTGCCAAATGCTCACACTTTTATCTAGGGTGCAGATCTTATATGTTTTCAAGGGGGTGTCCAATAACAATTTAATTTTGCGTCCACTTGTCGCTCTTCTATATTCTTCTAAAAAATCTCTAATTCGAAGTTTGTTCGAGTGTCCGAGGCCTAAAGGTTCTGAAACTTGTATTTTTAAATCATTTGTGAGACTTTTAATTTTTTCAAAATGTCAAATAAAGCTTGCAGAAGCTATTGAATTATAAGAATAAGAAGCAAAGATTTATGTATTTATACCTAAACATTGAATTTTAGAATTTCCAATTGTTTTAGCCTGATACTGTACTGTAGTTTTCTTAAGAAAACAGAAATATACACTGAACGTACAAAGAATAAAAAATAAAATATTAAAAAATTAAAATTTAAATATATGTTGAACTCTAACCTTTTTGGGTGTTTGTTTTATTCTTACTCTACCCATATTCTAGTGTCTTTATCTTTTATTTTCTATTTGTTATCTTTTAGTTCATGTTTTCTTTAACCTACCTCTACCTGTCTGGAGCAGTAAAAATTGCATAGTACACCGGATTATAATGAAATTTACTTTCATTGTATGATACATTAGTGAAGATACAATAGGGATTATGAAATACTATACTTCCTGTACACGGTTATTACTCATTAAATAAAAATATTACTCAAAATAATTTTTGAATTCGAAAAACTTGATGGTAAATATTATTTGAAAGTTAGTTTTTTCCTATACCCTACCCAAACTTAAGGAGAATATTTTTTTATACAAAGTTATTGTAAGTTTCGATAAGGGTCCCGAAATTTTACATAATCTATTATAGGTATACATTTGTACATACGTATATTATTATTTTTATAAGTATAATTATTTGAGAATAAAATTTTTCAAATTTGATTCAAGGGATTTTTACTCCATTTTCTTGTGTTCCTGAAATATAAAGTCAATTAGAGTGGTTGTTCAGTGACCTCCCACACACCTGCTAAGTTCTCACAAGTATATCTTCGAAATAAATAAAGATAGAGACTTTAAATTTGCTTCAAACTTGGTTTTGCCAATTTTTTATTATATCCTTTTCAAATTTGAATGAATAGGGGCGGATGTTCAGGTATGTTTCACACACCTCTTAAGACCTCACAAGCGTATCTTCAAAATTAATAAAGCTAGAAATTCAAATTTGCTACAAAAGTGGTTCTGTTCAGTTTCCATTATGTTCCTAAAATGAAGAATTAATTGGATTGGTTGTTGGATTCCTTCCACACACCTCCCAAGATCTAAGAAACTTATGTTCGAAATGAGATTAGTACAAGGTAGTTCAATCCTATTGCAACTATTATCTTGAATTTTGAAATAAATTAAAGTGGTGGTCTGGGTACCTATCACACGCCTTCCCAAGTCCTAACCAGCATATTTTCGAAATTGATAAAGATAGCAAGAACTTTTTTTATTCTTCTGAAATTTGAGAGGAATGAAAGTAGTGATTAGGAAAGCGCATATATTCGGATTTAATAAATTTAGATAACAAAAACTTGGCACAAGGTTGTTCTCTTCTGTCTTGTTTGCTTATTATTCTTGAGTTGAAATAGAGATTCATGTAACTATCAATTGAATTAGTTAGGTGCAGGGTATTACTAAGTCGGTTCCATTTCATCGTATTACAATTGTTTCATTACATGTTTTTTAGTCTTTAAATAAAGAAAGTACTTAGTTAATATAAATTGTATCTAAAGAACAAAATTTGAAATAATAAAAAATTTCCATTTTACAAAAAAGTTTTGTTAGAACTATTTTTAGAAAGGGTTTACTATAAATACTGAATATTTTATGAATTTAACTGGTTTTGGTTTAAGTTTTTAAAAATTTTAGAAAAGGCATACAACTATCTTATTATATTTCCAAATATATATATATTTTCAAGATTCATATCTTATTTTTCAATGTCATGATTTTGAAATGAAATGATTTTTTTCTACAAAAAAAAAAAATTTGTAAAAAGCAATTTGAGTAGGTGGAAATGCTAAGGAACAAATTATAATATGTTGTACAGTATAAAATTACAAAAGGTTTTGTAATAAAAAAAAAAATTAAATCTGTTTTAGTTTTATTAAAATTTTTCTTTTGGAGAATAAACTAAATGGTTTTGCCCAAATAAGCTTGAAGATCTAGAAAGGATCTAAAATAAATGGTTTTTTCATTTGAAATTAAACTTTATCTTGAACTACTATTGTACAAAAAAGAAAATTCAGAGTTCCAAATGTTTGAAAAATTAATTCTGTTAGGTATAAATTCAAAAAAATAAAAAATGTTTCAAATATTTAATTTTATACTACTGCCCTAGAAGAGAATAATCCTAGAAGGGTTTAAAATAAATATTTTTTTTACAGAAAAAATAAAATGTGGTAGACTACATATGCCTTTGTCAAATCTCAAAATTTAATAAAAACTTTTTATAGTACAAAATAATTATCCTTAACTCTTAGTAATCGTAAAAATAATTTAACTTTAAGAAGGGTTCAATAATTTATATGGCAATAATCCAGGAACTTATTTTGTTTTCAACTAAAAAGCATGGCGAATCTCGAAAATATTTCAAAATAAATTTAGATAAATCAGACTCAAGACTTTCAAAATAAATCAGATAATCAAAACTCAAACTCTTTTACTTTTTGATTTATGTTGCTGAAAGACGGAAGAACGGAAAAGCGTTAAATGGGTTTGCTCTTATTAAATACTCCGCAATATCCCTTATTTAATTTTCTTATTTATTTTAACTTTTGACTTACAATAGAATTGATGTTCATTCCCACTTAAAATTTGCCAACAACCTAAAAGTATGCAATAAATGAACAAAATATGCATTTTGCTTATTAACTTAAAGAGTAAGGTTTCAATTCTACTACAGGTCATAAAATATTTATGTGATAAAAAAATTATTGAAAAATAATTTTTTTTTACAAAATCTCCTGGTTAACCAAATGTTATTTATGTAAAATATATACATATAACCTACAAAAAATAAATAATTTTTCTTGTATATTAATATTAATAATATTGAGCATATCGAGGCTCTGGTAGCCAATAGTGTTAATAATATTTCAAATCCGGGCCTCGGATAAAAAGTTCTTGACCATATGATGTTAACAGAAATAGTGCGAAACTGTAAAGAAGTTAATTGAATTTTTATTGTATTATTAAATAAAGTAAATAGTGTCTAAATATTCTGAGAAACATCAGTAGGGGTTAAGAGCCTTCAACCTTCCAATGTTAAAAACAAAAATCCAATTAACTTTTTAAAATATAATTAATTTCACTAAAATTATTTATTTTCGCAAATACCAGTAAATTGTCTACAAACAGTAGACTTCTTCAGTGTAAATACTCGATAGAACTGAAGAAGTCTGCATGTATCAACCATTGTTGAACTTTCGGCAATGGATCTTACGTAGCAATAGTTGTACTAAATTTTATGAAATTCAATTATTTCTGAATGTCACTATTCCATCTTTAATTTCATCAACATTTGAAGCATTTCGTTAACTTTACGAATATTGATTAAAGTTTAGATTGTCATATAAGTTAAAAATTTGTTTAAAATCAATGAGCAAAATTTCCTAAATCACTATTAATAAATTTACGATTTTCTCATTTTTCAATTTATACCAAATAAATTATCAATAAATGAGCTTTAACAACTTGAACTACTTTTCTATTATTTCATCAAATATCATAATATATAATTTGTATAACATTTTGTTTGATATTAAACAAATTTATTTTGAATATTTACATAATAAGGCCATCTGAACAAAGTCCCCAAGCAAAACTTTTCAAAACATTTCACGCAAAAGAGCCCCCAAAATTTTTATGAATTTTTGAGAATTTAATTAAATATTGTATTTTGGGGACTTTTGATTAAAACGGTGCTGTTTTTTAATTCTCCCTTGTGAGGTTACATTGGTATTATTTAGATGCCCGTATCTACCCCCTACTTGGGTGTTCCATTCCAAGGACATGCGACTTATGGCGTATTGCATATCCAGCTACATTTTTCCACTTTCTGCTGCCTCAGAATGGGTTCTTCTTCATAGATCTTTGTTGCTTATTCTGGAAGGTCAGAATATTCTACATACGATGTCTACTCTATGCATTTATTTATTTTATTAATGAATACTTGCAGTTTCTGTCTGATGAAGTTAGATATCAGCCTTGCATCTCTGTCGTGTATATAATCATCATTTTTATAAAAGCATTAAAGACTCAAGCTAGGGGTTATATTCTTGTTTTCCAGAAGATCTGAGTGTTTTTCCATACTGGGTACAGTCGATTGAAAGCTTCCCTGGCCTTGTTGGGTCTGTTGTTGACATCTGCCTCCGCAGAAGAATTTGTCTATTAAATTCACATTATGGGAAATTTTTTCTTAAGTTCCTCAAATATGGGGTGTCTTTTCTTTAGAATTTTTTCCCGCAACCCTTAAAATGAACCATCAAACATATATATATAAAAATGTTAATGTATGTTTAGTGCTAAGTCGATATTATTATGTATATATTTTATAATGTTGTAAAGAATTCAGTGTAATTTTAAATAAATTGCTTAAAATTTGAATAAAATCTACATTAAAAGTGTTTATTCCCTATTTTTTTGTAGGATCAAATTTTGACAAAATCTTGTTTTTAGCACATTTTTAAAGAATTTTGTAAAAATGTGCCTATATAGCTTCACTCTGTCCGTCCGTCTGTCCGTCTGTCCGTCTGTCCGTATGTTTACAAAAACTTTTACATCGTTTGAAATAGAGAAAAGAAGTTTTAACCACTAGTAGGTATTACAAAAAAAATAATTTCGTAGAAGAATTCGTAGAAGAGCCCCCCAAAGTTGGAAAAACCCCTATATTTAATTTGTTATAACAAGAGTTCTGTTAGATATATTTTCAATGTGAAAACGGCAAACGATAGCTGGTTACATAAGCTTTATAAATATTTAAAAGAAAAATGTTTAGGGTTACCATACGGTACTAAAATTTAACATTACACAAAACTCAATTTTTACAAAATTTTTGGTCACACATATCTTCTAAACGGTTCAAGCTAGGGTCTTGAAATTTTGGGAGAAGTTAGATAATCAGAAATTAGTAGGAATCGGTTAACAAAATTTTTTTGTCAAGCCCCATGTTTAGGAGCTATAAGGGCTCGAAAATTGAAATTTTGCAATTTTTACACACCTGTAACTTGAATACCTGTCCAAATTTTTTTTTAGTGATATACAAAATTCAAAGCTCTATAATTATATTTAAACATGTGTCAAAGGTTTTTCTTAATTTTGAAGGGTGACGAAGCTACAGCCCCTGCAAATTCCAAAAAAGCCCTATATTTCAATTGATATAACAAAAGTTCTGTTAGGCTTATTTTCAATCAAAAAACAGTATTAGAGAGCTGCTTTTATAGGCTTTACAAAAATATGTCGCTTAAATGTACAGGGTTGCCATACGGTACTAAAATTTACCATTATATAAAATCCAATTTTTGCAAAATTTTTGGTCCCATATATCTTCTAAACGGTTTAAGATAGGGTCCTGAAATTTTGGGAGAAGTTAGATCCTCAAATATTAGTTGGAGTCGGTTAACAAAATTTTGTTGTCAAGCCCCCTGTTTAGGAGCTATAAGGGCTCGAAAATTGAAATTTTGCTATTTTTAAGCACCTGTAACTTGAAAACCTGTCCAATTTTTTTTTTATTAATATACAAAATTTAAAGGCCCAACATTATATTTTAACATATGTTAAAGGTTTTTCTTAAATTTAAAAGGGGTTCCTTAAATTGAAGAAAGTGTCTCTCAGTTTTACCCATTTTTGCTTAGATTCTATAATTCTAAGTAAAATTCCAAATTTTTGTGGAATTCACAATTTAATTCATAGAACCTAAAAAAATGGAGGGGGTCGGAGGGGGGGGGGAGTTAGATGAAGTTAGATCCTTGAGAAACTTGGAAACCTTCCCCATTAAAGGGCTATAACAAATTTAAAATAAAAACTTTACTGTTAGCAGTAAATTTTATAATTAAGCAGTAACTATTTCCAAGTAAATATTTCCAAAGTTAAACTCAGTATCTATGTAATACAATATAAATTTGAAAATGTGCTTTTTTAAAAACCCTTGGTTTTTTTTCTTCACTTGTTTTACTTTAGTTTTAGTGTAAAACAATTTCAAATATTTGAAATAAATAAAATAAATTCGTATTGTTATATATAAATTTTATTTTGTATAAGAAAATAAAAAATTAATATCATTTTATGCAGATTTAATATTTAAATTATTTATCAAAAGATTTGTACTTTGTATTTTGTATAAATTTTACAGAAATCATAAATTCTTCAAAAAAAAACTTTTTTTTGAGCTTTTTATGTCTTTTAAGGCATTATAACTTGCAATAAATTTAAAAAATCAAGTGTTAAATTTAAAATAAGTAAAGAATCTATAAAGAAATAAATTCTTTAAGTACTTTCAAAATATAGAGAGATAATTTTAAATTTCTTTTATTTTAATGGTAGGGAGTTCTTATTATTTATTTTAAAGTATATTAAGGATCAAAATCTAAGAATATTAATAAAGTTTTGGATTTAAATCTTAAGCTAAAAAGTCATTTTATAAAATTGGTACTGCAGGCCCACTATATTCTTAAAATTAGGATTGAATTAAATGAATGTCCTTACAATTTCTACGAGGGGACAGAGTTAGGCCATATCATATGCAGAACGTGTTGTATCGCAGTCTTATTTCTTTAAAGTAACTGTTATATTTTTGTTTATACTAGTTAGAAAATTAACTTCCGCAGAGGGGTTGTGAGCTATCAAGATGACGTCATCACATACCGGTACTTTATATCTCAAAGTTACCGAATATATAAATTATTAGTGGCGAGCTATGATATCTTTCAAACAGATGAAGTTATCGATGAACTCGTATTAAGTACGATGTGTCAATAAAAATTTAATGTACTTTATTTATGTTTTTTTTTCTAAATTTCTTTCAACTCGCAGACCATTTCAATTTTTTTTTATATAAAGAGATTATGATTAGAAAGAACTTTTTTAAGACGTTGTCTGAGTTAAATGTTCAATCAGATCCTACTGACGAGTCTTACAGACTGAACAAAGGAAGAAACAGCTTTTATTCTGGTTTTATTTAGGAGTGTTAGGATTATGATAATTTCAAGAACTGTTAACTTTTTTTTAATAATTCATTTAATTAAAAAAGTGGAATTCATTTAATATACAGAAACAACTAATCACCATTTCAAAACAGCCTGAAAGAAGGCTTATTCTAACAAGCATTTATCTTTCAAATTAATAAAGATAAAAACTTTAAATTTGGAAAAAGGTAGTTCTGTTCTGTTACCATTATGTTCTTGAACTGAAAAATAAAAATTGAATTAAAGTGGTGCTTCGGGTGCCTAAAACACGCTTCCCAAAATCTAGAACCATATCTTCTAAATTGATAGAGATATACATTTGCAATTTGGTACAAGAGGGTTGTGTCCTGCTTCCTTTACGTTTCCAAAATTTGTAAGGAATTAAAATAACCGTTCAGATAGCTGTCGTACCCCTTTCTAGTACTAATAAGAACATATTCGGAGTTAATGAAGAACCTACAATAAAAGTTTTGATCTAATTTGAAAACTAACCTAATATTTTTAAAATCAGAAAAAATGAGCTTGATGTCTAATAAAAGCAATGAGATGCAATCTAAAGCTTTTGGTAAGTTATTTAATATAATAAAAACCGCAATTTACAATACGATCTTTCGAAAAAACATGAAAGAATGTTCATATTCGACTGGTGGCGCAGTGGTTAGGACGTCGGGCTTTCAATCGAAGGATCTCGGCTTCAAGGCCTGGTTGGATAATATCAGGCAATATTTACTATTGTTTGGTACTACAAATAAATAAATAAATTAAGAATGTTTATGTCAAATTTAAATTCCTGTATGTCCCGAAATTAAATAAAAAACAAAATGTTAACACTTTCTCATTGAAATTGATGAACTTTTCGTATGAAATGCTTGTGTGAAATTCCAATACTTATAATTCTTACTTAACATTTGTCATAATTGTTTCTGTTTGAAATTATAACTTTCTACAGACACCCTAGTGTTCAGATCCTCATATTCTCAGATTCTGGTTCTCAGATCCGGTGTTTTGTAAGCAGTTATACAAAACTTCGGTTCTAATATTTGGAAATCTTCAAAAATAGATAAAAGTTATAAGCAATCAAAAAATGTTGCAAAACAAGTTTGGAACAACGAGTCAAAAAATGTTACTGTAAGAATAATAATCTAAATTTTAATACCTACTAATTTTAAATTGACTTAGCAATTTAAAATAATAAATGACTTGAAAATCTGCTTTTACAAAAATTACAATCATTTTATTGATTTTAAATCGGAATTTTATTTTATTGAGTAAATAAAATTTATAATTTTTAATTTTATAATAAAAAAAATTACAAATAAAATTTGTAAAGTGTAATTTAATGATATTGTTTAATGTTTTAATAAATGATTTATATTGTAATTTAATTGGAAATTTCTTTTTTAATATCATTTTAAAACAAATATAAAAATAATTTAATATTGTACGATTTTAATTTATAATCTAATTTACAATATAATTTATATAATAAAATTTAAGTGTTAGTAGAGTTTGTTACAATTTTAAAATAATATGGTGCTATGTTTAAATAATTTTATATATTTTTAAATATAATATCAATATTGGCAGTTTGCCATACTTAAGAAATAATCCATTTCAATTTTAATTTATTTATTTTATTAATTATTTATTACTTTTTTATTATTGCTAAAATATTACAAATCACATTAATTTTGCAAAACATTGATTTGCATTTGAGTGTGGAAATAATTTTTGAAATAATGCTAAAATAAAAAATTAATTTTAAAAATGTCATTAGTAAGTGATTTCGATTAGCAAAACATTAAGTCGTTAATAACGCCTTTGCGAAAACTTATTGGCAAGGACCATTGTATTCAAATTTGATGACGTTTTAGATTAATTGTCAAAATTTCACATTAAACTCCTAAGCACAATGACTTTCATGGTTACAAAGTAGAAATACTACTTCAAAATTTAAACATATGGAAAACAATAAAAATGCCCACATCAAAATTAACTATCAAAGCTTCAACGCAGTGTCTTGACGCAGAAGTTCCTATAACGCTTAACTTCAACTTTGCAGTTAATTTTTTATTGTATGTATATTATTATTAAAAAATTATATTTACTTATCCTTTATAAAATATTAAAATTAAAAAATTTAAATAAAACAAAAAATTAATTAAATTTTTAATGTTATTACTACATTTTACTAATTGAAAAATTAATTATGTTTATTTACTACATTTTTTTATATTGAAATGTCACTTTAAGGCTCTTTCGTTTTGCATTGAGCTAATAACTCATAGTGACCAAAATATTATACATAAGACAAAGGTCGAATGCATAAAACTGTGGTTGAACTCACAACTCAAAAAATCAAATTTGAGTTTAAATTCAGTTTTATGCATTCGACCATATGTCATGCGAAACAGTTTAAAAATGTGTCTTCTTGTACCATAACCTGGCGGTAAAAAATTGTAGTTTTTTTCATTTAAATAACGAGTACTAGAAATATTTTGTGAATTAATTTTAATAAAAATATTAAATTATTTACTTATCTGCATTCTTTTTACAAATCTTCTCATTTTTACTAATACATATTTATTTTAAATGACATTTGTCAAATTATTAATTATTATATTTTATACAACCATAATTTTGAACAAAATTTTTGTATATTTATACCCGTATGACTATATAGTCCAAGGGTATAATAAATTTGCCATTACGTTTGTAACGCAGAGAAGGAGGGGCGGTAGATATAGACTCAAGTCGGATCAGAATCGAAAAATAAATCGATTTAGCTATGTATGTCTGTCCGTCCGTCATCACGATAACTCAAAAAGTAAAGGAGCTAGGATTATGAAATTTTCACAGATTCGTTTTTATGCAAAAACCGGAATCGCTATTTAAATCCAGCCATTTTGGTCCACAGGTTCGAGTACATGCCATACAACTTCTAATTTTATATGAGCATTACTCTATACCTATGGAAGCTGCGTGTCTGAAATTTTGCAAAAAATAATTAAGTGTAATGGCCAAAGTTACTGCAAAATTTGGTTGGTCTACTGCAAAGGGTTCGATTCGAGTAGCTGCCATATAACTCCTTCTTTTACATGAGCATTACTCTACACCTAATAAAGCTAAATGTTTGAAATTTTGCCAAAAGTAATTAACCGGATTATATAATGTATATGTTACGGTCATACGGGTATCCCAGAGTTGACACAGTCTACTCTACTACACTCTTCCTCGTTTTTTTCTAAATTTTATGTTCGAAAATACTTAAAATATTTTTCGAAATTTTAATACAGGAATTTATAAACTAAAAACTCTTATTTCCTTTCACCAATACAAATAAAGAAAAAGGTTGAACTAATGATATACAAAAGTAAAATTAATTCAATTACATTAATTGTGAAAAGTTCAAGTGAACAGCATTCTATACTTAAAAAAAAAACCCAAAAATTAAAGAAAACCCTCCTTCATGTCTAATTAACTGTTATACAATCTAAAATTTATGAACTTTCCACCCAAAATTTCCACAAAATTTATAAATTTATTACGAAAATAACCTTAGAACTTGAATAGATTTATTGCAATTTAAGAATAAGTTTTATTTTCTAAAAATAGACTCAAGTTTTTAATAATAAAAGCAATAATTTATGAATGAAATTCAAATAATGATTTTATATATAAAAATAAATTTTTTTTTTTACACAATATGTCAGAAGGGGGAGGAGGGGGGCTATCATAATTTCATTATAAATATTTTTATTGATATATCAAAAAGCGATTGTATCTATTAAAGTTTACATTAAGTATTATAAAATAAATTCAAATAAAAATAGATATTGAAACTTTTTATAAAAAGCATATATATATTGAGAAGGCAAACCCCTTATTTTTTGCATTCTAAATATTCTATTATTACTTATAATATTTTGTACAATTCAGTTTCTTTTCCTTTGTCTCATCATATTTTATAACAGCAGCAGCAGCTATCTATCTATTAAAAAATTTTCTTTTTTCCTAATCACTCTTTATTTTAACATTGAAACATATATTATCATACATTGAAACATACATACATATATAATATTATCGTGCATAATAGTTTATGAAGAAAAACAAAGAAATATAAATTTTCTTTTCTTTATTTTATATTATATACGAGTATATGATGAAATAAATTCTTTACAAATATGCGATCCAATCTTTCTTCTATTCAAAAAAAAAAACAAAAACTCAACTAGTAAAATGTACCACCATCAATCGATATCCCATTTCCTTCTAATAAAAATATATTACCAAACGATAATAATATATGGTTACTACAAGGATTCACGCAAACAAAATAAAATATGTTCGTTCGTTTTTTTTTTTTGTACTCAAATCGCCCATTCCATTCATAATCTATTCAATTAAGTACAAAATATATTATAAAAAAAATCATATTTACTTATATATATATTATATATATGTACATTCCATTCGTATGAATATGTATACTATATATACGTATTACAAATTATTTGAGGTACTCTATGAGTTATTTCAGTGGTTAAATGCTAAAAATTGTGTTCAAATGTATATGTAAATGGCATGCTGCTTTGTTAGCATAGACTAAAAATGGAGTATAATGCACATACGTGGGCTGGTACTCCCCAATCTTGATAAAGTGTAAAACCGGGCTATTTATCTTATAAATAATCGAAGTGTAACCTCAACACTTACTTAACTTTACCATTGTGACACAGTCTGACCACTAACCCTGTTTTATAGATATCTAGTGGGAACGAACACTTGTTCTAAACAAATAAAAAAATTAATGCCCTCACTCAAAGTTTTCTAAGGTGAAGCAAGGAGTGCAACTGAGTTGAATAGTTAAGATGGCGTAGCACGGCTTATGAAAATTCGTTTATCATGCATCTGTCGAGGTTATGAAACCATATTCCATCCTATGTATTCCCTAAAGTTAGTAATTCGTATGTGTACGACTTAATCAATTTTAAGAAGAATGTTAACATCTTTCTACTTAATATCCCCTTAAATTTTCCCCATTCCTTATAATCCCATAATTCAAAAACATTATTATTTCATTTCATATCTCTTCCCTGTAACCAAACTGTACATTTCAATCACAGGTTCCTTGCTAAAGTTTGTTTCCAAAAGAGTTTTGGTTTTGATGTGTTAAAGTCGCATACTCCCTAAAGAAACACCGCACAGTTTCAGTGTGTGGCTTTCGAGCTTTTCATTCCGTCTTAAAAAAATAAATAAATATGTATTAATCTCTTGGTCCAAGTTGCATCGGACAGACCTCATGATACTAGAATCAATTTATGAAAGATACTTTTCATGGGTACCCACCAAATATCTGTCTGTGTACGAAATTTAAACTCATTCCGACGGCTAGAACTCGAGATTTCTTGAAAAGTCTGATGTTTTTGAATGGAGAATCTCGATCCTGTGGTCTGATTTGGTAAATCAACGAAGTTAATTTCCATCTACGATTTGGTCCTTACTATTGTAGAAAAAAGCATTCATACCAAATTTCATCAAAATGGGCTGAAATTTGCTTGAGTTATCATGCTTAAAGACCTTACACACACACACAAACTTTTATCGGATTCATGCGTTTCCTACAAAATGGAGCAACTTAACAAAATTATTGCTTTAAAAACTCTAATTTTTTATGGAGTATTTAAATTTTAACATAATTAGAATAAAATTCGTCAAATTATCAATTAATTACAAAAAAAAAAAATAACAAAATTTCCAATTCTTCATTACTAATTTTTTAAAACTTTATTTTAAATTATTTCAACTGTGTTAATTATCATTTTTAACCATAGAATTTTCAATAAGTTTTTGTTCTTTATATAATACTAATACAAATATCTTATAAATGTATCTACATATATATACATTATACATAGATTATAATGATATAAATATAATTTTGTATATGTAAACTATAATCAAGTCAAAGAATGCCAATCCCAAAAAAAAAAACACTTTAAATAAAATTATAAAAACGCAAAACAAAAATCACAAAACAAAGAAAAAAAAAACAACAAAAAAAAATGTGAAAAATAAAATTAAGTTGGACATTGAAGATGGATAAACACTCAAGTCAAGTGATATGCAACATTAAGCTTGATAAATCATTTCATGAAATATACCTTGACATCATCACTTTGTTTTATATATATTTTTATACATATGTTTACACAAATATATAATATATTTACATACATATATATATATATAAATATTAAATTACCAAGAATATAATTGACACATTTCAAAGTTTAAAGTTTTCAAATATTTGACATCAAAAGTTGTAAGGAAAATATTGTTTTGAGTTTAAATTGAAAGTTGTATTGTTGTTATTTTACAAATATTTTTTTTTAAATATTTAATAATGATAATATTTAACATATATTATATTAATTTTACATGTGATCGATAGCTCAGTGGTTGAAGAGGTGGCTGTTCAATCGAAAAGTCGTGAGTTCAAACCCTAGGTTAGATCATATCTAGTGAAAAAATTTAGTGCATATCATAATAGTTTAATAAGAAGTCCAAATGCCAAATAGGCAAAAATTATTATAACAGCAGGCATCTGGTACTATAAATAAATAAATTAATTTTGTTATATTTGAAACTATAAGAATTTAGTAATTTGTAGTAAAATTTTGCAGTACCCTTGTAGCATCAATTTGTTTAAATTAATTTTTTAAGGAAATTTTTCAAAAGAAATAGTCTATACAACATGCAGATTTTTTTAAAGTTGGCAAGTCTTCTTGGTTGAAATGTCAAAAAATTTTAAAGTTATCAAAGCTTTTTATCAAATTATTTAAGCTTTTTGTAAAGTTATGAAAGCAATACAATAAAATATAATTTGGATAAAATATCTAAACCTCCTTTTTAAATTCAGAGCTGCAGAGTTTTTGTTAAGTGTTAATTTGAGTATAATTCTGTTCACAAAAGAAAGCTCTTTAAAAATTGCTGCATAACAAATTTTTAGAATATTTAAATCTGAATAAAATTCAGAAACAATATGAATCTTAAGGTGAAAACCCGATGAACTTTTTGGTTGCTTCGCATGCTTAATTTTGCAGATGTAGAAAAGCAAGCAAAGCAACTATGACCCAATGAAAACTTTAAAACAGACATTTTGACATATTTCATAATTTTTTATTATAATATATTCATAAATTAATTTTTTTGTAAAAAAGATTTTTTATTTTCAATTATAGATACTTACGTATTTTTTTTTTTAAAAACGTAAACAAATAACAACATCGTTAGTGTACTACATGTAAACAAGTTTTTAATTCAAAAAATGTAGTTCTCAAAGTTTAATGTAAAAAGTGTAAAAAGCAAGTAAGTAATTGAACATTTTTCTATTCAATATTTTGCAGATATTATTCGCTTTGTTTATTGGGTCTAGTTACTTATGAAATAATGCATTTTATTGCAGCCGTCAAAGCGTTAGAAGCAAGCGAGGCATGCAAAGCTTTCATTGGGCCTTCACCTTTAAGTTTTGTCGATTAAATTCTGTTTTTTATTAATCGATTGCAGGATTGAAATTGAATCGATTATATATTGAATCCTGAATAAAACCACAGTAGATACACCTTTTATTAGTAAATACTTATTTTTATTAAATTTTTGAGTTGCGACATTTTGATTTTTGGCATACAATTTAATTTTTGTATAAGATATAATATTTTTTAGTATTATTTTATTATATTGTTTTGTTCGTATAACCCTTGAATATCGTCCTTTTTTGTTTTGTTTTATAATGTCTATGTATTAGTGTATGTAATGTAACTGATGATGGATCATAAAATTTCAAGATTAAATGGTTCGAAGAAAATTTTTCTTCTAAGATTATAAGATATAAAAAAAAATGTTCCATCTTATATGAATTGATTTCTTGATTTGATATATTATTATCTGATATATACATATATGTATATATATATATATATATATATATTGTACTGTGTATGTATATGTATTAATATAAATATAGGTAAAGAAAAGTCTGCATATATAGATGGAATATTTAAAAAAAAAACAAAACTTATTGTAAAAATAGAAATGAATGGAAATGAATGAATGTATAGATAGAAAAAGATAGATGTATATATAACATTTTTCCTTCTGTTTCTTGTTTTTTTTTCTCTCATTTTTATTGAGTTGTTTTTTAATAAAAATTTATTATAAGTTTTTAAAAGTTATCATTATTTTTTTTTGTAATTTATTATTTAAAAAAAAAAAAAAAAAAAAAAAACTAAATTGTAATTTCTTTTTGTTTAAGGTTTATTTTTTTTCAGGATTCATTGAAAATGATGCTTATAATAGATGTAATTTATATTATACCTTATATTATTACGAGCAAAGCTACTCGGGGTTTCCCGGGAGAATATCGAAGGTTAATAAAAAAAAAAATATTTTCCAAAAACTTATAGATTTGTGGTTCATTTTGGATTTTTATGGATATGTATATATAAATTATGAGAAGAATGCATACAATAGATATATCATGAGAATAGATATATGAGAATATAAACGTATGGATATATCTAAGATTCTAAGTGATTATCAATACAAATTAACCTAAAATAAGAAAACCAGTTTAAGTATGGTACTTTTGATAAGACCAAAGCCAATTTCAACTTTGATATTAGGTTTTTTAATGGAAAATTAAAACCAGCCTTGATTGCAGTATATTCATAATTAATTTGAAGATTTGGAGAAAGTAAAAATTTTGATTCCTTTCGAACCTCCTTCAAAAAAAATAATTTTATGATAACTTTAATCAGAAGTCATTATGATAGAGCATTAAAAACCCCAGAAAATTTTATTTTTTTTAATCGATTGTAGGATTGAATTACAAAAGAACTATGATTGTAAGATCAGAATTACAAAATGCTCTTCCCGGAATAACTCCGAGGATCTCGGGCCTGTTGTGTATTTTTCTTAGAGGTATTATATCTGCACAGAAAGTAATCAATTTGAATTAATTTATACAAAATTTAGAAATATTTAACTGCTGGGTGGCACAGTGGTTGAGTGCCGACCATCCATGCGAAATGATCCGAGTTCGAATTGTAGTGAAAATGAAAAAACTTTTCTGGTTTTCAACTCGAATCAGCAACCATTCGCCATTGGGTTCAAATTAATAGCATAATCAATAATTAATAATTATATATCTATAATAAAAAATACATAAATATAACAACAGAAACAAATGCAAAATGTAAACAAATAATTTAATTGAATAATATAACTCGCAGATATAAAAATAAAATTGTAAATATTGAAAATCTAAGACGTTTCTACATTTACTGATGCAGACGTTTCGACGTTTATAAGGCCTAGTACTATCTCATGTTTAAATTGTATGCGGAATTCAATTAGACTAATTCTAATAACAGGAATATAATATAACCCCCTGTTCCAACATAGACCTTATTAGCTTAACAGTTGAACAGTTAGCGCCTAAAAAAATAAAAAAAAAATTTTGAAGCTTTAAGACATTTTGTAGAAATGAGACTCCTGTGCTTTTAAAATATCTAACTTAAATAGAATTTGATATCAAATTTGTAACAAACTGGATTATTTTACTAGTTTTTTTTTTATTAAATTAATAAGCATAGACCACATGTATATGTATGTATATGTACGTATAGTATATGTTCTGGTATATGTAATACGTATTTCATATTTTTCATTCATTAAATTTTTCGTATTCTTTAAAAGATTTATGATCTGAAAACGGAAGGTTTCTATTTTAAATCTAAACAATTTTAATGACGTAACAAATAAAATATTTTTCTATTTAATTGCTTGTAGTTACGTAATGGCGTGTAGAAAATCGGAAATAAAACTAAACTACTATTCGATAGGGTCATCTATATTGAGTTCTTTAAAAATAAATAATAAATAAAATTTTGATCATTGTTAATAATTTGATGATATTATGTCATAAATTTATTTTGTAATGGTTTTTATTTTATTTTATAGTTCAATTCTATTAATAATTTTTTATTAGTTGTTATTACTTATTTTAGTACATTCTTGCAGCCTAATCTAGGACATAAAATATAACAAATGACAGGTTGAAAATTAATGAATTTAACTTCCATTTTTTTTTTAATTTGATTGTTTGTTTTGTTTTTTGTTATTTACAGTATCGGATGTAAATTGGTTTCTAGTTTTTAAGTAGGCATTAAGTAGTTAAGTATGATAAAAAATTTTGGTTATATTTTGAAGACCTGGAATGATTATAGATTTCCTTGCAGCTCTTAAAATGTTTTCTTTGTATACAATTTATGGATCCTTAATAAATAAATCTAATGAGTACTTGATTCAATTCTTAGATGTATAACTTTGATCAATCTGAAAATATTACTTTTATACCAATTAGCTTTATTAGTTTTTTCTACTGAAAACATACCTATATATCCCTAAAAAACTTATACATATAACACTAGTTAACTCTTTGCAAAGTTATCAAATGGAAAAAGTAAAATACAGAAGGCTGTTATTAATGAAATTGGTAATCAATGTTGGACAAATTGTCTCCGAAGGACTTAGACTGACAAGTGGCTGTTACTTAGTAAACATCTGAAATAAAACTGTTCTAAAAATAAAATATTTTATAGAAATCTCTTTTTAAACATTTGTAGGAGACCAGTATATTTCAAGTACCAGTACAATTACAAGTACTTATTACTTTGTCAAGTACCGAAGTTTTATTTATACTTCAAACAACCTTACAAAATTTAAGTATAAGTAAAAGAATCAGGTAAAACTACTTGTAATTCTCAAAAAGTAATTAATTTTTGAGTTTATATACTTTTGTAATTATTTTTTGATATATAAGTATTTTTAAATAATTAAGTACCAAGAAATACTTAAGTATCAAAAGTTCAATTATTTTCCAATTATTAAAGTATTTTTCAAATACTTTCATTCACAAAATCCTAAGGAATTACATGTATTTTAATTGGATTCTTTTACTTATACTTAAATTTTATAAGTATCGAAATCTAAGTAATACTGGTACTCGAAGAAGTAATGAGTATAAGCTAATGGTATTACTGTATTTAATTACCATTTTACTCAGTATTATACAGGTTTGAACCCTTTTATGTAATTATATGGAACTTTTTGTCTAATACTGTACAATATATATCTTGCATGATAATAATCATTATTTTGAGATTATTTATTGATAAATATCAGATATAATTGTTAAGTAATAAACAATAGTTTTCTCTTTAGGTTGTAAATTATTCAGATTTAATATTTCATAATAAATTACTTATATAATATTAATTGAGAAATGAAACTGATAATAATGGTATGGTTACAAGTTAATAAGTACTTGTTATAAAATTAAAAATAAAAGTTAATATTTTGTTTTATTTATTCACTGAATATAATTTTATTGTAATAAAACTTTCAATGAAAATAACTAGATATATTTTAATAATGAATATTACGTAATTGATTTGGTTGCTAAAGAAATAATATTTTTTTTAATGTTGCTCTCTTACTTTCGATATTTAACCGGAATTTAATTATAGAATTCTATAGTTAATTTGAAAAACAAAAAAGTAACCGTTAAGTTACGTATTAAAAATAATTAAATTTCTCTTACCTTATAAAGATTTAATAAATTTAACGCGGTTGTGTAACAGGTATTGTGTTTAATTGACGTTAGTATTAATAGAAATATTTTTAGGGGACTATATCGATTATTAAATATAGTTTGAAATATAAGGAAGATATTTTTAAAATAGATAAATGTGATAAATGGTTGATTGGAATTAAAAATGGAATCTCAAAATTAGTAGAAATCTGATTTTATTGAAAAAATTAAAATAAATTCAAAAATAGGACATTGATCTACAAAGGGGTTTCTGAATTAGACTGTTTTAAGAGTATTATAAATCGTTTGTTAAAAATAACCTATAAAACTGCTTTACGATTTTAGGGTATAATTTTGGAAGATCTTTTAAAATTGAATTAGTTGGTAAATACAAATCAAGTTCAAATTACAAAAATTAAAATCATGATCCTTAAAGTATGCAAAATTTTTAAACTTTAATTTAGATTGTAAATGCAACAAAGGGCTTTAGTGACGTAGTGCATAACAAAAGAGTGCTTTATAAGTTTAAGGTATAATTTTTGGAAATCTTTAAAAGTTAAATTAGTTGGTAAGTTACAAATTAAGTGATTCGAGTTTTTAACGCGAAAGTGAAAGGACGTATCTCAACTAAAATCATTAAAACAAATAAAAAATATCACAAAAATAAAAGAAATTATTTTTCTTTATTTTTTTTTTTTTTTTTTTTTTTTTTTAATCATTATCGTAAAATTTAAAATATAAAAATAACACTTGCTATATTAATAACTAGCGAGTTTCCATTTAATTGGACTCCTTTAAAAAAGGATATCAATTATGGAAAATGAAATCAATTTAACTGGAAATGAGCTTAAAACTTCTATAAATTCAAAAGTCAATTTATTGCTGAAAAAAGGTATATCCAAACCAAATATTAAATTGAAGAAAAACAATGAAATCCGTGAACTGAAGTTGATAATTGAAAAGTTGCAAATCAAAAACAACAAGCTTGAAAAACTTTTGAAGGTCAACAAAGGTGATGAAGAAACTTGCTCAAATGAAAATTTTTTTCTTCCACTAATGGATGTGACTGATGATGATTTCCAGATTAACAATTCAACTAATTCAACTACCACAAGCGCCAATGAGCCTGATACTGACGCATTAGAATCAGGCATAAAGGAATTGGCTAGAAAAACAAAAGAAAAAAAAATATTATCACAAAAACCAACCTGTGAAGATGCTCCACGTGCTCAGCACAAGCCAAATGAAGGTATTCTAAATAGTAAAAAACGTATGCCACCAATAATTTTTGGAAAAACCGATATAAAAATGTTGAAAGAATTGCTATCTAAAAATCTAAAAATTAAAGATTTTTTAGTTAAAGAAAAAGGCGATAATAACAACATCCTCTATACCTTTAATATTGAAGAATTCAGAAAAGTACGTGAACTTCTAGAAAAGTCTGGAATTAATTACTACACGTTTACGCCGAAAGAAGACAAAAAAATTACACTTGTGCTCAAAGGTTTAAGCAACAACTACTCATGCGAAGAGGTTTTGGCAAACCTGAAAGAATATGAAAATGATGATATTAAATTTGAAAAAGTATCAAGACTCACCACAAAAACTACAACTGCTAAAGGTATAATCCTACCCCATTTTATTGTGCAGGCATCACCACAGAGCTCAATAAATGTTATATGCAAAATAAAATCTATTGATCATCAAATTATAAAATGGGAGCGAATCCACAAACCGAACATAACCCAATGCACGCGTTGTCAACGTTTTGGACACTCGGCTTCAAACTGCAAAATGGACTTCAGGTGTGTTAAATGTGGTGAAAACCACCAACCAGGGCAATGCACCATCAAACCGGAGGATTCCAGGGAAAAATTATTCTGTACCATGTGCAAGCATTTCGGCCATCCATCATCATACAGAAACTGTCCGGTTTACCAGGAAAATTTAAAAAAGCAGCAAGAAAACAAAGAACTCCTCAAAAGACGCATAGCAACTAAACACATGGCATCGAACTTTGTACAGCCAAATATGTCATTTTCAAATGTAGTGAGTAGAAATAATAACATTAGTAGTAGTAATAGTAATACCAACAATATTAATAATATTAACACAGATATTTTATTAGAAATACGCAATAGTATTGCAGATTTAAATAAAAAAATTAACACTATCGAGAAAAATATTAATACTAACACCAATAGAATTAATATATTATTCGATTGTATGAACATTGAATCCAATCAGCAATATGTCTAATCTAAACAGTACTTATAAAGTCATCTCAATAAATGTTAACTCTCTTATCTCACACAGTAAAAAATATGCACTTATGCACTTTGTAGAGAACAACAATCCAGACATTATTTGTATGTGTGAAACAAAATTGAAACCATCTGATCATATGTCATTAGACAATTATGATTTTATTAGAAAAGATCGTATGAATGCTATTGATGGTGGCGGTGTTGCCATAGCAATTAAAAAATATTTTAAATACCAAATTGTAAATAACTACATTTTCGATCAATTTACATGTATCGAAACTTGTGTTATATCTCTACAATTAAAACAAAACAAAAAATTGTATATAATTTCTATTTACGCATCAAATAGAAATTCACCTAATTTTTTGACAGAATTGGAAAAAATTTTTCAAACATTAAATTTATCCAATATTAACAATTTTTTTATATTAACTGGCGATTTCAACGCCAAACATATATCTTGGTCGAACACTGTTAACAACTCTCGTGGTACACAATTATATAATTGGATGCAAAATAATTACATATTGTATAAAATGAAACTACACGTATCAGATGCACCCACACTACCACGAGCAAATTCATACATAGATTTAACTATTGCCGATGTAAGAATAAATGTAAGCTTCTCTCAAATCTACAACAAACTTACAACTTTGCCATATGATAGTGACCACAATGCTATTTGCATCCCATTCCACATTAAAAATGAAGAAGTTCTAAGTAAAGAGTTGCCATGCGAAGAAATATTTAATTTCAATAATACTAATTGGAATAAATTTCGGAGGAAATTAGATCAAAACTACGATATTGAATATCTTAACACGGAGAACAAAATCTTAGATAATTGCAACATTTCGTTACAAAATATAAATTTTCATCTTCTAAAATTAAACAAAATTATTTATAAAACCATGAACGAAACAATACCTAAAACACAATTTTCAAATAACCTTAATAAATTTAACTCCAGAAAACTTAAACTACTTTTGAAAAAAAAAAGTTCTTTGTTAAATGACATCCACAAAATTTACAAACAAAGACTAGATTCAAAAATTATACATATATAGATAAAGCAAGTAGAACAAAAAATCTCTCACTATATTTTGTGAAATCCAATGCCCCACGAAAGAGAAAAAACGATATTATACATTTGTAAAAACATATACCTTTCTCATCCTACACATTGTTTTATATTATTATTATTTTTTTAAAAAAAAAAAGAAAAAAATAGTAAAAAAAAGTTTAGAGTTGGTAAATTCATTTTATTTTTTAATGAGTTTGTGTGTTTCAATGTAACACTGATAAAACCAAATGCCAATGTATGTATATACATATAATAACTACTGGCTTAACTAACCAAATATAAATAATACACTTTATTATGTATGTATGTATAAATATTTATTTTTCTAATTTTCAATCAAATTTATATTTTTAAAATATTCATTAACCTACGGTGACCATATTTCTTGAAAGTGAATGTGGTACAGAAAAAATATTTTTTTATATAAACACATATAAAGTATTTTTTGAACATAAATTTATTTGAATTTAATAAAAATTTAAAAATAGTCAACAATTCATTCGACTAACTATATAAAAAAGAACATAAGTTATATGTTATACCGTTACAACAGTATAATAAATTCAAAATAATATAATTAAATAATAAAAAATTTAATAAAATTTAATGTTTAACAACATTCAAATTCACAGATATTTTTCGGCAGAATTTATCTTTTTCAAAATCTGATCATTTTTTATAATATTGCCATAAAAACTTTCACAATCATTAGAAAAATGGCATTTCACAATTAGTATTGCTTTTAACGTTTCTACTGTGTTTTTTCGGAAGTCCAGATATTATTAACTAAAAAAAAACTCTCTGTGGCTGTATTTGTACCTGGCAAACACAACGAATATTCTTCCAATTTTGAAACGTTATTAAAAGGAACGCGTTCACTCTCATAATGCTGAAACATTTCTACCCATCTCATATCTGTTGTAACATTATTTTCAGTCCAATAATTTATTTTCGTTTCAGTTACAAATATATCGATTTTCTAAAACTACCGGGTAAACAAAACTAGAAACTTTTATAAAAATAAATTTTTTAAAGATTTTGAGTTTTGATTATTGTTTGGAAATAATAATTGAAAATCGATATATTAATAAATTGCATTAAATCGTAATATTAGTGAAACGAATTAAATGTGGTACAGTTTACAATGTGGGACGTATGTTCAAAATGTTGTACTGTACCACACAATGTGGTACGTATGGTCACCGTACATTAACCTCTTTACGTATTGAAATAATATAGAAATAATAAGAGCAGACAAACGAATTTGTTTTTTGCTTTCAAATGACTTTTTTAGAATAGACTAAATTTAGGAACTTTAACAGAATGAAAATTGGATATTTAGTGTGTACAATTAAAATTCCGTACATCGTATATAAAATTGAATACTTGTTGAGAAATAAAATTAAATAGATGAGATGGGAAAAGTAAAATAATACCTGGAAAATTTGGTTTAATTAAAAAATAAAAACACAATCAATTTAAAAATTCAATTTTAATTTTATATTTTTAGAAAAAGGAAAAGGCCGAATTGAAGTTATATAATAAATAAAATGAATAACGTTCAATTTGGCATAAAAAACCCTTTAAAAAAATGAAATTAAAAAAATTATAAACATGTAGCTAGGTACTATGTTGTATAAAACTATAAGAATAAAACAAAGGTAAAACTATAATTCTAGTAAAACATAACCAACCTAATATGTAATAAAATAAACAAAAATAAATTATTTAATATTTTTTATTGTTTAACAAAAGCTGATCAACCTGTTCCACTTCAAGATTCAATGCTCTGGTGACAAGTTGAAGAGTGTGGAAAAAAAAGATAAATTAGAAATTTTTAAACATTTTAAATGAATAAAAAGATAAATTAGAGTAAAATTTTAATTTTATGGCTCTGTATAAACTATTGAAAACCTAATCTACTAAAATTTTGTTGAGAAATTAATAATTTATTAGTTAAAATTTATGAAAATAAAACGACAACTTACCGCTCAAATTAGAATTTTTCTTTAATAACTTTTTGGCTTTAACTTTTTAACCCCTTTGAAACTAGCAACCGCAATGTAATACGTAATTTCACAATGAAACGGCAAGCCACCAAGGGTTAAAATATAAAACCCCAGCCATTGAAAATAATAATATGAAAAAATTCTTTACACCATCTTTCAGTGTTTTTTTATCCCGTATGACTGTAGGTCAAAGGGTATAATAAATTTGCCATTACGTTTGTGACGCAAAGACGCAAAGAAGAAGAGGGGGTAGATATAGATTCAAGTGTAGGGATCGGATCAGAATCGGGAAATAAATTGATTTAGTTATGTATGTCCGTCCGTCCGTCTGTCCGCCCGATAACTCAAAAACTAAAGAAGCTAGGATCTTGATATTTTCGGAAATTCGGTTTTTTGCAATAGCCGTCATCGATATTTAAATCCAGCCATATTGGTCCATGGGTTCGGGTAGCTGCCATACAACTTCTTTTTTCAAATGAGCATTTCTCTGTACCTATTACAGCTGCGTGTCTGAAATTTTGCCAAAAGTAATTAGTGTTTATAATAATGATATAATGTTTATATAACGGTCATATGGGTATCCCAGAGTTGACAGAGTCAGTCTACACTACTACACTCTTCCTCGTTTTAACATAAAATCATATTAAAATATAAACACATTTAAATGAATACAAACATAAATTAAACGTTTTAACATAAAATCATATTAAAATATAAACACATGTAAAACATAAATTTCAATACACTTGACTTGATCAACACGTCTATTGATCATATTGTATATTAAAAAGTTTATATAATTTTTGGTGTTGCCATATTGAAAGACTAATGTAATTTCCTAATTTATCAACATATAAGATTTTAAAAACTTACATATAAAAACTTTAAAGAATTACTTTTTCTAAAAGTTATGTAAGATTTGGAAATTATTTTTTGAATATATAAAATATTTAAAGTATAACTTATATTATAATTTAATTATAATTCATATTATAATATAACTTATATTATATAAATATTATAATTTAAAATATAAAATATTAATACAACAACGAAAACTATTTGTTAAAATTCTTAAAACTACTAATCAGTTATAAATTTATAAAATATATTTTTTAATTTTATTTTATGATTGATTTAGAGCATTTTGGTAAGATAAAAATTTTTATTTTTAAAAAATTTGAGTACCTAGTTTCCTTCTAATTTAACTAAATTAGCTTAACTAAACTGATACGCGTATTTCGTCTACTACTTGCAGACTTCTACAGTGTTTTTACTCGAATGACTAATCAGTTGTACTAATCAGTTTTAAATTTCTAAAAAATTAAAATTGATGTTTTTTTTAAATATTCAAGTTTTAAAAACTTAAATTAAAAAAAAATTTATTTTTTAATCATACAAATGATATGGCAATATTGCATTCAATACATACACATCTTCATAAAAAAAAAAAAAAATTAACTCAAATATTGTACGACGATATTAATAGTTTGATACTTGGTTAAATGGTTTGATACAAAAAAAAAAATTCTATATTGGGTATAAAAAATTATAACATAACTAGTAAATAAATTTTATTTGAAAAAAGTAATAAAAAATAAAAGAAAACAGAGGTTATTTTTAAAATTTTTCTATTTTATCATTAAAATTTAATAATCTTATTATTTTTATATATGATACATATTTTTTGATACCTAGAAAAACTATAAAGGCAAACTCTATGAATAGTGTAAAAAAGCATTAGTGAGAAAGAGATAGCATATGGGGCAATGGTTTTAAGAAAAAATTTAGAGAATTCTTATTGACATTTTTTGTTCTACTTGCTTTATCTATATATGTATAATTTTTGCTAGATTTCTCTTCTCATGATATTCAATTACTTAAAAGTTTACTTAATAACATAAACACATTAATTAAACAACAAATTAAAATTGAAATAAATAGTTATTACAAAAACCGGCTTCAAAACATTTCTCCACAAAACAATATGTTCCCACAAATCAATAAAATTTTTCGAAAAAATAAATATAACCAAATCACAAACCTTCATATCGATCCAAATGATAATCATCTTTTAACACAAAATAACATTAACATCAACAACCTTAAAAAAACTAATTCAAACAAATTTATTTTACAAGACTCAACACATATTTATAATTTCATGGGCTTCACTTAGAACAAACTCATAAAATAAATATTCCAATTAACAGCAGATTTCACACTATAGTAGAAAACAAAGTCCAACAATTTAAAAGTAATGTGGAACAATTAAGATCCAATAATATCACTTTATCCACATTTTCCAATATAAATAAATCATCTAATCAATACGGCGAAAATAGCAAATTCACAAACCAAGAAGAAATTACAGCAAAGCTTAAAACCTTAAAAAATAAAATTTCTTGTGGAAACGATAATATACCAAATGTGGTACTTAAAAATTTAAGTAATTTTATAATAAATAAATATGTTATAATTTTTAACAATGCAATTAACAATTCGTATTTTCCAAATATATGGAAAACTTCGAAAACAATATTGCTAAAAAAACCAGGCAAAGATCCAACTAATCCAAATAATTATAGGCCTATAAGTTTAATGCCTAACATAAGCAAAGTTTATGAAACTATTATCAACGATAAAATTTCAAAATTTGTTAAAAAAATAATCTAATACCACAGAACCAATTTGGCTTTAGATATAAGCATAGTACCATACATACGATAAACAAACTTACATCAGACATTTGTTGGTTTATTAATAAAAAATTTGCTGTTGGCGCTTGTCTAATTGATTTAGAGAAAGCTTTTAATACTGTGTGGCTAGATGGCTTGATTTACAAGCTTATAAAATATAAACTTCCTAAGTATCTGATTTCTATAATTCATGGTATGTTATATAATAATTCTTTTCAAATTATTAGTAAGGCAAATACGACACATAAAACATTCTATATCGAAAATGGACTTCAACAGGGTATAGTCAACGCACCAACGCTGTTTTCGATTTATATCTCAGACCTGTTATTTTTATTAGATAGATTTAAAGGCAATAATTATACACTAGCTTTCGCGGATGATATAATAATTTATTCCGCGAATGACACCGTAAATAGCATTCAAACCAAATTACAAAATATGTTCAATACCGTGTTGGATTATTGTAAAGTTTGGATATTAAAAATGAACTTTAATAAATGTGAAACCATATTATTTCGTAATACGGTTGATAAAACAAGTTCAGACATTAGAAAAAATTGGAAAAATTTCTCTATAAAATCTCCAAATTTAACTCTAAAAAACAGTAAAGTTGTCAAATATCTCGGAGTTCATTTACATCGTAATTTGAACTTCATCGAGCATATAAAATATGCAGTTCTTAAAGGTAACAAAGCATTTATGGCAGCCAAAAACCTGTTCTATAACAAAAACATAAGCAATCGGGTTAAAATAATATGTTACCAAACATTAATAAGGCCAACACTTACATATGGTGCACCCATATGGTACAACATAAGTGGAAGCTTAATGGAAAAAATACGTAAGTTTGAAAGAAAGTGTATAAGAGTATGTATTAACAAACACCGAAAGCCTGAAACCGACTACAAGCATTTTTATTCCAATAAATACTTGTACAAGGAATCCAAAATCATAAGAATCGATAATTTTATTTTAAAATTAGTTCGAGATCACTATGATAGAGCACTAAAAACTCCAGAAAATGGTTTAATATCACATATATTTTACCACAATGAGGAGTACATTAAAAAGACTCTGCTCACTGGCTTTATAGCCCCCGAGCATTTCATCTTTTTAGATAAAAATGGTTTCATTCAAAACCAATCGCATGTCCCTATATTATTTCACTATAATAGACGGGCCACATGCAAAAAAATTGAATACGATCCAGGCAACATTAATGGAGATAATTTAAAATACGACATGTTCATACCGGACAAAGACAAATTTGTTAATAAAAACTATTGGTGGTTGGATGTTCTATGACATTAAGAAATTGCTTTCTAGTTTAGGTTGTAAGTAGGCTAAGTAGGTTAAGTTAAGTTAAGCGAATTTTATTAAAACAAACAGATTTAATAATGATTTTTTATAACTTTTTGCATTATGTACTGTAGATATAATAAATGAAGGAATTTAAATATATAGATTAAGTTAAATTAAATTTACATAAATTAACAATAAAAAATATGATTATTTTAAATGTTAATAATATTTGAAATTAAGCCGTTTTGTAAACTTTTTTTTAGGTTTGTACTAAGATAATAAAACAAATAAATAAAAGTTTAAAACAAAAAAAAAAAAAAAAAAAAAAAAGTTACAAATTAAGTTCAAATTACAAGAATTAAAAGCATGATCCTTAAAGTATGCAAACATTTTAAATTTTAAACAAGATTTTGTTTTTGATGCAAGAAAGGGCCTCCCTGCAGCGTAGTGCATCACGACTCAGCGGATTATAATTCTAAAAGATAATTTTAAAAGAGCTATTAAAAGAATTTCAAATAGTTATAGTTGGCAAGACAGAGCCTCAGTAGCGTAGTGCATCTCGTGAATGCGGGAAAGTTGGCTTTTTTCAATGAAAATCCCTAAAAGGGGTTCGGTAAGAATAATATATAATTAAATAAATAAAATAAAAAGTATAGATATAATCTATGAATCTAGTATTAAATACCATAATTTCGAACTTGGAGCTTTAGTGGGATAGTGGATAAGCATTTGGTTTATTAACCGAGGGAGTTAAATGTTTTAGAAACTAATGGTTAATATAATAAAATTAATACATAAAGCGGGCTCAAAAGGAAATACTAAATTCCATTTCTAGTATTTCTTTCAAATTATCTCGTAGAGAAATTAGATCAAAGCCGATTACAAAATTTATAATGAACAGGTTTCCGATTTTTTTGTAAATTAAATAGCTTTGTACAATAAAACAATAGGCGGAGAGTCGGGACTGAAAAGCTTAAAACTGAGGAATTCGAATTAAAACAGATTTTGAATCTTAAGTCTGAACATCTTAACATTTTTTTATTATGTTATGAGATAGTCCTAAAAATTTCTCCAGTATTTACAGACTAGCATATAAACCTTATTTTTATTAAATTAATTTAAAAAATATCTACATATTAATTACATTTTAATATTTAAACTTTGGGTTAAAAACTATATTTCAAATAAATTCTAATGATAAAGAATATGACAGAATTATTTGTTAAAAAGGTACAATTTAATTTTAAAGTTTTATTAATTTTTAAAAATATAATATTATTTTATAGAATGAGTACATAATGTTAAAATCTTTAAATTATAAAAAAAGGTAACTTTATCTTTTTTTTGTTTTTTAAAATTTAAAGATAAAAAAAATTATTTTTTTCTAACTTTTCAAAAGTTATCTGAGTTATTCAAAAATCTTGATAAATAATTTTATAATTAATAGGGACTGAATGGGTAATTCTTTTTTAATTTTATTGCTTAATTCTCTTATGTGCTTACATAAAATAAAAATGAACTTTCATAATAGAATAGAATTCTGAATTTTCTTTTACTGAATATGCCAAAAGTAAAAATATACAACTAAGAAAAAAATAATTCAATTTTCTTTCTAATTAATAAGTTCATTTTTTATTCAACTTAACTACCATTTTATATTAAAAAATAAATATAATTCTTTAAAGTTTTTGGGTAACAATTAAAAAAAATTCGATTATTAAAAATATCGAAAAAAATTCTTTCCATACGATCACTCATTATTTAAAAAAACTTTAAAATGTAAATGAAAATTAGAAGTAAACGAGGCTTAGGATAAATTATGGCTGTGATTAAGAAAATTTGAGAATTTATTGTTATTTAGAATTATCAATCAATATTATAAAGGAACGATAAATGTATTAAGAAAATAATTAGAAATTGTTTAAAGTTGGATTCATATCATATAAAGATAGGGTAGAATGGGGCAAGTTTGACATCCTTTGAGATAACTTAAAAAATGATTTGCAGCGCACTAAGTAAATTAAGTAGTTTATTAATAATTTATTGAATTTAAAATCTTGTTCATAATTAGCTACAAAAAATATTTAGCATAAATGTTTATACATGTATTCGATGCCAAATGTAAAAATATTAGTGCTGTGCGAAATATCGAATTTAACTCCCTATAAATTATAAAAGCCATTTAACAAAGACTTATATGCGCGGACATAAATCTAGATATTTTATAGCAAACGACTTGAGTTAGTAAGCTCAAATTAAATTTTAATTCGATCATTAACGTAGCAAATGTTCTCAAATTAAGCGAAGACATATTAAGAGTCAAGTACGGCTTAAATTATTTTGAATTCAAATGAACTTTGTTTCCAGTTTCACGTAACGGAAATTTTTTGAAATTGGAAAAAAATGTCCTAGATTTTGAAATTATGGATTTTTTTTTAGAGAATTTTGGATATTTGTTTATGGAACGGGTTTTTCCATTGCCAATTATTTTCTATTTTCCAGTCCCGAGTCCTTAGTCATGCAAAAACAAATATTTTCAATCCTATTTAAAAATGTCAAATTCTTTGATACCAAATTGAGATTTTGTTAATCGAACATTTTTATTTAATACCTATTAAAAAAACATCTAAAATTACTTTTATATAACTTAGAATAACCTTTGTAAAAAATGAAACCCTTTTTTTTTTTAATTTTATTTCTAGAATATCTGTTTTTACCTTCCTTTTAATGGCTTTGTAATTAACAACTTTTTTGTTACTTTCTTTTGTTTTATTCTTTTTACCTTTTTTTCTTGTTTGTACTTTGTCTCTTTTTTCCATAAAACGTTTGAAAGTAAGAAAAGGACAGAGCAAAAAAAAAACACAAAGGAAAGAGAAAAGTGGAAAAAGAAAAAGAAAACTTGTTTTAAACCACTAAAAAAGAACAAAACAAAAAAAAAAAACTCATTTATTTAAATTTTTCTTTTATATAATTTTTTTTTTAAATATTTAATAATTAACCACAATGAACTCTAAGGGAATGTTTCAATGAAAGTCAGATTGTCAAGTATTTTGTATTAAAAAGTTTTCTAATTTTAAAGTAAAAATTTTCTCTCTTTAATTTTGTTTTTTTTTGTGTTTTTTATTATTATATTGTTTTAGTCTACATAACGGTTCTTTTGTACGTTAAAATCACTTTGAAATACCGTTACATCAAAAATAACATAAAATACATTAAAGAGAATCCTCTGTTTTCCTCTATATCTTAATTCATTTAGTGCTTTAATTTTTTTTTATGTTTTATTACGCGTAACATTACATTTATGTTTCATATTCACCACATTATAATTTCAGTGGTGAGATTAAAATGTAGTGGTGGATTTTACAAAGAGATTAAAATTAAATGTACAGGATGTTTTTAAAATTTGTGAATTATTAGTAGCGAAGATAGCTTTTAGCCAGTGAATCACTTATGCTATTAGGTTTTAATTAACCCATTTGAGGCGGTTTTCTAAATGAGAACTTACCAATTGTACCATTTTGTATTATAAATTTTTCGCTAGGAAGAGACACAACAGAAATAATTTTAAAAATTAATGGGTTTAAAATAAAACGTAAACAGGTTCGGATGAAAATCCTACCTCACAGAGTTGAAAGAAATAAATTCTATGAAAAGGCATGGCCTGGATTATCTAGTCAATTCGAAGGTTTTTCAAAATTGAATATTAATAGCGAAATGCAGCTCACACCAAAAGTAAATTTTGTTATTGTATTGGAAATATAACAGCAGATCAGTTGCATAAAATTAAATAAAGAAAAGGGATTAACTTACTGGTGAGCCTTTAGTCGAAAAAGGGGATAGTGCATGTCTTCAGTGCAAGATTCTGAAAAAGGTAACTTCTTGATCTGATCAATAGACGATTATTAAGCAGAATGAGCAGTATAAGACGAACTAAAGTGTTTCATTACATTTATTTTGTATTGAGTTGATTTTAAAATCTTTTTGACCCCTTTATACATATATAATATATTTAAAATTTAATAAATAAATTACTTAATTACTGTTAAAGTAAAACAATTTGTATAAATACATTAAATAATATAAAAATTTCGATACATATGTATATTTAATATTTAATTAATCTATTTTCAGTAAAAATTGTGGTCTTTGTTCCAAATTGTTTAAAATTAAAAAAAAACTTTTAATAATAAAACTTTTTTTTTAAAAAAATAAGCAAAATAAACAAAAATTTACCTGTGACAACCTTTTAATTACATTTGTTTTAAAAATTTTCCTTTATTGTAATTACTAATTAGTAATTATTCTAAATATAGGAATAAATTTAAATTTTGAATAAAATTATTTTATATATATATATTTAAGAAAAAATCTGTAGGGAAAACCAACAAAGTTAATTGAGCTTAATTAGGTTCTAAATTTTTTTTGGTATATTTGAAAAAACAAACTGGGCAAATCGATTTGATAAATTATTTTTAGTAATACCAGGTTAAACGATTTATTTTTATTTAATTTTTATTTAACTTGAGGCGGATCCAGTAACCTGAAAAGAAATTCTTTTTCTTATAAACCTTGAATAATAAAATATTGAGTAGTAGAATTTAAAATAATGGGACTGCATTACCAGAGACGTATGGCTTCCATAATTGGAATTTTAAAATTGTCCATATTAAAAAAATTGAACAAATGGGGAATAATTTTATAAAATGCTAAAGGATTGCAATTGGTAAGCAGGTAGTTAAAGATATAATTAACCATAGCAGTCATGTAAGATTAAGGGGTAGTAAATTTGGACAAGAAAAGTCGAAAATTTGGAGGACTGTAGAATACATGAAGCTGCTAAAGGCCGGCAAATGATTTTACATTACCGATGAAACGATAAGCATATAGCAAAGTGGAATTCAATATATAGATTGAGGCAAGGGTGATCAGTTATATAACACGCTTAATGGCTTCAGTAATTGATAAAGGGGAGTTGATGATATAATGAACACTTGAACATGTTAGATGCAAGGAAGAGAACTACCTGAGACTGGTTTAAAATACGCAGTTGTATAAGGCAAATAAATTTTTGTATTCAATGAAACAATTGATCCAGATGATGGTGGATTATTATATAAAAATTACAAAAGGTATTAAACGTCAACCACTTCTAAAACGGACAAATAAATCGGGGGAACTAATCCTACATGAATGTTGAACCGCTTAATATTAAATGTTAAGAGATATTAATTTTTAAAAAACTCAACATTCCTTAAAGGCGGAAACTCAATATACGCATGCTTTTACATTTTTAAGGTGAAAACTCACTGTACGCATTTCACGCTTTTACAGCTTTATTTTTTTAAAGCTTCCTACGCTCTTCGTGCTTTGGATACCTTCAAAATGTAATGAACACATTTGAATGGAATTCAAAATTGTAAACAAAGAGATTTTTTATTTAAAAATCTTTTTTAAAAAAAGTAATTATAAAAAGTAGAAGTTTAAACCCAAAAAAGTTGAAAGCTGACAAGTGTGCGCTTTTCATGTTTTTTACGCTTTTCCAAGTTAACTGTCATAGAAAAATTGAAAAATAACATTCAACTTTAATGTCAAAAGCGTGTAGCTTCTCCAAGCGTAGAAGACGTACTTTGAGCTTTCATGTTGGCAGTTTCTAGTAACTTTTAATTTTTGAAATAATTAATTAAATTATAAAAAATTTTTATGCATCTGGCAATTCTTCTAAGAATTAAAATTATATTTACCTACAACTGGTATATACTATAGACATAAGAATGCGTATATGTTTCATAAAAAGTCATTAAAATTTTTTAATTCAATTGCTCATCTGAGAGAAATTTCTTTTACAGAATTAAAACTAAATGCGTTTGTATGTGTAAAAAAAATAAAACAAAAAAAAAATATTTTATGCTAACATATTTATTTTTATCCTTTTTTTTTTTAGCTGCGTTATTTGTTATTTGATTAAATAATTTTTTATGGCAATTTTTCTAATACTATTCATACTTAAAACATATACACATATAGTAATAAAGGTATATTTATAAGATATTTATATATACATACGTATAAAGTGTATAAAGTATTGATTTGGAAAATGTTGAGGATCAGGAAAAAAAAAAATGGGTATTATTTAGTATATGTTGAAAATATGATAAAATGGATCACATTTAATAGAGATTACAAGGATATATGTCAGTATCATGTATTTTAATAATTCCTCTATTCAAACATTCACAAATATGTTTCTATACGTATGAATATACATATATGTGTATAAGGAATATGAATGTAAGTATATTTTGAAGGAATATTTTTTATGGTTTTGTTCATGCATAATGAAACATTAGAAGGACCTCTTATTTCTAAAGTGTTATACATATGTATGGTATGTTATGTATTATGTATGTTTATATTTATGTATACACACTGTCTGGCAAAAAATAAATCAAAATTGAATTTAAAAAAAAAAACAGGGATTAAAATTTTTATCATAAAAATTGTAATGCTTCCGATTGAGGATCGAATTTTTTCACCAGGACCTTTTTTTAAATTATTATACTCTACATCTAAAATGGTATAGGGTATATTAGCTTTGGTACAGTGTTTGTAACCACCAAAAGGAAACAAGTTAGATATAGAAAAGTATTTGTACTCTTTCCCTCATCGTTACCTCCTCCGTCGGTATAGTACTGTCCATCCGTTCGTCCTTAAACATGATATTTCAAAAAATAATGAGGCTATCTTGATGAAATTTGATACTGTAGGTTACTAATGAAAAAAGTGCGGCGGGGATTGAAAATTATCAAAATTGGCCATGAGTTCGGATCCTAGGAGCTATTGATCAAACCAAGGCTAAACTTGCATATCTGAGAAACCAATAAAGATGGAAACTAATTTGGTACAAGCCTTCTTATTCTTTTTGTGTTCCGAAAATTTGAAATCAATATGAGAGCTGATACAGCTTCCTCCCAGACATATACCAAAACTTAAAAGCTTATCTTCGACTTTAATAAAAATAATAATTTGCAATCACACGTATGTTTATATAGGGTTCCACGGTTTAGATCACTTCATGGTGTGTGACAAAATAACAAAAGACATGTGTCTATAAATCTGCTGTAAATGACGGTTGTGCCCCGCCTATGTGTTATAATACAAGGGTATGACAGATTTTTTACAATATTCCTATCTGTAAAGAAAGTTCAGATACACATTTGAAAACTCTAACTACAGTGTACCGTTGCTATAATACAATACGCTTAGTAAATAACAGTAAGTTAAGACAATGCCATCATTACCTTTAAACTTAAGAAATGTTGTCCATTACTGTAAGTTAAATCCTCTCTTATTATGAATGTATAAGAATTGATGTTTAGTTTTATTTTCTACTCCTATTAATCTCTATAATATTATTAATAATAATTGGATTCAAATATATGGATTTAGTTCATAGAAATGGAATTTTTATTATTTTATTTATTTTTTATGGGTTTGGTTTTTTTTTTTAAGTAAGAGTGTATTAGTGCATAATAGTAAAATATTTATTATTTTATTGGATTCTGCGGAACAAAATATACGCAAAATAATAAAAGGAAAGATTACATATTTTTTTTTATGATTGATGGAGTCATTGGATAGATAATATTTATGTAATAAGATTATGTTTGTTATGTTTCAAAACAGTTATTTTTGTTTTTTTTTTTTGATATTTCCTTGTTTTCTATTTACTATTTACACTATAGGAACTAAAAAATAAGGGTAAAATAATTTTGATGATTAAATACTCTTTTTTTTTATATGGGGGTGATGTCCCTGTCTGTTGATATGGGGAATGTTATAAAATCTTAATTTAAATAGAATAAAATTATGATTAATAGTTTTTCTAAAAAATGATTAATTTAATTATTGATTGTTCATATAAAAGATTAGTAACAAGAATACTCCATTTTTATTATACAGGAAGCTAACATACAAATTTCCTCAAACATATTCAATTATATTTTAAAGATTTATTAAGGTTGAGAGATTAAAAATGGGACTATTTTTTGAAATTGATGACCACACCACAGTTTTTAATAAAATTTTTGGGATAAAGGCGAAAGTTTAAAGTTAAACGAAAATGAAGTGATTAAAGTGTTGAAGGGATCTTAGTTGTTACGTATTGTATTAAGGGGCTAAAATTGTCATTTGAAAAAAGGGGTGTCATTTGAAAACATGCTCATGTAATTGTTAAAAGGTATGCCTCGTAAATGCTTTTAAAATTGTTGATTATACAATGTTGGTACAGGGTGCATTAAAGTAAAGAAATAATGGGAACTTTTACTTTTAGGAATATATCGGTAAACAAATATAGAACGGTATTATTTAAAAAAAAATTTTATAATAATATTAATAATAATGCAATATTTCCTTGCATTTTATGTTGTGTGATAATTATATGCACGGCATGGGGTCTCGGTTGGTTAGTGAGTAAGCATTTGGCTTACTAACCGAGGGTGTTCGGGTTCGAGTCCCGTACGAGTTTTTTAATTGATTAAAAATTATTGAAAAATAATTTTTCTTAACCAATCTCCATGGTGACCAAATAGATAATCTGCTACGCCTGAAAAGCAAAGGCATACTTCACTCCCTTATCACATTGTATGAGGTAAGGGACTGTTTGTAAATAAATAAATAAATAAATCTATGCACGGCAGAATCTTATGGCCAAATACCAACATTTTTAAAATGTAAATGATTAAAATCAATAGAAGAGCATGGTAGTTTTTTGAAATATTCTTTTCTTTAAAGACGACAGGAATAGAAGAATTCTCAAATAGAAGGAATATTTGTTACAATTTAATATTTTAATATGGCTGGAAAAGGAGAGATTATATTTTTTTGCCACAAATTTCAAAATTAATCAATTGTTAAATAAATATAGATTCTAAAATGTTTTTAAAATTCGGAAATACATTTTTTACCAACCGCTATATATATGAAATATATTAAGCGGCAGGTATTGTTTTTGAACTAAAAATGGGAACATGAGATTTTTGCAAGTATGCATTACACCGGTACGCAGAAACCCAAAAAACATGTTTTTTTTGTGATATCTATCTGTGTGTCCGTCTGCCTCAGATCTGCTATATATAAAATATAATAAGCGATAGGTATTATTTTCGGACCTGGTGCACATTACACTGGTGCGCGGAAACCCATTAAACATTTTTTTTTTTAGATGTCTGGCTGTGTGTTTGTATTTCTGTTTGTCTAAAATCTGTCTTCCTCACCTAAATGGATCAGGGGCATAATTACAGATTTCATATGTATTGTTTTGATGTTAATATTATGAATTGATCAGCTTTTGGAAAAAATCGGGTAATTCAAAGCAGCATCAAATTAACGTCTAACTGAAAGGTACCAGTAAACGAAAATTATTTTGTATAATAAATGTGTATGTATTGGAATATTTTAAAAATCTTATTCAAGATTATTGAATTTACAAAATAACGAGTAAATATCTTAAATAAATATCATTAGATAAGATTATGCATGATAAAAGAAATTTATAAATATTAAACGTTAAATTGCTTTGACAAAAATTGTTACATATGCAATACCTTGCACAAATCTTTGACAGATATTTCACATTAAGACTTTCCCAAAAAAATTTTTGGTTCTGTGGTGGACACAGCATATTTTGTTTTAATTTAATAAATTAAATTTTTATATGAAAAGTCTTTAATTTTATACTGCTTCATTTAAATAATACCACGGGTATATTAAAATTACGCAACGATCTAGACGAGCTCGATATAGTGTCAAAGGTCCGTATCGGATCACTTTATTTTATTTTTATTTAATAACACAAGGGAATTAATTATTGGTTTATTTTAAACCCACTAAACGTTGACAAGGGCAACTATAATCTTCATCGTTTTTATCATAATTTTAGAACTAATAGAACGGGCTCTTCCTTTTATTGAACAACTAATTTAAAACGAGGAAGAGTGCAGTAGAGTAGACTGTGTCAACTCTGGGATACCCGTATGACCGTAACATATACATTATATCATCCGGTTAATTACTTTTGGCAAAATTTCAAACATTCAGCTTTATTAGGTGTAGAGTAATGCTCATATAAAAGAAGGAGTTGTATGGCAGCTACTCGAACCCTTTGCAGTAGACCAACCAAATTTTGCAGTAACCTTGGCCATTACACTAAACTATTTTTGGCAAAATTTCAGACAACCAGCTTCATTTGGTGTAGTGTAATCCTCATATAAAAGAAGGAGTTGTATGGCAGCTACTCGAACCCTCAGCAGTAGACCAACTAAATTTTGCAGTAACTTTGGCCATTACACTAAACTATTTTTTGCAAAATTTCAGACACCCAGCTTCATCAGGTGTAGTGTAAAGCTCAAATAAAAAAAGGAGTTGTATGGCAGCTACTCGAACCCTCTGCAGTAGACCAACCAAATTTTGCAGTAACTTTGGCCATTATACTAAACTACTTTTGATAAAAATTTCAGACACGCAGCTTCCATAGGTATAGAGTAATGCTCATATAAAATTAGAAGTTGTATGGCAGGTACTCGAACCCGTGGACCAAAATGGCTGAATTTAAAACTCGATTCCGTTTTTTGCATAAAAACGAATTTGTGAAAATTTCATAATCCTAGCTCCTTTACTTTTTGAGTTATCGTGATGACGGACGGACGGACGGACGGACATACATAGCTAAATCGATTTATTTTTCGATTCTGATCCGATCCATACACTTGAGTCTATATCTACCCCCCCTCCTTCTCTGCGTCACAAACGTAATGGCAAATTTATTATACCCTTGGACTATATAGTCATACGGGTATAACAAGCCAAACTTAAATTGAAATAAATTTGATAAGAGATGAGTTATTGTGTAACTTATGAACATTTCACTTTGTATATCAGTTAAAACGATAAAGTTTTTAAAACTATTAAGTGAAAAATTTGTTTTTGAATTGTTTTGAATAAATTTAGTAAACTTAGTTTTGTTTGAAGTTAGACAAAGTTCCTTTTCTCTACTGGAATACTGGAAATTATCTACATCTATTTATTTAGGTCTATTGTCTTGCCTTTCTTGCTTCAATTTTTATATTTTGTCTGCCTATTAAAATTTTTTTTATCGAAATTTATTAAAACTACTTAAACTAATAAATTAAAATACATATATATATATATATATATATATTCGTGTGAATATTTACACATATGAATACTTGTATATAATAAGTTATCAAGATTCCTTGACCCGATAATCTAATACGAGAAAACAGCAGGGAAAGTTATTGATAATTTAAAATTAACTAAAACAACTGATGCTCATGGCATAAGTACATATTTAATAAAGAACTGTAAAACGGAACTTCTGAAACCAATAACAGCGTTAATAAATGCCTCGATTAATCAAAGTGCGTTTCCTGATGCACTAAAAACCAACAAGGTCATTCCGATTTATAAAAGAAGTGGTGATAAAACAAATATAAACAATTATAGACCAATTTCGATTTCGTCTGTCGTTAGCAAAATTCTGGAAACATTTGTCCACAACGAACTGTCAGAATACCTAACAGCAAACAACCTGATAAGTAAAATACAATACGGCTTTCAGAAAAAATCCAATACTAAAGCAGCTCTATTTGATGTAATAAATAATGTCCAAAATAACATAATTTCAGGCAGGAAAGTGGCCATAGTGTTCTTAGATCTTGCTAAAGCCTTTGATTCGGTCGATAGAACTATAATGCTAAGAATTTTGTTTGAATGTGGCGTTATGGGCAAAGAATACCAATGGTTTGAAAGCTACTTCAGTAACAGAAAACAATATTCGGAGTATGATGGAATTAGAAGTACTGCAAGCAACTTTGAGTATGGAGTAATACAAGGTAGTTCGTTGGGACCTGTGCTATTTTCTTGCTACACATCAAGCTTTTCAAATCTAAAATTAGGGGGTAGTCCCGTAATGTTTGCAGATGACATAGCAATAGTATATGCTGGAAAAGATATAGCATCACTTGAAAGCACCATAAACGAAGATATGGGCAAAATATACTCATGGATGTCTCTTCATAAATTAACAGTTAATGTACAAAAAACAAAATTTATTATAATAAAGAGTAAAAATGCATTAATAAACATCAAATACAACAATGCTGAAATCGAACAAGTGAAAAATTACAAATATCTAGGAGTTTGTTTAGACGAAGAACTTACGTGGAACACCCATATTACAGAACTTGCATCCAAAACAAGTAGAATTGCGGGTATTTTCAAAAAACTAAGTAAGCGCCTACCGGATAAAACAAAAATATCCACTTACTATTCGCTATTCCACAGCATCATAACCTACGGTATTGAAGCTTGGGGTAGTACTTTTAAAAAAAATTTAAATCTGCTCCAAAAAATCCAAAATAAAGCATTAAAAAACTTATTCTTATATGATAAGAGAGCATCTACATCTAGGATACATAGAGTCCTAAACATTTTAAAATTAAATGATTATAAAAATCTTTGCTGTACTATGCATGTTAGAAATATACTACATAATGACATAAAGTCCAGCATACAAATAGCAATAAATAGCAATTTTCACCAATATAGTACTCGATCAGCGCATCACCTTCGTCCAACACAAGGTATAGGACTATATGGAATCGAACAAAATATCAACATAGGTATCAAATTGGACAACGATTTACCGCCAGAAGTCAAAGTTTCAACAGCTCAAAAATTTAAAATCACTTTAAAGAAACTACTCTTAGATCAGTATAATAATTAAATTCATTTTCAGAATCCTTTCTTTATTTTAATTTTTTAAACTTTAATAAGTAAACATTCAAAAAACCTAAATTTATCGTATTTAATTTGAATTACAATTTGTAAATATTATTTAATTTGATTTACACGTTTTATACTTCGTATATATTGTTAATTTTCTTGAATTTCTTATTGCATCTATTACACTTTAGCGTTAATCTATATATATATGTTTTAATATACTCTGTACGAGCCTAGTGCTCTTTTAGAGAAATGAATTAATAAAAATAAAAAAAAAAAATAAATAAAATATAAGGAATTTTTATTTTTTGCAAACTTTAACAAAATTATTGAAAACCAGGCGTCATCATGTTTATGTAGTTTTTACGTTTCTGTCATATGTATATATATATATATATATATTATATATATATAAAAATAAATATGTTTTATTTTACTAAATTTAATTTTCTTACAACTTTTTGACCTACTTTCGTAAATGAAATCAGTGTTTAGGTACGTAGTATGATTGTATAGCAGAGGCAAATTTTGAATTATTTTGAATATGAATTAATAATTTATATATGTATGTATGTTTTTTATTTAATACAAAATACGGTATCATATGGGTAGAAGTGTGTATATATGTTCCAGAGATGTTCAAATAAGAGTTAAAAAGTTCTTAAATATACTCATATGAACACCATTTTGTAAATATATGTTAAAATATGCGTATATGGAGCATAAAATATAGGTGCTAGTAGAATTGATTTTTATTTTTTATTATTTTTTTTTTTACATAATAATATTTTAAGTGGTTTTACTTTTGTTTTTTCATATATTTGAAATAGAAAATCATTTCAATACGCAATAAATTTCAAAGAAAACAAGGGGTTCCTAAAAATAAAAGCTAAGTAAGTGCTTTTTTTTTATTTTGTTTCTTTTGATTCTTTTACACGCCAACCAAAAAAAACTGAAAGACAACCTTATACTTATACTTTATTGATATGGTCTTGGTTTAAATGGAATTGATTAGTGACAAAAACACAAGGTATTAGAGAAGAAGGGAATGGGGGAAGAGAATAAGAATCTGTTAGATTTTTTTTTCGAATTGTACGAGATCTAAGGAAACGACTTAAAAGAAAATGAGTTTAATGTAAAAAAAATTTTTGGAATCAGCTTTTAATAACTAAACACTCCGGTTCTCTTTACTGTACTACAGTTCAATTATTTTGAGCTTAAAAAGTACTACACATTCGATTAAAACAAAAAAAGTAGAAAGGAATCCAAGATGATTTGTATAAGCTTTTCTTCTTGTGTAATATGATTAAAATTGAAAGCCTGGATATTTTATATGGAAGCCTCTCCAATCCCGTTGTCCAATTTGGCCCACCTTCGTAGCCGTTCTTTCTTTTACCAAAAAAAGCATTTATACAAAATTTCATTAAGATCGGTTGAAATTTAAGCGAGTAATCGTATTTACAAACACATAATATACATACACTTACACACACGAACACACTAAAAAATTTTCGGATTTATATGTTTTTTGGATCTGTGTAAAATAATTAAATTGTTCAAGCAAAGTTTTTGTTCTGATAGGAATTTTGGGACTGATAGACTGTGCTTTGAACAATTTGTGTAATCAAAAGCCAATTATCTTTATTAAATATTTATGAATGCGCAGGGTATTTGATATAAAAAATATATGCGTGAATAGACGTGCCAATAAACGTGTCGGCTGAATGTGGTTATTATTCGAAAATTTCGACAGAAAATTGTACATTAATCTCATTTTCGAATCCTTTGCACTTTCACTTTTTACTCGTACTAGCACTTAATCGGTTAAATCCCGTTTTTTTAATTTGAGAAATCGGAATTTTTTTATTGTGTTTGTATATTACGCACTAAATCTGTCAAATGGTTCTTATTTACCCGTCAAATTTTAGTGTATTTCTGACTGCATCATCAATTTCTCTAATAGTTGGTTCGGAAACGATCTTAATTACCTTCATGTGCAGTTTTAGTGTAAAGTCAATATATAATTTAATTTGTATTTAAGATCTTCACAAGTGAAGAACATAAATTTCCAAAAAAACTGTATATTTTTTCGAAGCTTCATAAATTACACTCCACTTTGTATAACACAATGTTGTTGAATAATGAGTTATTGAGGATTTATGGAAGTGTTGTAATCCTTTAAAATGATAAAATAATTTATTTTGAAAGGTACAAACTTCAAATATGACAAAATGTTTTTATTCAATATTATATTGTTAATGTGTAATTTAAAAAATAGATATTGTTATTATTGTAGTAAAAGATATGTGCAATATGATTGCGAAAATTACAATTTATGTAAGAACAGAAAAGTTCGCGGTAATTTTGTCAACGTGTAGTTTGTCTGTGTGTTTTTAGAGCTCTTCTTGAAATTTATTGAAAAAATAAAAATAAACAATGATAATAATACTGTTAAATGTAAAAATTTATTTTTATTTATGAAGAAACTTAATAATTTTACCGTTATAAAATAATTTTTGAAATTGTAGAATAACTTTTATGTTGTAAATTATATTCTTAAGATATTTTGATTTGATAAATTTGTGTTAAATTATATTTCCATATCGAAAAATTGTTAAAAAATTCTTGGAAAAATATAGTTTGTTTGTTATCTTATAAATTAATTTATTTCTACATATGGTAATTAAAATTTTAAAAAAATATACGGTGATATTTATAAAAAAAATATGCCAAAATGTAGACAAATAATAATTTTCTTCAATAACTTTTTTTGGCGCCAATTTACTAAGGATATTTATATTTGGTGGCCTGATTTAAGACCCTGCGAAATAAAGCCCCCGGGGTATTATTTTCCATCTTATGAGAATCTCATAGTAATTCAGAAATAAATCCCTCAAAATATAGGAAATAAAGCCCTTGGTTTTATTTCTCTTTAAAGTTGAACTAAAAATTCTATAAGAAATAAAGCCCCAGGATATTATTTCTCAATACAGACTTTCTTGAACTATTTTATCAAAAATAATTAGCAAACATTTTGGAGTACAGCTCGAAATCAGGATAATTCCCTTTTTACAAAATTAGGAAAAAACAATAATTTAATATATAAACTACAGTTTGAAATACTATTAAGGGGAAACTTAATTTTGTAACCAATACTCACATACATGAATTCAGAAATATTCTGAAAAAAAGACCAACATAAAACCCCGGGGCTTTATTTCTCAATTATTATAAGAAATAAGATCCTAGGGTGTTGTTTCTCATTAAACGGAAAATAATATTCCGGTGCCTTTATTTCGCAGAGCCTTAAATTAGGTCACCATATATTATATCAGGGAACCTAATAGAATCGCATTTACAAAGTAATGATGTAGACTTTTCATTACTTTGTAAACTATTTTCTTTACTTTTGTGACTATTTTCAAAATTTGCTTATTAATTTACTTAAAAATTTTTTCTTAAAATTTTGGTAATTTAGAATGAGTGCAATAAAAGACGCAAAATACAATGATCTATTATTGAAAATTGGTTGCATTATTTTATTTTGAAATTTGGATTAAACGGGAAGGGTGAAGGACAGAAAGAAATGAATTGGTACATTTTTTAAGATATTTGGGTGGATTTGATATTTTTTGAGACAACTTTAAACCTAATTGGATAGCCTTAAGCTTTGTATTTTAGAATAAAAGCTTTAAAAATACTAACGAATATTATGAGAATATTTTTTCTAAATGAAAAAAAAACAACACCGTATCAGATTTGCCCAATCTTACTAAATATATTTCTTTTAAATTCAGTTCATAATTTCGATTTTCTTACTTTTGCTTTGTATAATTAATAAACATAATTTTCGTGCAACCATTAAAGTAGGAGGATGGATGCTTAAGTTTAATAATCGTATGATAAAATTTGACATGAACATAGTTTAACGGCTATACTATGGGCAAATGTTAGACCGTGGTAAAAGGTTAAAAAAAAGTCTATACGCTAAATGTTAAAGATGTTGAATTGTATTGGGTTTTATTTTGTTAAGTTAAATTTTAAATTTATATTAAAATTGTTTATTCAATTGGTGTATTAATATAGGTTTGTGTGCGTACTTTCCTCACTATTTTTTTCTTACTAATTCTCTGGCTAATTTTTTGAGAGAAAAAAGTAAAATTTCACGTTTTTTTTTAATTTTTTTGTTATTTGTGAAGAAAAGTGCACAAAACGAATTAAAAATTTTCAGAATTTCTTATTTGGGCGGTGGTTAGTTAGATTAGGATTTCGGCATCTCAAAAGAAGGATCTTAGGTTGAAACTATGGTTTAATTAATAAATTATTTCTTATTATTAAAAAAGTAAAAAGAACTAATTTTAATCAAAATGCTTGATAGTGATTTAGAAAAAGAAGGATTGGAAAGTAGTAGTAGATCGAGATGGGTTCTAGCAGTGATTAAGAACATAGAAAATTTGAAATTATATTTCTTTCAGGAAGAATAATTAATTAAAACTTTATAGGGGAAGTGTTAAAGTTTTTGGGCACGCAGACATATCTAAAATGTTTAATTATTTATTTATAAACAATCATCTACCACATACAATGCGATAAGCGAGTGATTCAGCCTTTCCCTTTCAGGTATGATTTCAGGTTTTATTTGTATGAATCCAAAAAAAATAAAGATAAAAGGTGGTTTCCAGTTTTAATATAATCCTAATATAAGGTGTAATCACTATATTCCTATTATTCAAAACTGACATAAAGACTTTGAATCCACTACCCTTCAAATATTAGCACTTTTCGTTTTTACTTGTTATAGAATTTATGATGACTTCAACAAGTTGTAAGAAAGTAAAACTTATCATTACTAAATCTTCTTCTTTAAAAATTAATACTTGTCCTTCTTTCAAAATAATGAAAGGGATCTTTTCATGATTAGTGCTCATTTGTTTCTTTCAAATTATTGCAAATACTTTTAGAAATATTGCAAATACTCAAATTATAATTTAATGTCAGTTATTTGGAATTTCATTCTTTTGATCTTCAAATAACATGTTGTTGGTATGTAGTAGGTGTTATAATCATTGATTCTTTTTTAAAAAACACAAAAAAAAAATCCAATTTTGAAAATCCAAATTACATACTTTATATTTTTTAATGTCATCATACTTTTTTATACCCTACACCTATAGAATAGGTAAAGGGGTATATTAACTTTGGTATGGTGTTTGTAACCACCTAAAGGAAGCGAGCTAGATATGGAAAAGTATATATATTTGTGATCTGCGTGACCGCCTTAGTCGATATAGCCATGTCCGTCCGTCCGTCCGTCCGTCCGTCCGTCCGTCCGTCCGTCCGTCCGTCCGTCCGTCCGTCCGTCCGTAGGCACGATAACTCAAAAAATAATGGAGCTATCTTGATGAAATTGTAACTGTAGGTTACTAGGACTGAAAGTACGGCGGGGATTGCATATGGGCGAAATCGGCCCATGGGTTCGGATTCTGGACCTTTTAATCGGTTTCAGGGCTAACGAACAAATATAAAAAATCACGATAACTCAACAACTAATGACGCTATCTTCATCAAATTTGTGCTGTAGGTTACTAGTAATGAAACTACTTCGGGAATTGCGTAAGGTCGGGATTGGACCATGGGTTCGGAACCTAGAACTTTTTGATCGAATTTAGGCCAAACGAGCATAATTCCGAAACCAATGAAGATAGAACCTCCAAATTTAGTATCAGGGTGTCCCTTCCTATTTCCTAAGTGTCTTGTGAATTTGGGTCCCATTGGAGTAGTGGGTCGGGGACCAGCCACACATTTCCGAAGACCTTAAAGCATATCTTTAAAATTAATAAAGATAACAACTTGAAAAAATGTAGAAGCTTCCAATTTGCCACAAGGGTGTTCTTTACTATCTCTTGCGTGTTCCCCTAATTTGGGATCAATTGGAGTGGTGGTTCTGTACCCCTCTCAGACCTCCCAAGTTTTAAAGGCTTATAATCGAAATTACTAAAAATAGTTACTTAAAATTAGGATAGACCGTTCAAATTGTGTACAAGGGTTAACTAGTACTATAAGTACAGCGCGGAATATATAAGGGCGAAATCAGCCCAACGGTTCGGATTCCGGACCTTTTAATCGATGTCAGGGCTAAGGAACAAACAACTCAACAACTAATGAGGCTATCTTCATGAAATTTGTGCTGTAGGTTATTGGCAGCGAAACTACGGCGGTGATTAAGTACGGTGAGGATTGGACAATGGGTTCGGAACTTAGAACTTTTTGATCGAATTTAGGCCAAACGAGCATAATTCCGAAACCAATGAAGATAGAACCTCCAAATTTGGTATCAGGGTGTCCCTTCCTATTTCGTAAGTGTCTTTGAAATTTGGGCCCCATTGGAGCAGTGGATCGGGGACCAGCCACTTAGTTCTTAGGACCTTAAAGCATATTTTCGAAATTAATAAATATAGTAACTTGAAACAAATGTAGAAGCTTCAAATTTGGCCCAGGGTGTTCTTTACTATTTCTTGTGTGCCCCCCTAATTTGGGATCAATTGGAGTGGTGGTTCAGAACCTCTCTTAGACCCCCCAATGTGTAAAAGCTTATCATCGAAATTAATAAACCTAGTAACTTAAAATTAAGATAGAGCGTTCCAATTGTGTACAAGGGTTAACTAGTATTGAAAGTATGACGGGACTGCATATGGGCGAAATCGTACCATAATTTCGGGTTCAGGAACCCTTGAAAAGTTTAAGGACTAACAAACATATATCTTAAAACACCATAACTCAAAAAATAATGCCGGTATTTTGATGAAATTTAACAGTAGGTTACTAGTAATGAAAGTACCATGGGAATTGGTTGTGGTCGAGTTTAATTTCGAAGCCAAAGAATATATTTCCTATGTCCTATGTGTCTCCGAAATCTAGACTTAATTGTAGTGGTTCAGCTATGTTCAAAGGTACTTGCTGCATTTATGTAAAATTTATTTTTATATTTAAATGAATTATATGAAAAGGTCTAAATTTGTAATTGTATTTTAGAAATACTATTTATTGCATATTTTGCGTTTATAAGCTTTTCTATTAGGTATATAAACTAACCATTTAAAATAATTGCAATTTTTAAAAATTTGGATTATTAAATCTTTGATTATCTTTTTATCACAAAATTTAATAATTAGAATTTTTTCATTTTGTAATTGAATTGGAATAATTGTTTTTTAATATTTTTAATTAGTAAGAATTTGTAGTATTTTTTAATAGATAGTGTAATTAGAAAATGTTTTTAGTATTATACAGTTAATTTGGTTAGCTATGACTTACGATCAAATTAATAACAGCTTCTATGGTGTTAAAATGACTTATGGATATGTCCTTAAATTTGAACCAAATAGGTGTAGGGTATTTCTAAGTCGGTTGCACCGACTGACTGTTTCTTTACTTGTTTTTATAAAAAAAAGTAATTTTGATTTCTCAAATAAATGAAAAAAAATAACTGAAGTGCAAAAGTTATAATCAAATATTGAAAGTTACAATTTTACAAAATACTTTGTTTTCTCTCTTTCAAAGAAAATATTCAATTTAGAGAAAAATTATACATGTGTAATAAGATGTAAAAAAAAAAAAAAAATACTCACCCTCTTTGAAATAAATCAACATTATAGAATTTATAAAGTTCTACTGAAAATTCAATTGTAGCTTGTAAATCTCCCATTACTCCCATGTGATTTAGTTTTTGCAAGGAAACAGATGAAATCAATTCGTTTTTGTTGTTTAGTCGTTTGTAACTTTTTTTTTTTTATTTTTCGTATATTTTCGGTTTTTTTTTTTTTTTTTTTCGAAATTAGAAAATTTTTTACATATTTTTTATTTTATTTTTATTTTTTTTACTTCGAAAGTAAAAAAAAATTATGAGAAAAAAAAATTAATTTACCGAAAAAATAAAAAGTTTTTCAATTCATAATTTATTTTCAGTATTAAGTGAAAACTTTTTTAAATTTAATTTTATGAAAGATTTTCTTGGGCACATTTTTTCACACAGTTGGAAAATTACAGAAAATTGTGGAAAATTGTGGAAAAATTAGAACAAAGAAAAAAATTATTAGAAATTCCAAAAAAAGTGGAAATAAAAACTATGAAAAAATTTGAATTTGAAATAAAATTGTAAAAAATTTTTCATTTTCTTTAGTTTTCATCACTTTAAATTTTCTTTATCACGTTTTATGTTTTTTTTTTTTTTTTTTTTTTTTTTCAATAGTAATTTATGTTAAATTTTTTTTAATAATATTTTTTGATTTTTTTAATATATTTTTTGATTTATTTTTTTTTATTTAATTTATTACATGTCTAGGAAAATAAAGATTTTCCTTTTCCGATTACGATTTAATTATTAAAGACGGATTTTTCATTCATTGATTTTGATTTGCGATTTTGATTTTTTTTTTGTTATTTTGATTTTTGATTTTAAGTAGAGATGTAGAAGAGAAGTGCGAAACTTATGTTTTAGATCATCCTGTCGATTCTAGTTTGAATAATTTTTGCATCTTTACTGAAAATAAAAATTAATGGTGGTTTAATTAAAAATTTGATGATATTTTATTTTTATAAGTTTTATTTCAAATATAATTTAGTTAAGAAAAAAATTTTAATTTAAAACTTCTGTTTTCCTTCCTCCAAAGACTATATATTTGTAAGAAAGTACCAATACCTAATGTTAAAATTTAATACAACCTATAGAAATCCACATAGCCTTATTGAACAAGGGTTGCCCTTCAATGCATTTCATTGCACCTTAGTAATCATAAGACTTCAGAATGCATTTACGAACACAGAGGTTCCTACATGGTTCCTACATTTCCAGATAGTGAAATATTGCTATTTTAGGCAGAGTGATTAGAATAGCGAACTTTCATTCAAGAGGTCTTTGTTCGAGTCCCAGTAAAAGTGAGAAACTTTTATCTGATTTTTGACTCAAATCAACTTTCGTTCATCGTAGGATTCAAACTAATGACATAAACAATAATTATTAAGAATGCATTTTAAAAAAATAAATTAATATAATAATATAAAACAAATACAAATTTAATTAAATAAAATTAAGAAACAAAAATTGTAATTGAATTTTAATTTCAGTAGTTTGTACTCGCAATACATTTTCGTATTAAAAATAAAAATTACTGAATTACTGAAAAATAAAAATTATTATAATTATATAAAAATTTTTACAATTTACAATAAATACAACTTTATTTTGTGAAAATTTCTTTGTGTCTAACTGATATAAAATTTCAAAATTAAATAATTTCAGAAAATTAATAATACTTTAAGAATTAAAGAATTTACCACTTCTTTTATTTAACCCCTTTGTTAGTCCTTTTTAATGAAATATAAGATGAGCGATATGAGATGATTTTAAATTTTCGAACAGCTTTGTAAAAGTGGTGACAAATTATTTTATCTGGTTCTTTGTAGAAAAAAAATAAGTCTAAAAACTTTTCTAAAAAAGTAAAGTTACATTAACATACATTCGTAATTAATTGACAGTATTGACACTTAAAAGAATCCTAAAAGTATGCAATAATCACACAGGATATTTATAAGACAAGAAGTATTATTAGGAGATGATGACGATCTTGATATAACAGATGATGTCAATGACGTCATCGTCAATGTTGAAAAAAATAAAACATGTGAAAAAGAAATTGCAAGTAATGTTAATTACTTGGACATTTTAAAAACAAAAAACACTGATAAAATGAATAACAAAACAAATAATAGCACCAATATTAATAATGAAAATATAAAAAACTTACCCGGTCCATCTAATATAAAACCATTAAACAATAATCCAAATAAAAAAAATCCAAAAAATTCTAACCTAAATGTTGAAACTAACTTAAATTCACAAAATAACAATACTAATAATAATTCAACTAATAATATTAAAAACAAAAAAGTGCCACCAATATTTATTACGTCTAACGACTTAGACATAATAAAAAAATTAATTAAATTTCAATTAAAAATTAAAAATTATTTTATTAAATCAATAAAAAACACACGCCATATTCTTTATTTACAAACCGAATGTGAATATAAAAAAACTTTTGAATCTTTAAAAGAAGCTAAGGTGGAATGCTTCTCTTATACCATGAAGAGCCAAAGACCGATTAGCCTTGTGTTAAAAGGTCTTCATAACGATTACGCACCAGAAGTAATACTGAACTTACTTAATTCAAATAATGTAGAACAATGTAAATTCTCCAAAGTATTGAGAATGACCACAAAAAAGTCAATAAAAGAAAATATAAGGTTACCAATCTACATTGTTCAAGCGGAACCACAAAGTTCAATTAACAACATTCTTAATATAAAACATATTGACCATCAGATAATAAAATGGGAGAAATTAAAAAAACCAACTATAACACAATGCAAAAGATGTCAGCGATTTAACCACTCGGCTTATAATTGCAACATGGAATTAAGATGTGTAAAATGTGGCGGTAACCACTTACCAGCAAACTGCACTATTAAAAAAGAAAGCCCAGCAGAAAAATTATTTTGTACTTTGTGCAAGTCATATGGTCACCCTGCATCTTACACAAAATGCCCAGTCTTCACAAAAAAAATAAATGATATTGAGATAAGTAAACAAAATAAAATAAAAAAAACAATAAATAAAACAACAAAAATTGATAGTTTTGTAAAAAGCACCTGCTCCTATGCAAATGCTGTTTGCAACAACAATAACAATACTAATAACAACAACAATAACAATATTAATAACAACAATAGCAATATTAATAACAACAATAACAATATTAATAACAACAATAACAATGCCAATAATAAAAATAATATTTCATCTGAAAATAATACAAATAACAATAACAACATAAATTTAGATAAAATACTTTTAGCTATAAGTGATTTAACAAAAAATGTAAACAAATTAAACGAAGATTTTAAAAATGCACAAAATGAAATGCAAAAAGAAATGCAAAGTTTATCTGCAAGGGTAGATTTCTTATTTGAAACTGTCCATGATGATGAATAAAACTTTGCTACAATTAAAATTAAAAATGTTTTCTATAAATGTAAATTCTTGTAGATCTTATCTTAAACAACTTTCATTAATAAATTTTTTAAATGTTCACAACCCGGATGTGGTTACCTTATGTGAAACGAAATTAGATAAAACTAGTCGTATAAAAATAAAGGATTATAAATTAATTCGACATGATAGATCTGAAGCTACTTTAGGTGGAGGTACGGCCATTCTAATTAAAAATAATTTAAAATTTGATATAATTAAAGAATATACTCTAAATAGGTTTAAATGTTTAGAAGTATGTATTATAAAAATAAGACTTTTAAATAGAAATAAAAATCTTTTTATAATATCTGCTTATGCATCACAAAATCATAATGCTAATTTTAATAAAGAATTACTGGAATTATTTCAAACTCTTCAATTAGATAATATTAATAACTATTTTATTTTGGCAGGAGACTTAAACGCTAAACACATAAAATGGGGAAATCAATCAAATAATGCTCGAGGATCTATTCTCGAAAAATTTATTGAAAGATTTAATTGTATGTATAGGATTAAATTATATTCTTCCGATATACCGTCATTTCCGAGAGGAGAATCGTATATCGACATATTCCTAACTGACATAAGAATTAATTTAAAAACTAATAATCAGAACCAAATAAAAACTTATTCTTATGATAGTGACCATTTAGCTTTAGGGACTGAAATTAGTTATAATAATAGGGAAGAATATTTATTGGCTCCATCACCTGAAAAAATTTACTTATTTAGGAAAGCTAAATGGAACAAATTTAAAAAAGTGTTAAATAATTTAGTAAGAAATGATGATGTTCTTAAAAATATTCCTAACAATAAAAACCTAACAGATAGGGACATTGACTTTTATATCGAAAACATTGAAAATTCAATACGGAAAGCAATGTCGTTAGCAATCCCATCCAAAAACAATAATTTTAATAGCCTAGATATTTACTTAAATCCAACTATTACTAGACTTAAAAAATATAAAAGTGAATTACTTACTGCTAAATTTAAATTAATTAAAATAAAAATAGACAAAAACGCACCATCATTTCTAAGAATTAATTCATTACTGAAAAACATAAATTCATTAATAAAACAAAATATTAAACTCTCAATAAATAATTATTGGACTAACAGAATCAAAAACATAAAATTATCAAACAATAAAAACTTGTTCTCTGAAATTAAAAAAATTTATAAAAAACAAACCTCAAACAAAATTGACTACTTAAAAATTCCAATTAACAATACGCAAATTTTAAACGACGCCCAATTAAATTTAAATAAACTTAAAATAGAAAATAATAATTATATTATCAAAGAAAACGAACACATAAATGAAGTAATGGCAACACATTTATACCAAGTTCAAAAGCAAGTTACAAACAGATTTTCCCCGATAAGTAACAATGTAGAGCAAAGTATTAACAATTTAAACCAAATAATTCAAAATAATAAAACAAATAAAATATCCCTTGTTAAATTTAACAATCATTTACATTCAAATAATTTACTTGAAAATGAAACTTTAAATAATTATTTTATAGCTCAAAATGAACTCAAAGATATTTTATCAAAACTTAAAGGTAAAACATCGTCAGGTATAGATAAAATTCCAAATATAGTGTTAAAACATCTTCCTATTTCAGTAATTAACTTATACACAATAATTTTTAACAATTGCCTTAATATAAGCTACTTCCCAAATAAGTGGAAAAAAGCAGTTGTTATTACATTAAAAAAACCAGGAAAAAGTGCTTCAGATCCTAGCAGTTATAGACCAATAAGTTTATTACCAAATATAGGAAAAATCCTAGAAATAATAATAAATAAATTTATAGTCAAAATAACTGAGATTAAAAATATTATACCATCAAATCAGTTTGGTTTTCGTCATAAACACAGCACAATACATGCTATGACGAAGCTTTCATCGGATATATGTAGAAATATAAACGATGATAAGGTTGTAGCAGCATGTTTTGTGGACTTTGAAAAAGCTTTTGACACCGTCTGGATTGATGGTATAATATACAAACTCTTAAAATATCAATATCCCTTACATTTAGTTATTCTGATTAACAACATGATAAGAGGTAAAACTTTTAGCACATGGGGGTCGGATAATCATTTATCCAAAGAATTCAAATTATCCGATGGGTTACAACAGGGCACCGTAAATTCCCCTATTTTGTTCAATATATACATAAGCGAATTACTGAATTCTCTAAATAAAAATTTAGAGCCCAATTACAGTATAGCATTTGCGGACGATCTGACAATTTACGCAACAAGTAATAATCTAAGAGATGCACAATACATTTTACAAAAAATGTTTTATAAAGTGATATCTTATAGTAATCTTTGGAAGCTAAAAGTAAATTATCAAAAATGTGAAACTATGTTATTCAGGAATACTATTAACAAGGTAAAATATAATGTTAAATCATGCTGGAGAGATTTTTATATATTAACTCCAGACAAAACAAAAATTAAAAACTCAGTGAACTTCAAGTATTTAGGAGTTCACTATAATTATTTGTTAAACTTTAACTATCACGTTAAAAATCAAATAAAAAAAGCAAATAACGCCTTTATTAATTTAGGAAAATTGTTCTTTTCCAGAACCCTTTGCAACAATGTTAAATTGCTCTGCTACAAAACCTTAATCCGTCCAGTACTAACATATGTCTGTCCAATATGGTATAATGTTAATGCTTCTGTGATGGAAAAATTAAGAATATTCGAACGCAAGTGTTTAAGAGCTTGTACAAATTACAATAGAAAACCTAACACCAATATGCACTATTATTCAAATAAATTTATATATGATAAGGCGAACATAGTTAGAATCGACAATTTTATCATTCGTCTCATACGTAACCATATTCAAAGGAGTAGTGAATCATGCGAGAACTCATTAATCTGCCATCCATGGTACGAAGATTTTGAGTACATTAAAAACTGCCTAGTTACAGGTTTTTTGCCTCCAGAAGGATTCGTCTTTTTGGACAAACATAATTATATTGAAAATAATCAAAATATTCCGATTTTATACCACTATAAAAGAAACGCGAAAATAAAACAAATACCTTTAAATTTAAATATAATAAATATTAATGACAATGAGCTGTTTAAATATGATAAGTATATTCCTGCAAAAAATAAATTAGAAATTAAAAAACCATACTTTTGGAAAAATTTAGATGTAACGTAGGTTATTGTAGGTTTAGGTATAGGTATAAGTATTAGGTTATTTTAGTTTTAAGTTTTTATAAAACATATAAATAAAAAAAATTGGTTTTTATATAAAAAAATTTTTCCAATAAATTCAATTATATTAATATTAAATTAAAACTAAAATATATTATGTTAAAATCAAAATATCAATATTAAAACATCAAAAGAGATTATATTAATATAGTTCTAAATAAATTGTGAGAGCTGACATATTGGTCAGCCATGTACAAATTACATTTTAGCATATAAGAATTCTTTTTAAGTTTTTGTTTTTGAATTGTTAAAAAATAATATAATGAATAAAAAAATAAAACACTAAAAAAAATAAAAAAAAAAAAAAAAAAAAAAAAGACAAGAAGTTGAATCGAAAACTAAAAGCTTTATTTCTTAGAAATAAATAAATTTTTATCCTTGGATGCAATATCGATTTCTCTGGAGATAAAGGAAACTTTTTCATTATGTATATTTTCTAATCCAAATTCCCAAGTTACGTTTCCCAATTTCCATCCTGTAAATCAAACACGTACTTGTGTAAATTTGAGTTTTTGCATATTGCATCATGAGGTTTTGGTTATAGTTAAAATGCAAGTGTTGAACAAACCCTGTACTATACTTTGTACCCGTGTAATGAATATCTTCTATGAATACCTGTTTTGTTTAATATTGAAGTATTAATGAAATGGGTCGTGGTTAGTATCATTCTAGACTCTAGTACCCATAACACACAAATGAATAGTACTGGATAGGGTAGCACTGGCTTTAAAAATTTTTTATCAAATTATTCTATATTTTCCCACAAAAATTCCATTCACATTGCGTTGATTATTTGCATCTTTTATTAAACTGAACTTAAATAAAAATGATTTGTCAAATGATTCTGTCAATGGTAGGTTTTATAGTAATATTTTTTATTTTTGCGTGATTCATTTAACGAATCATTTGAGATTTTCAAAAAAAAAATAAAATCTAAGTGGTAAAAAACAACAGAGAGAGAGAAAAAAAACAATATATACACGTTTTATAAATAATGGAGTTCATTATAAATTCCTTAGAGAAAATTTTTTTTAATAAAATAGAGAACAAAACCAAAACAAAAATAATTGATGAAAATTGTGATTAGATGGAAAGCGATTTATATTTTTTTCCAGACTTTCTATTTAATTTATTAAATAATGAAAGAATTTTTAAAAATAAATTTTTTTCTGAGAAAAATAAGCAAAACATAAGAGATTGGGAACAAAAAAGTAAAAAATTCATCTTCCATAAGATTGATAAAAATCTTAGATTTTAGAATTTTATTAAAAACACGCATCAGAATAAACAGATTTTGAAATTACCTGGAAATATTAAAATAAAATTAAATATTTATACCCTTATGACTAGAGGTCAAAAGGGTATACGAGTACTAAATTTTCCATTACGTTTGTGATGCACAGAAGGTGGGGGATAGATAGATAGACACAAAGGTAGGGGTCGGATCAGAATCGAAAAGTAAATCTATCTATCCCGTCCGTCCGCAAAATAACTCAAAAAATAAAAGAGCTAGGATTATGAAATTTTCACAAATTTGTTTTTATGCAATATCTGGCATCGCTACTAGAACCGAGTGACTTTATTCCATGGGTTCGAATAGCTGCCATGCAACTACTATTTTTATATGAGCATTACTCTATACCTAATAAAGCTGGATGTCTACATTTTGTAAATATAGTCGGTGTTGTGGTAGCTGTGTCAAGAGCTTCCTTTCAACTTATATTAGTGTATAATGAAAGTATAATTGTGTATTTAAAATTTTGTCAAAAGTAATTAATCGGATTATATAATGTATATATTACGGTCATACGGGTATCCCAGAGTTCACGTAGTGTCCTCTATACTATACTCTTCCTCGTTTTATATTAAATTTTATGGAATATTAACTCCATCATTAGCTCTCTTTTCTATTTTCACACTAAGAATTAATTGTTTATTCCACTTCGTAAACATTACTATGCTTGTTTTACATATTCGGTCATCTTCTGTAATATTTTTCTCCAATTTTAGTAGATTTTGTTGAATGAAAATGCAAACAACATTTGCTTAACAATTCCCTACAAAAGAGGGTTAATGATATCAAAAATTGAATTAGGTTTTTATTTACAATCAGGGTTTCTAATTACAATCAGGTCTTGAGCAAAAACATGGTCCTAGGAAATCAAAATTGATAGTTTTGTAGATAGTTATTAAAATATTCTAGATAGTCTTAAAACTATTTATTGTAAACACTTTCGAACAGATCTCTTAAATATTGGAACTCTTTTATAAGTCACACCTCCAAATTGTGGAACATATTACTATGTGTTTTTTAGAAAAATTCATAAAATTTTTTACTGCTTTATAACCTTCTAATTACCTCCTCCACGTACTTTGAGAATTATTGTACAATTTCATACAATATTAAAAACTATTTTGTTTTAAATATTCTAATATTTTTAAAAGCATCTTTTAGATTATAGAAATAACTAAATAATTATGAAGGGACTCTCAATACAGATGGTCAAAAAGGGCACAAAACTACTAATAAAAATAAATTTGAATAAAACTGGTAAATTTTTGCATTATATGCAAAAAAAAATTCTTTATTAGTACTATAGAAATATAACCAAATGTAGGTCAAAAATTTTTGTTAAGGGATTAATTAAAATTTGGGACAAGTAGAAGCCACAAACAAATTACAAAAACCAAATCCAAACAGTGTTGTTTATATGCAAATTAAGCCCAACCAAAAATATAAATTTTAATTCATTTTTTTTAAAGTGTTATTTTATTAAAAATTAAAAGTTTTTGAACAGATTTTTCTCATTTTTTTGAAATATTATTAAATTTTTTAACAGATGACCCACTAATTGTAAATTCTGGACCATTACTATGTAGTTGTTGTTGTATTTTTTATTTAAAAACAATTTTTGTGAACTTATAGGTTGTTATTTTGGGTTTTTTTCATATTTTTATATTGGATTTATATAATGGTATTCCATATGATGACCCATTCATTATTTTACCAGCGAAATATGGTTACAATATTAGTTTAATTAATTTTGAATTTGAAAGTTTTTACTGAATTCATAATTTATTAGCATATGACAATAGAATAGTAGGAACTTCATAATATTGTATAATAGCAGCATACTTAGAAGAAATACGTTCTGATTCCTCTTGGTAAATTAAAATTAATTTAAAACAAGTTTATAATTAAAAATATGTTAATAATGCAACTGGATAGTGAAGCTCTTCAAATTTTTTGGGGAATTTTGTAATTAGGTAAAGGGCTTCTAAATGAAGTTATTTTTACCTTAAAATTTTTTAAAAATTTTTTTAAAATATCTTTTTCTTATTTACTGAATTTAATGTAGAGCTAATAGGCATTATGCATTCTGAATTCGTAAGTAGGCTTAAAGAAATAGATGATTAATTATTAACGAATTAAGAAATAATTTAACTGTTAAGATTATTCACATCTTTCTTCAAATATCCCATACAGTTTTCCTCTTCCTCTATAATTCCAGTATGCTACAATTCTCGATTTCCAAAAATCCTATCACATTCCTATCTCCGAAACCAAGTTGTACATTTGTATCAGGGCTCATCCTAAAGTTTGGTTTAACAAAGGTAATGATATTGGTATGTTAAAGTCATACACAATACCTAAAGGAACTACGTAGAGCTCTAATAGTACAGGCCTTTCGAATCTTTTATGTTCTACGTAAAAATAAAGGAATTGATAGACATGTGCAGGACATCCTTTCTTTAGAAAGAAATACTAAAACTAAAGAATTTCAGGTTCATGAAAATAGTGTGTCCTACTCTACTTATCTATATCTAATTTTAAATTTTTTTTTTACTTTATATAAAAGATTTTTTAGTTTAAGTGCAAGTAATAGTAAAGTTTTCGCTTTTAAGAGCAAGATTTTTCTTAAACAGCTACTTTTTGTTTTAGAATCCCTAAAAACCGAAGCTTTCCAGTATCTTGAGAAGCAGAAATGGGACTGATGTGTTTTAAAAAACCTATTTGTCTATTCTATAATAAATGTAAAAATGCAAATAAAGTAAGAAACTTTTCAAAATTTGTTCATAGTTTTTCACCTGATTTTTAAAACATTTTTTTTTTAAATTAAAGTTGAATAGAATGCAAAAATTAAATTAAAAATAAAAAAATTTAATTAACTTAATTTGGTTTTATTTATTTTGAATAAATAATAAATTTTTTTAAATTAAGTTAGTATAGACCCAATGTTTTTTTGAAAAATATTTAAAAAATAGGTCAACATCAAAATGTAATAGCAAGGTACCATTTTGAAAAATTTGTTTGTAAATGGACACTGAAAAAATAAAAAATAAAATTAAAAATATAATAAATAATAAGATTTGATTACATTATTATACGCTTGACTTGAAGGTTATATTTATTGTTTGTTTTTGTATTTAAATTAATTTGAAAGTAAATTAAGTGTAAACGCTATAGAAAAATAATAAATTAATTCAATGTTTTCGAAAACAAATCATTCAAAATTTAATTAAAAGATATTTTGTTTTTTAATAAAAAATGAGATGATTATATTGTATTTAAATTTAATCTTATATAAAATAATAATACTTTAAAGGCATTAAGTATTAAGTTTGTTTTTGAAAAGAATTAAATAAGATTTTAAAATTCTATTAAAAACAGACTGGCAGGACTATTTAGTGTTGCCTAAGTTTTTGACGAACCTAAAAGCCTGTTAAATACTAAAAATTAGGTATACCATGTGAGCAAATTTAATCGGATTACTATCTTAATCCTGTATTTTATTTTAATGAATTTTCATTTTCCTGTAAAAATGAACGGATGGGTGGCACAGTTGTTAGTGTGTTGTCATTCATACAGTTGCCATCGAAAGGCCCGGGTTTTAATCCCAGTAAAAGTGAAAAAGCTTTTATCTGGTTTTCGAGTCGACTAAACCACCATTTGCAATTGGGTTAATCAATAATTACTAACTATATATCTTTGATAAAAAATTAATTGATATAACTATACAAATAAATACAAAATATAAACAAGTAATTTAATTGAATAATATAACTCACAGACCAGACTACCATACAAATCAAATACAAAATAAACTATTCCATGTTTTAAGTGTATATCGAATTCATTAAGATCAAATGTAATAACACAAATATAATATGGCCTCTCTTCAAGCATGTGCTTCTGGTATACACAGGCTTATTAGCACAACAGCTAAATAAATAGAACTTTTAAACTATTAAAAAAAAAAAAAAAAGTTAACGGTTTTTTTTTACACTTTAACAATATACCTATAGTGGGGTACTTTGAACTTTATGTGAATCACGATTTCGTTACTGTGGCCTATATACAACAGAAGTTCGAACAATTTATTTCTTATTAATATAATTTATTTCTTTATATTGTTGTCGCTGATATTGTTGTTGGTATAGCGTAAATATATTTATAATTAATGCAACAAACAAATATAAATAATATTATCCCCACTGTACGTCGTTAATTGTTAGTAGTATAAGAAATTGACATTTTGACATTGAATAATTAATTTACTTTTCCTTTAATTTATAAATACTTATGTATATAGCTGTTTATTAAGTTATAATATTTGTAGGATTGGCTAATAATTGTTCAATTAAACATTTATATTTGTAACGTATTACGCTTTTAGACCATGATAAATCTCTCTTTTGTAAATTCTTAAATTTGTATATAAAAATTGCAAAAAAATTTTCAAATCAATTAGTTAGCAATATATCACAATTAAAAGCGTAACTTCAGAAGATCTAACTTCTCCCTAAATTTCAAGCTCCTAGCTCAAACCGTTTGTTAAATATAAAGGTTCCAGAGGCAACCATATTATTTTGCATAACAGAATTTTAAAGTATTCTGTGTCAACCCTTTACATTTGTTACATATATTCCATAAAAGTTATAAAAACAGCTATCGAATGACGTTTCCAGATTGAAAATATTTCTTTAGAACTTTTGTTATGAAAATTTAAATTTGGAACTTTTCCGTTTTTTTGAAAATGTACTAAAAATAATTTGATATTTAAAACATTTAGAGCCTACTGATGTGTTTCAATATTAATCTTTTCTACGCATATTATACTTAAATACCGACAAGCTTGCATAATAAAAAACTAAAAAACTTTTCAAAAATAAAAAATTTTTTAATTTAATTTTGAAAAATTTTTTAAAATTCAAAAAAAATGGAAATTTAATTTTTAAACTTTATCATTTCCCGTACATTAAAACGAGGAAGATTATAGTTGCCCTTGTCAACTTTTAGATACCCGTGCATACCCACTATGGTGTATAAAATAAACCGTAATTTACTTCTCTTATACATTTAACTCATTACCCCATAATTTTGACGTAAAAAAAAAAAAAAAAAATTAACAAAAAAAAAAAAAAAATCACAAAAAAAAAAAAAAAGTTTTCATTCATTGTCCCATAACTTAAGCTTAAAAAAAAAAAAAAAAAAAATAAAAAAAAAAAAAAACAACAAAGAAAAAAAAAACAAAAAAAAAAAATTGGCCCACCCTAAAAGTCCGATGGTCCGAGTGATGTCCAACTTTGCCAAGTAACTTGCCCTATTAATTTACCTGCCCAATTTTAATTTTAACCTTGTAGCTTTATTAGATTCACAGTTATTGAATCGAAAACTTTGTATGGCAGCCCTCCGAAAATGGGGCCCTAACATTTTGAAACTTCATATAAGTGCTCGATTCATTATATAACTAACCGTGTGTAGTTTTCAGCCTCGTAGTATAATTAGTTTTGAAGAAATTCATATTGGTGCAAAGAAGTTGTATGGCAGCCCCCCATAAATGGGGCCCTAACATTTTGAAACTTCATATAAGTGCTCGATTCATTATATAACTAACCGTGTGTAATTTTCATCCGCGTAGTATAATTAGTTTTGAAGAAATTCATATTGGTGCAAGGAAGTTGTATGGCAGCCCCCCGAAAATGGGGCCCTAACATTTTGAAACTTCATATAAGTGCCGGAGTCAATATAAAACTAACCGTGTGTAATTTTCATCCCCGTAGTATAAATAGTTTTGAAGAAATTCATATTGGTGCAAAAAAGTTGTATGGCAGCTCCCCGAAGCCTTGGTCCGATTTTAACCAAAAACAATAGGGAACCTAGAAATTGTCTAAAAATGACTTTGTGTGAATTTCAAGACTCTAGCCCTTTTAGTTTTTGAGTTATCGTGATGACACACGGACGGACGGACGGACGGACGGACAGACACACATAGCTAGATCGACTAATTTTTCGATTCTGAGCCGATACGTACCCTTGACACTATATCTAGCTCGTCTAGATCGATGCGTTACAAACGGAGGAGCAAATCTAATATACCCGATGTTCATATATATATGCACGGGTATAAAAATATCTTAACAACTTCCTTTCATAAATCAATTGTTAAATAGAAGTGAAATTGCACTAATTGAATAATAATATTTATATATAAATATATATAAAAAAAAATTGTTTACATAACTCTTAACGGGATTCCTGAATACATTTTCTCTTATTTTTTAAAAACTCAACTCAAATCAAAAAAAAAAAAATTAAATTTTCTAGAAATTTTTTATGTAATTAAAACTTTTTATACAAGTATGAATTTTTCAATGGCAGTTACTATGGTGTCATGGTTTCTTTTCATCTTTTATTTATAAAAAAAAATAGGTTAAAGTTACGAAATATCAAAAGTTTTCATAAATTTCAAAAAAAAAAAAAAAAAAAAATTGTTTTCATCAATTAAAAGTAATATTTTTTTTTTTTTACTTTTTCTTCTTGTATTTTATGCTTGTGTGAGTGAATCACTCTTTCATTTATTTAAAAAAAAACCTTAAGTCTTCTGATAATTAAAATACGGAGTCACTTTTTCTTTACTCAAGAATTGTGTTCTGATTTACCGTTTTAAATATATTCCTTGTCAAGGGAAATGATACTGAGTCATTTTTATTTTTTTTTTATGAATACAACACACATACATTGTATGCATAAATATGTATGTATGTATATAAGAGAAAGTATATTTATTTGTTTTATCCTCTTATTAATTTCATAAATTCGCAGCAGTAATATAAAAATTTCATAACCAATGTGAAATGAAAACGTGATATTAAAGTTTTTTTTTATATTTCATAAGACGCTTAGATCTTATGGTGAAAGTAAGAGGTGGAAAACAGTTTTTTTTTAATTTTGTATTTTATATAATGACATTACAAATTAAAATTACTTGTTATTTATTTATTTATTAAGTACCATTGTATGTGAATACCTGGTTATCTGTAACCCTTATTTCGAATTTGAAATTAAGGGTGCTATTATGATATAAATTTTATTCTTTTATTAAATATGATCTGACCAGGGTTTAGAAAAATAGCTCAACCTAGGGAATATTAGGGCTTTATACCAGATTCCTCTATGCTCATATTTTAAAAAAGAGTTAAAATTAATATATATATAAATTTACATTTTAATTTATTTATTTATTTAAAGTCCCCCACTACATACAATGTGATAAATGAGTGAATCTACCTTTCCTGTACCATATTAAAAAAACTGAAATAATTAGTTCATAACTTTTAGTCTTAGTTGTTGGAACTATTGTCTTTGAAATTTTGAACATATGCATACGATTCTTTTTCTCGCTCTTTAAAAAAATAGCTTACAGGGTTGTTTAAATTTTATATTACGAAATTTATTCTATGGTACGCCGTTTGTACAAAAATTTGATATAAATCTTCAATTCTAACTTTGCACAGGACTGCTTTCACGTAAAACCGGTTTGTTTGAATTGATTGTATTTTACACATATAATTTAAATATTTTTACCAAATGGTTGAAACAAGTTAAGACTTAATTAGAAATGTGAAAATGGAAATGATAGAACATATATTTAAAACCTTCTATGTGTTAAACCATTTTTTGAAATAAAACTAGAATTTAGAAAATTTCAATTTATTTTTTTTTAATTTTTCGATTTTTTCTTATTATATTTTCTATCACATTTATTTTTTCACTCTTAGCTACCTGAAAATGGGTTATTGTCCAGTAAAATGCCTTCATTAATCGTTGCTAACTCTAAGATTCAGGAATATTGATGTGTAAACAACGGTCAATAAACCCCTTTCACATATGAGGGTTTTTTTTAAAAAGTCTTAGGCTAATAAAGCTGTCTATACAAAAGATATATTTTGGAACAAGGGGGACATATTATATTCTTATTATTAGAATTGATCTTAATGAATTCCATATACAGTGAAGATACTAGAAAAAATTCAAGTTTCAGAACCACAAATAAGGGCTGTTCTATCGCATGCACGGATAAGTTTTTACTTTTCTTGGAGATTATTGAGCTCCTTAATACTGGGAACAACTTTTCGGATACTGTCCCTCCCATGCTTAATCTTCTGTGTGATCAACAGACTAACATCTATTTAATATACCAAATTTCAGTTCAATTTAGGGAATGCTACAATCATACTTAAATAAATTTCAATTCTATAATTCTTATTTAAAGTTTCAGAAAACTGGGTTCCCAATTTTAATATTTAGGTTCCATATCTCTGACTGAATCTTATTACATACATAGAAAACCAAAAATACAATAAAGATACATAAGTTGTATTTTCAACTCTCATCTCATCTCATCTCCCGTTTTGGACATGATTTTCTTTTTAATATATTACACATTATTTCAAACATAAATTATGACAAAGTATTCGTTAAGAAGGATTAACAAACATTTTTTTTGTTTTTTTTGTTGTCTCTTTTCTTCCTTCTTTTTTTGTGTAGTTGTTGTTGTAAATCTTTTAGAAGTCTCAATGGAGTTCTCTTCATGACATTATCTATGTGACATATTAAGTTAAACACATAAAGTAATATAAAAATTAAAATGGATAGGTAGACAATGTGTGTTGAGATAAGGTAGTTAATGTAGACAAATAATAAAGGTAAAAATAGAGGTGAAAATGATAAAATTGTTTATTTTTTGATTTGCTTGCTATTGTTCTTGTTTTTTTTGGGAGCATATCAAAATCTCGCGAATCAAAATCTCGTGTTTCAAATTCTCTTGCTTTTATAAATTTCGCATTTCGTAATCTCGCGTGTCAAAATGTCATGTTGCAAAATTTTTGTAGTTGAAATACTATATATATAGGTAGGAAATATAACTAGAAACGACTTTAGAGTTCCTTAGGATGGCAGCCCCCAATATTTTAAAAGTTTTGTAGTTGAAATATTAATGTAAGAAATATAATTAGAAGCGATTTTAAAGTTGGTTTCAAAATAAGAGTTTCAATATAATTTCTTTAGTGGGGATTTGAAGGTGGCAGCCCCCACTATTTAAAATGTTTTTTAATGTCTTAATATTGAAATATGCATGGAAAAACATAATTAGGAGGGATTTTGTACTAGGTACAAAATCGAGATTGTACGCATTTTCCAGAATATGAGTATATATTTATATAGAATAACACAAGAAAAAATTCAAACTAGTAGGGATTTAAGAATTGAAATTGTAGGCAGAATTATACGCTTTTTCCAGAATATGAAACGGGAGATTTTAAAATCGAGATTTTGACACATAACATTTTGAAACACGAGATTTTGTACCCAACCCGTTTTTGTTTTGTTGTAGTTTGTATTTTGCAGGTATTCGGAGGTAATGTAGATGAACACATTAGCAAATTATTAGTAGAAAATTATTATCATGTAATAAATTTTAACTTGAGAATAACACAAAAAAAAATTATATTCATTTTGTTTTGTTTCATGGGGATTTTAAGAATTTATGGCAGTTGCTTATATTGTTAATTTATTATTATTATTATTTTTATTAAATTTATTTCTAAGCGTTTAAATATTAAAAAAAAAAATAACAAGTTGATGATATGTTTGAATATAGATAAAATTATTGTATATTGTTAGGTTTATGGTATATAATATTTATAATATTTAGTGTAATAATCAAATATAAGATAAATTGATTTGTGCTTATGATATAATTAATAATATGATTTAATAAAATAATATGACCAATGAATCAATAATTTTATGTTCATTTATGTATGTTGGGAGTAGCGATGTGCTATAGGTAGTGCATGATATGGGAAATATTATCTTCTTAAAAACAGGGAAATCTATTGGCGAAAAACGGCGTTCGAAGACTGACCACGCAGAAAGCAGGGTGATGATTTTTTTAAAAAAATTCCCGTACAGTAAAACGATAAGCGGCCATTTGCTCTCAGAAATTTCGCCCGCAAAAAATCGTCCGCCCGCTTTAGGTTTGACTAAAGTGTTCTGAGTTCTGTTATTTAAGTGAAAATTATTTCTAAATGATTGAAACTAGTTAGTAATGGAAAATTCTTCCTGTAAGATAGGAGTGGGGTTAAATAATTGAAAATGAGATCAGATTATGTTAAAAAAATCGAGAATAATATTTTAAAACTTTGCAATGATCTTGACAAACGAATTTATTGTAAAGGACACGCAAGCTATGGAAAATTTTCTTATTAAAATTTCTTTCTATAAGAAAATAATGCTTACGACAACATAACGGTATTTCCTCATTATTAGAAAAACTAGTTTCTCAGAAGAAGCTGATGACATCCCAGCTAATAACAAGAAGAGCAAAGTTGCAAATATACAAAACCATCATACGCCCAGTAGCAACTTATGGAAGTGAAACATGGACCATGAATAGAAATGAAGAAGAAGTGTTAAGAATATTTGAAAGAAAGATATTTAGAACTATTTATGGTCCAATACGAAATGAAAACGGCGAATACCGTAGAAGGCACAATTCGGAATTATATGCGCTAGCAGAGAACGAGGACATTGTAAAACATATAAAGTCCAGTAGATTAAGTTGGGCGGGGCATGTCATCAGAATAGCGGAAAATAGAGCACAGTACAAAATTTACAATGCTAGACCATTGCTTAACAGAGGCCTAGAAGCAGATGGGAAAATAACATTGAAGACGATACCAGAAAACTAGGGGAAATAAACTGGAAAACCACCGCGAGAAACAGAGATGAATGGAGGAAGATAGTGAAGAAGGCTAAAACTCACCAGGAGTTGTAACGCTAAAAGATGATGATGAGTTTCTAAATAATTCCAGTAGATAAAAAATGAACACTCTGATAACCTTATACTTTTCACATTTAATCCTTATTTCAGATTTAGCAATTTAATAATATAATTTAAAAATCGAAAAGAAAAGAATGAACCCACGACTTAACGCTTCTTCCTCATAAGCAGACAAATTTTATTTTGAAAAATATTCATATATAAAAATGAAAACTTTATCTTTAATTTTCAGAAATTAGTATGGAAGCTCAGATAACTGTATTATTTTTCATTATTTTGGGTATGTAGCCCCTCGAAGTTTGTAACAGAACTTTAAAATCTTCTTCAAATGTGTGGAAAGAAATTAATGAAGTTCTTTCAAAATATTGATTAAATCGAAGTTTGAACGGTTTTCTTATCCTGCTACCAGTTTCTGACCCAAAATTGACTTTTTTCTCATGCGTTTTTCATGAATTTCATTTTTTAAATAACCCTAGTGTGATTAATTGCACTATTTAATAACATAGAATCCTTGGTATTTGGTAAAACCATCTTTCTTTAACGAAAGATAATGCCCCTCGCTCTATCTTAAATCTATCAAACATTTTAATAAAATTGCTAAAGGAATCAAAAATTGAAAGCAAATTCAAAAATGAAGAATAAATTATTGTTAATATTTTAATTCAAAAAAAAATTTGTTAGCCTAACCTTTTAAAATCAAAATTGAAGGTTAGAATTCAAATAAAATCTTTAAAATGGAAAATATTTACATTAGAAAACAGATTTCTCCAGATTTAAAAAAAATCTTTAAAAGATTAAAAAAAATTAATTCAAAGTTGGTTATGTAAAAGATTTAAAAAAAAAAACATACTTTCGAAATTCTTTTACCGTAAAATATGTTAAAGTTCAGAAATTTGAAAAAAATTTATTTTTATTATTTTGTTATTATGAAACATTGTTTGACATACAAACGTTGTTGTAAAGTTATAACAAATTTTCTATTACGTTAGTGATGCTATTTATATTGGAGACGAGGTACACAATCTAGACGCAAGTGTACGGCTCAGATCAGCAATGAATATTAGGCTGGTTTAGTTATATATGCCCTTACGTTACCTCCTGCCTCTTCTATTCCGCATTATAATTCAAAAGATAAAAGAGCTAGGATTCAGAAATTTTCACAAATCGTTTTTCGGTTAACTCAGCAAAGTTCGAAGATCTTCCATACACTTTTTCTTTTATATGAGTATAACTCTTGTTTATAAAACTGGGTGTCTGTTAACGTTTTAACGAGGACTCGTAAGTCTAGCGCAGTAGGACCGAATAGCAGCTAAATAACTTTTTTATTTTTCTTGTATACTAAGTGTGTTAGAAACTTTTCCAAAAGTAGGTAAGTCTTAAGGCTCAGCTTTACAAAAACAGGATGACATTATAACATTCATATTAAGTTTGTATAGATATCCCAAAGTTGACACACAGTCCACTCAACTTTCTTCTTCGTTTATTTAATGAAAAAGATTTTTTATTTTGGGAATCTTTCTGCTTGAGTTAAGCCCTTTGTTTAAAATTTAAAAAAATCCCATTTTTTATTTCAATCTAATTCAAACATTTCTGGTTATTCTAATTAGTTAATGTACCATGGTATTTTTAAATGCATTACTTAAAAGGGCAAAACAAAATTTTAATTTAAAATTAAATTGAAAAGTTAAATTACAAAAATTCCTATTTCATTTTTTTTTTATTTGTAAATTGAATAATTTTAAATTAAAATATAAAAAAAAATTTTTTTTTTAGTTATTATTTTAAAATTAGAAGTTTTTTTCTCATATTGTAATTATGTTATCAAAATATGCTGAATGGAAGAAGTTTTTTCCTTTACCAATGCATAAACAAAGGAATATTTTACTTGTGTGTAGAAAAATTTAATTATAATTGGTATATGAACCAAATTTCATACGGACACATGTTTTTAAGAAGCACTGATGGATGAACCTGTTACAGCATATTTTTTCTGTTTATTTACGCTTGTTCCCTTGAAGTGGTTCGACCGATTGACTCTAAATTTTGCATATTTACGACTCAAGTCAAAAGAAGCTTACTATTTTATTATAACCAGAAGTCCGGAACGAAACAATTTTGCAGTAAAAATGAGCGTTTTTTTAATATTTTGTTCTTTCTAGAGCAAAAAAAAAAACCTATATTTAAATTTTGTTCAGGAGAAGATGGAAAAATTTTGCTCATAAAGAACGAATAAAGCGACACAATCGCGAGCTGTATGAGCTGTACGACGATACTGATCTCGTAACTTGGATTAAAATCACGTAGTAAGGATGAACGCTTCCAGCAAGAGCGGTTTTTGATTCCATTACGGAGGGTAGACGCAGAACAGGTCGACCACATCTTCGATGGAAAGACGGTATTCAGACGTAAGAATGTTGAATATTGTTAGAAGTTGGAGAGAAGCTGAGCAAGACAGAAGCCAATGAAGGAAGGCAATGGACTCGGTTCAATAATAATAATTTGTTATGTCGATAAAGTAAAGTAAGTAAGTAAGAGAAATTATAGTTAACTGTGTGAAGATCTAAAAAAACTTTTAATTGGTAATGCAACTGGCATTTAAAAGAAAAATATCTATTTTAAATTTACTGAAGACTAGGTTCGTTATTTTCAACTTAAAAAGATGTTAAATAAAAATAAAATAGAATATTATTTTGCCATCTAAAAGATTGTTTAAAAACATATAATTAATTTCAAATGAATATTTTCATAGATTGTAGCGACATGCAAAACAGAATATACAAAATCATGAAGCAAAAAGTTATGAAAACTGTTTCAATAAGCCAATATTAAAACTACTGAGTAAAAAATTATTTAATTAAAAAACAGTTTAATTATTTAACTTTTTTGTAAAATGGTTGCATTTTAGAAAACAGTTATAATTCACAATGCAAATAAATAATAAAATTTTATTAAATTAATAAGGTAAAATAAAGATGGTTTTACTAAGTGTCCCACAATTGGTAGGAAATGTTGTAAATAATATTGGATATTATTTCAAATATAGAGAGTGAATTTTTTATAATATTCTTGGGTTTACATAACCTAAAGATTCTATACAAATTGAGTATTCAAATATTATTAAAATCTATAATAATATAAGAGACAGGCGGGTTCACTCGCATGAATGTGGTAAGTGACTGTTTAAATAAAAAAAAAAAATAATATACAATTTCCTAGCACATCCATAATGATAAGGTAATAAAACACGGTTTACTTACTAAGCGTAGAAGAATAGGAATACTGTTTAGTACTTTATAGCTCTCTTTTAATATCTAATAAGTTTCCTTTCAATTCAAATTTTATGTATCTGCAGAATTCTTGTACCCCGAACCTGTACTCCGCAGCATCTAGGTTCCACTTTAAAGAAAGTCAAGGACGTATGACAACTTGAATTATAGACCTTGTTTAAGTCAGATGAAAATTAAGTTAGGTGAATCTCAAGGAAAATACTAATTCAAGTAACGAGGAAGGTTAAATAAACAAAATTTGAAAATTAATTCTTTTTACAAAAATTTTCAGTTTCCAAATTTCAAAAAGAAATTTAATTTGCAGATCTTCCAACTGTTATATTTTTGTTTTCAGTTCTGTTATGTCTATTTTCCCTACTGAACTTGATCTTGATTTACATTTTAAAAGTCTATGCTTTATTTCCCCTCTGTAATGGCGTCTTACCCTAGTGGTTGAGTTAGGTATCTAATAAGTTGAAGGGATTAAGGCAAACATTTCATAAAATACATAGTCACCTAAATAAACAAGGTTTTTTCTGACATTATAAATTTATTTTAATTTTTTTATAATTTACTAATTATTCACTCTGTAGTTCATTATTAAACGATATTGCAACAGTATTTTATTTTTTATGTAACAACATTCAATAAAAAATAACAATAACGGTTTAGATGCTGTTCTACATTTATTATTACAAAAACTAGGTCAATCTAAAATTAATAACTCTCTATAAATTTATATATGTATCTATATATAGATTTTACGTCATAAGCAATAAATTGAATAACATAATTTTATATATATATATATATATATATATATATATATTTATTTATTATTTATTGTTTATAACTGAAATTATGTTTTATTACATAATTAAGGAGTATAGAGCTTCACATTTATTCCAATTTAAGTATGTAATTCACAATAAATAAATCGATGACGTAAATTTCTTTTATTTTTAATACTTATATATATATATATATATTTAAATATAATATATATATCCGTTTAATGAGCATTTATATAGAATATAATATATAGAGTAAAAACTGTTGTAAAATAATACAATTTATTTAATAAGTGTTATTGTTACATTATGACGTTAAAGGAGGAATATAATCCCTATAAGTATGCAATATTTTTTTAAAAGCAAAGGAAATAGAATCAAATGAAATAGGGTCAAGTAAAATACAGATTTAAGATAGTTATGCGTTTTACAATAAGCAAAAAGAAATAAGGAACAATGTAATTGGCGTTAATCGAGTAAATTATTTAAATTAAATTACAAATTTTAATCTGAATAACTGTCCTCCTCTAAAGGAAAAAGGTAAACAAATAGTACATATTTTAAGGATTGCACTTAGTGCGAAGTTGTAGTTCTTGTGTAGTCTAGGATTAAAAATCGTATAGGGAATGGTATATTCAAATAAAATTCCAGCATAACACAACTGATTTGAATTGGTTTTTTTTTTTTTTATTTAACCAAAATATTCTTTGACTGTCTAAACAACTGACCAATGTCTTAGTGGTTACGGCGCTAACTTTTCAATCAGAATGTCCTGGGTTCAAACCTCGCTTGGAAGATATCTTAAAAAAAAATATTATCGGAAAATTGTAAAATTATATCGTAATTGTTTATATCGTAATTTGTAAAATACTGTTACATAAAAATATATATTGTGTTAGATAATAGATGGCGCGCAATATTTACAATTTGTGTATTCATAATCTTATACGATAGCTAAAACCGAGTAATCAACGGCTTAGCGAATATAACGATTAAAGAAACTAAAGTCTAGCCTAATTACCTGGGTGAATGCCCTTTACACCTTAAATGAAGCCAATTCAAAATACATAGGAAGTTCCATTAGTTCGTTGTCAAGGACAATATTATAGAAAGATTTCTCGATAATAATTAAATAAGAAATTGTTCCAATAATAATTTATTTATTTCAAACATATTTTGTTATAATTTTAAATTGATTTTTAAATTTTTGTAATTAATTTATGCAAATAATATTGTTTTTGAATATTTGTGAAATACTTTGAATAAATTTAAAATATTGTTGGCGGCAATAAGTACCTACACACATACATATATACCTATTTACATTCTTGTTAATTTTTTAATGTGTATATGAAGAGTTTATTAAATTTTATTAAAAAGTAATTTCTTTTATTTTTTAAATTATCTTTTCTTGTTTTCATTTCCTGAAAATTTACTCCTGGGAAATTTCCAAAAGAAAAACATCTGTATTTTCTTCAGTTCGATTTAAATTTTTTATTTATGTTTTGTTATGCTGAAGGGAAATTTTTTTTATTTTTATTTTAATTTTTTTTCCCAGAATTAATTTGTTTTTCTTCATTATCGTTCAAAGTATTAAAAAAAGAAATTGTGCGTATTTTTAAATAAGCGAGTGACGGTAGGGGTGTGTAAAACATAAAATATTGTTTTTAGATTAAAATTTATGAAAAAAAAAAATTCAAAAATTACATTACAATTTCTATTTAAGAATGGAAAAATACATTTCGATTTTTGAATTAAAAAAATTTATGAGATAGGACAAATTTTAATTTAAATTTTAATATGCTTAATTTGATGTAGTGAAACTTTACACTTTTTAAATTCGAATATTTTTTTATTTACGCGTAACATACGAATTTTCATAAACTATGTTTCACCATTTTAATAATTCAACAAGGTAGGGATGAGCATCTGTCGCACTCCTTGTTTCACGTTAGAAACATTGAGAGGAGGCATTATTTGTTTGATTTCTTTGAAACAGGTGTTCGTCCCTATGAGATATCTATAAAAGAGGGTTAGTGACCCAACAGTTTGACAATGGCTAAGTGAAGTAAGCGATGAGATAACAATGGAATCATTTATAATACGACTAGCTCTATTTTGCATTTTATCGAAATATTTCACCATGGTCAGGAGGGTTTTATAGATGATTATAGATGAATTTTTTAATTTATTTTTGATTCTTCGTTTTTCAACAACTGTTGTTAGTTCAAATATATGACATTTGATTTATTTATAAACGATGTTGCCAACTTAACAAAACTATCATGCGAAATATGATAGTTTTTTTCTATTTTGTAAATTTGTTGAAAATGTGATATAATACTCTGATATTTACTATGTAATAAAAACTAATTTGTATTATTCTATCACCAGATTTTATAATCAATACATCAAAGTATAATGCAATTATTTAAACAAATGATGTTTAGAGCAAATATTGTTTTCTAGTTAGCAATACCGGTTAGCAATAGGTAACTCGAAGGCAAAGCAAACAATTCATACTACTCTTTGTTGAAGATAATGAGATCTCGAGAAATGAGTAGAAAATTTAAACTTGAGCTGTAAAAATCTCTTATCAGACCGGTGTTATGCTACGGCAGTGAAACGTGGCTGATTTAGAATGCGACGCAATACAGAACTATGCAATGTATATACCGACAGCGATTTTCTGACATTCATCGAGCTACAACGCCTTAGATGTTGAATGGGAAAATAGATAGAAAAAGTTCAGTGGGGAAGCTGAGAAATCGCTGATTTGATATCATCGAGTTAGATGCTGTATCAGTCCTCCAAGATCATAATTGGATAAATGCTGCACAAAATTGAGTGAAACGGAAGGGATTGATTAAGGAGTCCGAGGTTCGACAACGGACTGTAGCACCATAGAAGAAGAAGAAGAAGAAGAAGTAGTTAGCAATAACATATGAATTTAGTGGGAAATCAGCTTAGCTTTGAGAGTGAAGAATTGAAAGCAAAATAAAATATAAATGGAGAAATAGAGGGAAGGTTGGATTCTGAACTTATATGTAAGTTCCACTTAAAAACTTTTAAATTGTTGTTACTGCCAAATTAAATTGTTACTGCCAATTAAGCGCAAACTTTAATTTTTTATTTAATCAAAGTAATTTGTTCTTTAAGGGGTGATAGAACATATATGAGAATTATACTCCATCTGGAGTTGATCAACTTTGTGGACATTATTAAAGCTAGAAAAGATCTCTAACTTTAAGATACCAATGGAATGATTTAAATTTTAATAGTATTTAAAATTTTACAAATAAAGCATAAAGCTAAAGTACTGTATCTGTTAATTTATAATCATTAAAAGTTAAGTTCATATACAAAATATCCGAAATATTTTAAGTAACCTTACAACTTTTGCAAATTTATTTATTTTAATTTTCTAACTAAAATTGTTTTAAAAACTTTTTTGTTATTTTATCAAAAACTAAACAATCTAAACTTTTACTTAATAAAATGTTCTTTTAACATTCTGTTTAGTCATTGTAATTTCCTTCCTATATTTAAAGTAAATTACTTTGTTTAACTTAATTAAATAAAAATTTATTATACGAATTATTTAACACCCCAATTCATTTTCATTTATTTTAACAAATCATCATTCATATTCGATTTAATCCTTTACCAAAAAAATTGGCAAAGTGGTAAATTGGTAAAGAGGAAATGAAAGAGATAGATATTAAAATACATCAGTCAATGAGTTCTGTTTTGTTTTTGCAAATCATTTTTGCTTATTTTATACTGTTAGCAGTCATTATTCATTGCACGCCCCCCAAAAAGGTAAATTGATTGATTTCCTTAAACAAATTTCGTGCTATTTCGACTCCGACCTTATTTTATTTCTCTTACCAACCGGAAGTACATAATCATTTACAATCGTTTTAATAAAATCTAAATAGTAAATATTTAAAAAGAAAGTCAGTGAAAAGGTAATATAAACATTAAATATAGGTGGAAAAATAGTCAGGTGTTAATGACAATTGTACAAGTTTTTACTGTTATTTTATTTGTAAATGCTTTTTTAAAATAGACAAATGAAATGACTTTTAGTATCGATCAAATTCAAGTAATCAATTTTGGATTTTATAAAATTTATGAATTTTATCAGGCATTCAAATTAAAAATATTTTTAGGTAACGGTATTTCCTATTTTGGATGGATGGTAAAAATTCAATAAGGAAAAATTTATATTTTGGAGCGTTTTTGTATAAGAACGACAGTTTTTAAAAATAATGTTAGTTTAAATTTTTTTATTTATTTCTACCTTTTTTTTTGAGGGAAGAACTAGTTAGGAACACCATGTTCGATTGTTATCATTTTGTAAAGAAATCATATCTCACTTATCTCTGTATAGATAATCGGAAATGAAGGAAATTCTATCTAACGAAGAATTCTATCATTGTGATGGGCTACAACCAAATTGAAGAGAAAATCCTATTTAACTATAATTTCTATCAATGTAACGGGCTAATCCGAGGACTATGTCTTCGATTGATCCGAACATTGTGTTGCTAATTTATCTGAGATCTGTGTCGTCTAATATTTAATGTAATTTTTTCTAGTATATTCCGTAATATTCTTTATTTTATTGCCTGTGAATTTTTTTTATATTGAGTTTTACCTGCCCATGACACTATTTTTCAAATTAATTTTTAAGTCTTTATTGGTGGCATATAAGAGTAGACTGTGTCAACTCTGAGATAGCCGTATGACCGTAATATAAACCTTATATCATTTTATTATGGTAGTGTTCACTGCAATTTTTGATTTTCCAACTTGCCACTCCAGAAAGCTTAAGTACAAAGCCAGCTGAGTAGTTAAATAAACAATAACTGTTAAAAATTAACGAGGTTAACTCTTTGGCAATTTTTTAGGGAGAGACAGGGGAAAGCTTCTAAAGCCACCAATTGGAACTAGATTATATTGTTTCTTTATGTAGCGTTTAAATTTATCGCGTGGTTGGCTCTTTTTGTATCACACTTAAGATTGAGAATTTTGATGCAAATGTACATTGTAGTTTCAAGGACAAGGAAGTCAAACGGTTTTTGGAAATTTGGTTTATGGAAATAGTTTTTTCTTTACTTAACTGTAAACTGTCATAGAACACCTCCAAAAAGGTTAGTTGATTACCTACAATTTTTACCTGGTGCATGCTGACCATTTTACCAACATTCAAATATTGATTATTACATAAAAGTACCACATAGACTTGCACTGTTTGGGGAAACTTCATGAAAAAGCCACATAATAAATTCCTTTCAAAAACGGGTAACAAAGCTTTTATTTATAATGCAAAGACGTTGAATGTCAACCCCATAATTTTCATTTTAAAATCAAAAAAATTCAAATCTATTCTGAGAGAAATACAGCCAAGGCACTTCATCAAAATCAATTTCTTACTTCAGTTTATTATGTGTACCTCTGTTGTACCAAAAATAACATAAACATGGAATGATATCCTGCTATTTTGATTCTCTATTTTATTTTTAATAATCCACTAGTCATTATTTAAGCAGAGCAAATCCTTTCAAATTTGAAATTCAAATGGAAAATAAAAAGGAATACTTGTTAAAATATTTCTCAAGTTATTTTTTTCCATTTTCTTTCTTCATCCTTTGAATATCTTATTTTTTATCCTTATTCTTATCCTTACCCGTGTACTCTCAAATTTTTATTTGAAATTCATTTCTATTTTTGTTTTTAATATCGACTTTTCTGATTTCGAAATGAATAAGAATGAAAAATATTTAAGGGGGTACATTCGAGTTGATATAGGGACGCCTTCCAATTTCTTTAAAAATGAAATAAAAAAAAGTTTTTGACGGAAAACCGGGTGGAAAAAGAGAACAGAGTGAGAGTGGAGAGAGATTGGACGATAAAAGAAAGAGAGATAACAGTTTGAACTTAACACACCTTCAATTAAATATTGTTTTTCTTTGTGTTAATGTTCGAAATGGAATCCTTGTTGAAAATTGAAGGGTGCACAAGAAATAACAAAAGAAACAACAACAAAAAAGAAAAGAAAATATGGAATGATGATGGCGCCTGAAATGGTTGTGACATGATTCATATTTTTTGTTAATGTTTTTGTTTTATTTTTTTTTTATTTTTTTTGAAGATTTGAAAATATTAGAGTTGAGTTTTAGTTGAAAGTTGGAGTTGTGTTTTTACTAGGTCTAATGGGTTATATGAATTTATTATTACTCTTACTTTAAAATGGTTTATCATAAATATTTATGTATGTATGGAAAATCACCTATGCGTCTTGGTTTATTGGATGATGGATATAAAGATTATGATGATTAAAATGATTTGTGTTTACACAGTGAAGAAAAACAAATAAAAAACAAGGAAGAATGCCGTAGAGTAGACTGTGACAACTCTGGGATAGCCGTATGACCGTAATATAAACACTATATCATTCGGTTAATTACTTTTGTCAAAATTTTATATGCACAACTTATTCGACTTTCAGTTATGAACAAAATAAAATATAAGTTGAAAGACAGCTTTGAACCTCTTACACTACCCTGACTATATTTTATTCAGACATGGGCCATTAAAGTTAACTACTATTGACAAAATTTCAAACATTCAGCTTTATTCTGTATAAAGTAATGACCATGTGAAATATGAAGTTCTATGGCAACTACTCGAACCTATTGCAGTAGGCCAACCAAACTTAACTATTTTTGCCGAAATTTCAGACACCCAGCTTTATTAGGTGTAGAGTAATATTCAAATAAAAAAACATGATGTATGGCAGGTACTCGAACCCGTGGGCCAAAATGACTGGATTTTAATAGCGATAACGGCTATTGCATAAAAACGAATTTGTGAAAATGTCAAAATTCTGATCCGATCCATATCTTTGAGTTTATATCTACCCCCCTCCTTCTCTGCGTCAAAAACGTAATAGCAAATTTAGTATACACTTTTGACTTATAGTCATACTTGTATAAATATATTTTGTTCAATATATACTTTTAATATAGTAAACAAGTGATGTAAAAAGCCAAGGGTTTTTAAAAAAGCACATTTTCAAAATTTTAAAATGTTTCATATTGAGTTCAATTTTGGGAATATATGCATTGCCGACTAAGTTACTGATTTAGAAAATAAAGGAAAATTTTAATTTTTAAGTCCTAAAAGCCATTCCATGGGGAAAGTTCCCAAAATTTTTACTAAGCTAACTTATAATGATTCTCAATGATCTGTAAAAATACGAATATAAAATATACAAAAATACGTATTTCATCAACGCACTTCTAAATAATGATTTAAAATTGAGAATATTCGTATTTGAGTACATGAGTACATTGTTTGATAGAAATATTTGTTTTGGAAAATCTATGGAATATTAAAAATGATGTAAGATGTATTTTCAATAACAACTTAATATCCCATGGGTGTGTAAAGAAAGCAGTCCGTAATCTGAAATTTTCATTATAAAACATTATTTAAATTTGACTAATACCTTAATCTTAATCTTATAATTTCTTAATATTGGAAAATAATGTGAATATTAAAAATGAAGTTCATATAGTTTTGCTTAAATCCCATACATTTTTTTAAGAATTATCTAAACGATATCCTCTTATTCTCAACTTTATATTATTAACTTTTTAATTTTTTATCAAGTAATTCGGTAATTCAGTAAAATTTCGATTTTTCTATTTATTAAGAGATTTTTAACAGACCCCTGGGTTTGTTTTGTATTTGTAAATAAAAACTTCAAGTGTTTTTATTTTTTTAATTTCAGTTTTGAAAGTTTTTACCCCGTTACGAAATTAAAATTAAACTTAATCTAATTACCACATAATTGGATAATAAATAGGCCATCATTGTGAGACGCTTTTTGTCACAATTATTTTGACAGATGATTATGTCAAATTTCAGACAGATGGCAGATAATCCTGTCAAATTGAATTTCAAATGACAGTTGTATTAGAAATTCGTAATGGCTATTTAAACGCCTTACAAACTGATAAATAATCATCAAAAACAAAATGAAAGTTTGATTATTAGTAACTTGAATTAAAATAAAAAATAAAATTTCCATTTTAAATACAGAATTTTCATTTAAAATATTAATTAATTCAGTTTAAAATAAAATTTAAACTTTTTTTCTACATATAAAAGTTATTATAAAAAGTAAATAACTTTGCCTTTTGAAGTAACTGACAGTTATCAAATTAATATTCATTGTGATTAAATTATTTAAAAACTCGCTCTGTGGCTTAATTATTTTAATTAGTTCTTTTATTAACAATAAATAAATAAAAAAAAAAGAAATATTCTAATTATTTCAAAAGTATTGTATATTTTCCATATAAGTTTGTTGATTTTGTGTTCTCTAATTGGTTGACAATTCTACACAGTATATAAACAGTCTTATAATTAAACGGAATGAAAAATCAGCTTTTTTATCAAAAAAATAAGTCAATCAAATTATGAATCGAGTACAAGTACCGAAGAAGTCTGCATGTCGTAGAAGAAATACTGGTATTTGCAAAAATAAATAATTTTAATGAAATTAAAAGGAAACTACTCGTTTTTTAGTTCTTTCAAATTATCTTAAAATTTTTAACTTTAAATAAATTTATTTTTAATATTTTTTTTAACTCTAACATAAACAAGTCAAATTGTCAAGTTATTAAGACAATCCAATATTAAATAAAAACTCGATTGGTAACACTTTACATTTGACTTAATTTTTACTTAATAATCTACTTGATATTAAGGTTTGTGAACAAGATATTTATTCTAAAATAAAATATTGTATGTAATACATAATTTATACTTATATATATTTATGTACATTTAATGTTTTCCTCAATAAACCTTAGAGGGGATAAAAATTTTTTTTTCTACTTTTTTATATCTATACAAATTTATCTACAAATAAATTTCATAATTTTTCAGTACAGTTTTGGTTTTTTTTTTAAGGAACTGTTGAATTGTTAGAAGGACATAAAATTTATTTTTAAAAAATAAATAACATAGCTAAGCTTTGAATAACAGTACAAAAATAAAAAACAAAAAACAAGAACAGAAAAAAAAAAATTTGTCTTTTTACGACACATTTTTTTTTTGTTTTGAGTTTTTTCTTTATTATGAAGTGTAAATAGCTCCTCAGGTGAAATAGACATCGACAAAATGATAACAAACATTTAAAAAAAAAAAGAAGGAAAATATAAACAAAAAAAAAAATTATATTTACTTTATTTTCTTCCTTTCATCATATGTTTACATTCAATACTTAAACGTTTATAGAGTACACATATACATTCATATATACGTATTAACTTGTATTTATATAAACAAAACTGAACAAAGTTTCCGTTATGCTTTTAAGATACATATAGCTATAGTTTATAAAAATACATTTATATATATTTTGTATATATTGTATATATATATATATATATTTACGCAGCAAGCATTATTATTTCCGTTCTATACGCTTGCTATATAAAATAAATATTTTTTTAACTCGCCGTTCTCTTTTTTGTTTGTTTTGTTTTTATTATTTTGTTTTTTTTTTGTTGTTATTTTTGTTGTTTTATTATGTCCTCGTGCTGTGAAATTTAATTTGTTTAAAAGTCCTTTCTGCCAATATTTTTTAGCATAAATATTTTTTTCTTTTAAAAAGGAAATAACAAAAACAAAATATTATAATTAAAACACCATATCTCTTCTATACAAGTTTCTGATCCCAAGGATCAGATATTATTTTATTATTTAATTCCATATAAAGAAAATGTTTAGACATTTTAGTTAAACTTATCGAACTTTTTTGTTTTTTTTTGTATTAAAGTAGATATGTGTATATAATATTTAAACTTTGTTTTTTTTTTAACTTAAATTGATTTGTATAAGAACGACCTAAGATTGGTTCTTGAAAAAGTTTCAAGATTCTTTAATAAAGATATTTCTAATTTCTTATAGGCTATATGCTGAAGTTGCAAAACACTTAACCTTCCATTATTAATTTAGAGTTTAAATTTTATGGAATTTTAAGTGATGTTTATGGAGCTCCTCTTGCATCTAACCGTAAGGATTCCGGTTTCGTGTGGAAAGTCTCGGATTCAAATCCCGGTCAGATCATGTATAAAAAAAAATATCGTAAAATTGTATAATTATATCGTTATAGTTAATATTGTAATATTAGATAAGATTCAATATAAATATATAAATAACTCTTGTGTATGATAACAGATGGCGTACAAAATTAACATTTGTGTATTCATAATCTTATACAATAGCTACATCTGAGTAATCAACGGCTTAGTAAATATAACGATTAAAGAAACTGTCTACTCTAAATAGACTTCATGAATTACCTATATTTCTTAAAGCAGTGCAAAAGGAATAAGAAAAATGAGTTCCTACATTATTTTCGTTGTGTTGGGGGGAATTATTAGAGGAATTATTAGAGGAAAATAAATTGTGAAATTAAGAAAAATATATTTTTAAATTATGGGGCTTGAACAACGTCTTAAGGCGATACAAATTGGCAACCTCTATGCCATTGCCACCCTTATGTCTTCTATTTTACAAACAAAAATTAAAAATCTTTTGGCTTTTTACGTCCTTTTTAAATAAAGTGAAAAATACAATTTTCTATTCTTCCATCTTTTTGCATTTAGATTTAGATATCATTTATTACCTACTTCATTTTTATTTATGGATGAACTAGTTTTTTAGAGCTTAATGCATAATATTGTCTTGCATTATAGTTGTCAAATATATAGATAAAGAGCTGGATTCAATTTGCCTGATAAACTCTCTTAGTGTCCTCCATTTCCCTTTCATAATTTTACTTAATTTTTTTCTATTACTATTCTAAAGTGGAGAATCTCAAGTCAGACCACTTATTCGGTTTTTTGTTTTATTAATAAATGAGCTAGAATCTCAAGAATCAAGGAGATCTAAACGCTTTGGGCCAATTTCATTTTACTAAGTGTAAGCTTAAATCTCACAATAAAAACCAAAAGCTCAATTGGTATTGAAAATTGAAGTGGAGAAGCTCAAGTCAGAACCACGTGTTATGTTCGTTTTTTTTTATTAATTATTGAGCTGGAAGCAAGAACCAATTTTATTTTACTAAGCTTAAACTTAAATCTCACATTTAAAACAAATAGTTCAAATGGACTTGATAATTGACTTTAAAAATAAGCGCAACATAATAGAACATTTCTTTACCGAAACAACGGTAAGATTTGAATTCAGGATCAGTTTAATACGTTCAACCCCCTAATAAAGTTCCTTAAAAAAAACAAAATTAACAATCATTTTGCTAGTTCCGCTTCCGCTTAGACAACATTTAAATTTATCAAATTCAATTGAAATAGATGTAATAATACTACAATATAGGACTTAAGTCAAATAATTTATGTGTGGTTAAAAGTTCTAAGTCACGAGACCACAGCTTCCATAATTTATTTATACAACCAAAAAAAAAAACAAATATATTTTTTTTTACAATTGTAAATACCGTATATTTTTCGCAATAAATAAAATCTATTTTTTCGATACAATATTTCTCCCTAATTTTCATACACATACACTTACCAATGTAATTCTTATCAGTTAAATGTGAACATCGAAATCTATTTACAATGGCATAATTTATGACTAAACTCTAAAATACAACTACAATAAATTCTTATATGTAAATATGTACACATAAAATGTTTGTTATTATCTATTAATAGAACTCCGAACATATACATTAACTTATACAAATACATTTTATTTAATAGTGTTTATGTATTGATATGGAAGATATTATTTGGAATATTATGTGTGAGACATGCGAGTAAAATTACAGTCAAATAAAATAAAATTAAAAAAAAAATTTGGCATATAGGAAAATTTTAGCGGAAAACATTTTAGAAGAACTCTTAAAAAATACGTTATGGCCAATTGAAATAAATGTTATGGATGCTGAATAAAAACAGACAGTTTTTTTTCATATGTTTGTTTCTGTTTTTGAATGGAACGTTTACAAAGTGGCGCAGTAGCTTGTATCCACGGTTATTATTGTAATTTTGGATTTTGTATTTTGAATGCGAATTTTCAAAAAAATATTGTGTATGTAAGATTAAATTCTACGGAGTCATTTGTAGTAAAGGAGTCCTTTTTAAGTGATTTTAAAGGATATTTTGAAAAAAGACTTGAAAAATCCAAATATTTGTTAAGAATTTGCTACACTTATGAATAATAACAACTTAACCATAAATGGACTTCTAAATAAAGATATCTGGAAATTAATAAATTTTTATGTACCTGGTAATGGTCAAAGCCCCTGATATTTCTAAATAAACTTCTGACATTTTTTCAAAATTTCAAATTAATCTTTTTAGTGGGGGAAGTCAGCTGAATTATACATCTCAGATATTTAATCTAATATTTTGCGGTATTGATAACGTATTACAAAACGAATGAAATCTTCCTATCTTGTGTTGTTTTAAAGATCGAAGATAATTTGAAAATTAGTCAGAAGAATTTCAGTAACATGATAATATTTTAAAACTAATTACACTAATAAATACATGTTAATAAATATTTTCTACTTACACTACTACTGGTTGATTATATAACTTTTTAAATTCGGCCTTTGATGGGTTTATTAATTGTCCAACACTAAAAATTTTACATTATTTAACAGTGGTCTGTCGACGTGACCTAATGTTATTGTTGATTATTATAGGGGGTAGCATGTGCCATTCTAACATGTAGGCCTTGCGACCGGTTGTGAATCCCACTTCCAATACTTTTTATTAATTGATAAGTAATATTATTTATTATTTTTATGTCAAATATTTTTAAATTTAAACTATTACTGGTCACCAAGGAGTCGGCAAGGAAGGGAAGGTTTTAAAGGAAGAGGGTTTTTATTCTATTAAAAATTTCATGACTTTAACGGAAATCGAACCCGGTTATTAAGTCAAATGCTTACCCACTAAACCACCGAGCGCCCCACGAGAACTAATAGTTAGTTACTATAGTTACTACTTTTTCTGTGAATAACTTGTAATTTGTGTTAAAAACTGCTTTTTATATGGAAAGTCCCTTTGGAACCTTATATTCATAGATGAGGAATGGGAACAATCGGAATGTCAGTTCTGAAACTGATATAAAAAATTGTTTGATTCAAAAGTCAATCAATTTGATTTTATTATTTGGTCTTTTAAATAAATTTGGTTTCAGATATTTAAGATTAACTCTGTCGAATATTATAAATAAAATATTAACTAAATCTACATATGAAAGAATAATCTATGAAGCCTTAAAAATCATTTCGGAGGATTGCAAAATTTGTACTTTCAATTTTTGTTAAAGGTTACGCTAAATATTTGAAGTCACTCAACTCTTACTTGTTGAACTATCATTATATGAAAAATAATCTAAATAAGTTGATAGTTCTCATACTTTTCCAAGGCTTCATGTTTAGTTGACATTTTGATGAATGAATTTTGAAAAGTTCTTAGATCCATTGTTTTTATTCAAATATTCCAATATTGAATCTTCTGAGGTAATTCTTTCTCGGAAACCCTATTGTTAAATTCAAAGCTATACATTGCTTTAATATTTATTACCTCAATACTAAGAACATTTTTATTAAATTTTTTTGTCCTCAAGACTTCAAAATTATAACATTTTTCACAAAAAAAAAACTCCAAGTGCCGGTTTTATTCTGCAATAACACAATTTTTAACTCCTGTGCTATATAAAAATAACTCTAAAACAGATACAATAATAATAAAAAAAAAATCCTAAATTTTGGCATCATCAGCAATATAACAATAAATATAACATATAGATAAACAACATAAAATGCAGAATCCTGTCAAAAATTTTTAAAATTCATTCCACTTTTATTTTGTTGCCATTTATGAAAAAATACAAAAAACAAAAAAATATCAACATACCATGGATTTTTCGCAGGATACAGAATCCTGAATCAAATAAAAAAAAATATAAATACAAAATTTTAAAGCAATAATGGATCGCTTTTTAAATTTATTTAGGGCTTTGTATATGTATTTGATTATATAAAATAAAATAATATATTATTTATGTATGTATATGTAAACAAATACGAAAACTTTTATAATCCATTTCCTAATTTTCCCCAATCAGATACGGTTGGCAGTCTATGGGGTATGCTACAATGCAAAAAAAAGTGAAAGCTGAAAAAAAACAAGTATTTTGAAAAATAAATCATTTAATAAAAAAATTCTATAGTACAACTGCATTGCTTATGCCTCCAACAAAATATATGGGGGCATACAATGAATACTTAAACAAAAAAAATAAAAATAGAAATTAAAGTTTAAATCAGTGAATTAAACAGAAAGGTTATTTAAAAATAAATTAAATAAATAATTAGTATTAAAGTCATTTAGTATAGTGTCCTCGGTAGTGTAGTAGACAAGTATTTAATAATACTTTCATTTTTCATATCCGCAATTGCTTAATTCGAGTCCTTACGCTTCTTTCTCCAATATACTATTTTATAATTCAGTATCTCCAAACTTTGGAGGTTGTTTTGACTGGTGAAAATAAAGTTCCCTAGAGAAGCCTCATGCAGTTATACCCTGAGGTACATTTCAAGTTTTCCGTATACTCATGTTTGCCAAAACTTTTTTAAGTAGAACTGGCTAACTTGTGGCTAGGTTTTTCTAATGGGACAGTTTAATTTTTTCCTCATGTGTAATTTGAGCCAAAGTCTTAAAGACGTGCAATGTTAACTAAGTTACATTTATTATATTATTTATATATTAAATTTGTTGACAAAACTCACACTACACCAAATGAGTTAAGCTTTGTGCCTAACAACAATTTCTTTAATTATAAGTGAAAGAATTGCATATTTTTAGGCGATTAAATTATAAGTATGTATTAAGTACCTAAGTTAAAGCTATTAGTAAGTGTGGTTTATTAGAGGAAAAGCCTATAAGGTTTATTTAAAGTTGTGAGAATGACAAATTCTAATATAATTTATGAAAAAATAAAAAGGAATAAAAGAACCATGAGATTCTTCAGTTATTACTGTCGCGAACTCAAAAATGTATTTTTATTTCATTATACTATATATATTTTTTTGCAATTTATCGTTCAATTGCCCCGGAGCTTATTAGAAACATAAAATACTTTTAATTAGTAAAAGGCAGGATTCATTCACTAGGAAACTCCTTACGGATATAAGGATTTACTGAGCATACAATTCATTCTTTATTTTCGAAGTTATTTAACATTTTTTCCAAATTCTAATATTCCAACATCACAGTTTTATTTATTTAATTCATTGAAGAACTTTTCGATTTCAAATAAATTTTATTGAAAAAATATTTAAAACAATAAAATTATGAAAGAGTGTTTAAAAGAAAAAGATAAAAGGAGAGTAAATTGAAGAATTTTTGAGAGTTCATAAAAATTGATAAAAACTTCTGTTGATTAGAATTTAATAAAATATTCAAAATACAACTTGACCTTTGCAGAATACAAAATTAATTAAATAATGAAAATAGTTTTTGTATAAAATTAATCAATTGCTTTCTGTTATCAACAAATCTCAGAAATAAAGTAAGAAATATCCAGTTAAGAGCATTTCTTTCAATAGTCCATAGACTCTAATTTTATTATCAGTTCTTTTCGGGTTATAAATTAGAGCACCGCCAGCTGGTTCACATTGTTCTCTATTTCTTGCTGCTTCTTCATATAAATCGAAATGAAAATGTTTTAAAATAATTTAATTTATTATATCAAATCTTTTTTCTCAAATATGCCTTTTAAATAAAGATAACGGTAAAACCTGCGAATTAAATCGAACTAAAACCATTCCTTAATCTTAAAATAAGTTGTACATTTGAAATGAAGGCTTTAATCTAAAATTTGGTTTAAATTTTCCTTGGTTAAAATCTACCAAGGACCACGATTCCAATTGCCTGTTTATCACCTAGCCTCGAAAAGTCTTCAAAAACACAAAACGGAACGTAATGCGGAAAAATCAATTTTTAATACGTTCAAAAATTTTATAAAACAAAGTAAAACTTTTTTTAAGCAAACAAGAAGTCGAACTGAGAACATTTAACATACTTTAAAAAAATTTTAAAAATTTTCAGTCCTAAAATTCAGCCCAAAAAGTTTGAGGAAAAAAAAACATAATATAAAAAAAACTTGATTCACTTGAAGGAAAGCGTTTCTGTAACATTTTAAAGTAAAAAATTTTTATATTAAAATAAGGGTGAATTTATTGTAAATAATTATTATGATGAGAAAAAATATGCGCAAATTTATAAATTCCATAAAAAAAAAACAACAAGAAACAAAGTTTGGAATGAGTTAAAGGAATTATAAAAGAAAAAGTTCTGGGTAGTTATTTCATGATTTGTAATTTTTCCTTGTGTTTTTTTGTGAGTCTTAAATACATATACATAGGGAATATATATACATAAATTTTTTTTGTAGGAAGATGAGCCTTGTATGGTACATAAATTTTAATTGGTTTTGTTATAATTATGATTTATCTCAAAGGATTTACTTTTTGCTTTTTGTTTTTTTTTTTCTTTGACAGTCCTTTGGGATAGACTTAAAGCATTTGCTTTTAAACATTCCTACAGTAAATAAAAAAATTTAAATTGTACAAAGAATTATATAGTTCAAATGTACTTGACCATTTATTGGTATTGCATTTTATCAGTAATATTTTAGGGTTTTGGTTGGAAGGGGAATGCTGTTTTGAGCTAAAATCACATACTGTAAATACCTTAATGATAAGTGTTTCTTTGTAGTGTAATTTTTCATTAAACGTAATTTTAATTCATTGTGTATAATTAAGATAAAAAAAAAAATAACAGTGATTAGATTCCGACCTTTCATTCAAAATGCCCGGGTTAGTTTCCCAGTTGAAGTGGTAACAAACGCCCCTAAATCCAATATAAAATTATTACAATATAAAACAAATAGAATTGTATCATGTCATAAAACCTAGTACTATCTAATGCTTAAATTGTATGTGGGATTCATTAATATCAATTCTAATAATAAGAATATTATATATCACCCATATTCCAAAATGTACTTATGGGCTTTTACACAGGGCTTGTTAGCCTAAGAATTGAACAGTTAGCACTTAAAAACATAAAAAAAAGAAACCCTAAAAATCAGCATTGGTAATATTATCCTTATCAGTGTTGACAATCCTTCAATCTTATAAAAGAGTTTATATATTAATATGCAATTTGACTTGTTATAATCTTATAATAATTTTTTTAAATAATTTTTTTTTTTAATTGTATTCTTTTATAGATTTAACTGAAGAGACCTGAAGTTTAGTGTTTTCTGCCTCAACATGACGTTTTAGGTTTTGACAACACTTTGAGATCTGAAAAATGGGTGGCTGATGAAAACTAAATGAACTAAATGAAAAAACTCTGTGACAGATGAATCTAACATTTAGTCTATGAACCGAGAAATTGCCTTTCCCAATGGGCCCTTTTGGCCGATATTTTAAAAAAAGTAATTATAATAAAAATTTAGATTCTAATCAATTTATTTTGCACGTCTGGAAAGTAAAAACTTTAGTGAGTTTAAATGTAACACACACTTAATATATGACGATCAATGGTTGTATGTAAATAAATTCTAAAAAATATTATTAAACCATATAATTGTTCATATGGTATGTTTATTCTTTCAATTCATTTAAAATGTCGTTTGTTCAAAATCACGAAAAACTCTTATCAAATCTGATTCATTTAATATTTTTTTTTAACATGACTATATTAGAATTTGAATATATAAACTACATATTTCTTAATTAAATTAAATTCAAATATAAATCCGAAGAATATTACAGTATAATAGAATTTTATAATTCAAAAATGGCACAATCACAATAATCTTAGCGAATAATATGCTACTCGTATAATATTATTTCAACTATTCAAAAAAACTCAAATGCAAACTATTAAAACAATTTCATAATTTTCTAAAAAATAATAATATTTTAACTATTTTTTAATTGTTTTTTTCCTTAAATTCACTATTAATTTAAATATCTTAATTGAGTTTAATTTAAATTTCATTATGTGAATGAAATTACAAATAAATTTGAAACAATTTAGAACAAATTAATAATACAATTATATGGGATAAATATTTTCTACAAAATTTTAATTATTTTTGTTTTAAATTATAAAATTATTATTCATAATTAATTTGATTTAAATACAAATGGAACTTTAAATACTTCAAATAATTAGATAGTGTTCCACTTTTCACATAATTCGTATTAGATATGTTAAAGAAACATTTTTACATTTCATTTAAATAAGAAGGTAAACAGAAATATAGGTTATTTATTTGCATTTATTTTCAACTTTAACTTTTGTTGGATAAGCATTTTTTTGGAGGCTACACTGAAGCTAAATTAATATTTTTTATCCACACTTTTTCCCTTTAAATATTAAATGTCGAATTCTATTATGTCAATGTCAATTTCTGACAGAAATCCGTAATTTAATAACGAATTATGACGATTGAAAAAAATGATGAATGAATAAATTAAGATTTTGCTCCTAAAAATAAGAATTGCCATAATAGTTTAGGGAGTTTAAATGTAAATCTTTTGCACCTAGAGCTGATAGTAACAGTTTTGTATTAACAACCATTATTAAGCTAAAATTCTCAATTTTTGCCTTAATTTATTTTAAAAACGTTATAAAATCTATTTCTATACTAATGGACATAGTAGAATAAATTTTTTTCCAGATTTTATCTACTGAATCGATTTTATTTAATAACTTTATCTATATTGCTATCTATAAGAAAATCCCCAACAAAATATTTATTAGGTAAACCTGTATATTAATGGGTCATCTCAGGTATCTTTAAAATTTAAACCTTGAATAGAAAAAGGTAAAACCTTGAAAACCAAAATCTCTTTGATATGAAATTTTTGAAAAAATGAGAGTTATGAAAATGTGTTTTGAGGGATAAAGCTTTAGAATAGAAAACCCGAATTTTGAAGTTGGAAAAAAAAGCCAACGTTATTCACAAGCACAATACGGCCAACAGATCCAATATAGAGTCAGTTGGAAGAGCTTAATGGAAAGTCTTTATAAAAATTGTAATAAAATAAGGACAACAAAATTTTGGAAATAATCTTCTAAATCGCTACTAACTCAGAATTGAGTTAAATCATGGTGGCTATTTGGTAATTTTATTGCAAATTTGGATTTTGTTGAAAAGTGTAAAACTATGTTCTAAGATTTTAAGCCATTAAATACACCTTTCCATTTTCTTCAACATAATTTTGAAAAAAATTAAATACTTATGGCAAGTAATTATGTTTCACTTATTTTGATTCTTCTTGCAATTCCTATAGATTTTCCTATTCTCCTTTTAAAAATCAAAACAAGGTTGTAAAAGAGCGAACAATAATAAAGCTCAACTCAAAATCAACTCAAATATTGTGCTAACTTATAGTTTGAACTTATGTGTATAGTTCATACATTGAATTGACTCAAACTTTAAGTTCAACTAACTTCAACTTGTTAGCTTATTTTGATATATACTTCAAACTAAAAGTCAACTCAAAAAATGAGTGAGTATAAATTTGAGCTGAGTGTTGAGTAGAGTTGGAATTGAGCTTAATACAACTATGTTGAAATGTTTGTTATTTTATTAAACCGAACCTTAATGTTGTTCATATAAATTATATATAAAATGGACAATTAAACAAGGTTTTTTTTTAAATGGGGAAATCAAAAGTCACTCATTCGAACTGTACGATTTTGTTTAGGTAGTGTACGACTTTAACCCACTTAAACCCCATCCTTTTTGAACTATACTTTTGGAAGGGACTTGCGATACAAATGTAAAATTTTTTACGAGTATAGGAATTTGGAAGGATTTGGGTTTAGGATTACCGGATTATGTGGGATAAGGAAAATTTGATGGAATTTTAAAAAGTCATATCTTAATTAAAGTTCGAATTTCAGAAAGATTTTAGATCAAAACTATTTAATATAACTATTTATCCATTTAGGATTTTGTTTTTTAATAAAATATCATGCATCCAATATTAAAATCTTTTCAATTTTACTTTTCATTTATTTCTTACTATTATTTTTCGTTTTCATTTTGATTTTATCCCTTAATTTTTTTTTAACTCGTTTTTATTTATTTTTCCGTTTTCCTGAGAATGCTTCAATGATTTTAAATCTTTTTATGTTGACCTAAAAAAAATTAAAGGACAAAATCCCTACTACTTTCTAAAAAGAATAACAAGATAAGAAAGTTTGACAACAATGACAACAGTAACAACAAAAAAAAAAAAACAAAATTTCATTCTATTGAATAACAAATGATCAACAAATCACAATTTTTTTTTTTTTTTTTTTTATTATAAATTTTTCAAAACTATGCGTTTGTTTTTCCTTTTCCTTTATTTGCAAATGTTTATTTTCCTTCTTATTTTTTTAATAGACAACATAAATGGGGATAACAAGGGAATCATATGATTCCGAAAAAAAAAAAAAAATAGAAGATGAAAAACTTGAATTTTTAAAAAAACAAGTGAGGGGAAAAAACCAAGGGTTTTTAAAAAGCACATTTTTAAAATTATATACGGTTTCTTACTGAGTATTTTATCATGTATTTTTATAAAAATATATATTATGATAATATTATAATTTTGTTATTTCATTAATAATTAATTATATGACTAATAGTGAATTACTTAGAATATAACCCCAATGCACTCAAGAAAACCTGTTAATAAGTGCAAAATATAATGTTGGAGCTTCAATGTTAACGTTTAATTTTGGAAAAACTTACAATGGTGAATAAGTTACTGTTTTATAAGAACATAAAAGTTTTAATTTTGAAGACCTAGTAGCCCTTCAATGAAGAAGGCTCCCAAATTTTTGCTTAGCAAACTTAAGATGAATCTGCTCACCCCCCTCCTGTGTTCACCCTTCCATTTTTTTCCGGTTCTAGGAAATCAATTTTGAACTCCAACAAAATTTGGAATTTTACCTAGAATATTATTATCAAACCAAAAATGGTTAAGACAAAGAACAATTTCTTCAATTTAAAGAGACCCTTTCAAATTTAAGAAAAACCTTTAACGTATGTTGAAATATGATGCTGCAGCTATAAATTTTGCATATTTGTAAAAAAAAATTTGAACAGGTGTTAAAGTTACAGGTGGTTGAAAATAGCAAAATTTCAATTTTCGAGCCCTTATAGCTCCTAAACAGGGGGCGTGACAAAAAAATGTTGTTAACCGACTCCTACTAATTTTGGAGGACCTAACTTCTCCCAAAATTTCAAGACCCTAGGTTGAACCGTTTAGAAGATATATGGGGCCAAAAATTTTGCAAAAGTTGAGTTTAGCTTAATGGTAAATTTTAGTACCGTATGGTAACCCTATACATTTTAGCCTTATATTTTTGTGAAGCTTATAAAATCAGCTATCCTTTGCCGTTTTCAGATTGAAAATACACTTAACAAAACTCATGTTATAATAATTTAAAAATAGGGCTTTTTGCAACTTTGAAGGGCTGTAGCTCCGTAACGGGTGGGGCTACAGAAAAAAATTCTTCTACGAAATTATTTTTTTTGTAATATCTACCCGTGGTTAAAATTTCTTTACTCTATTTCAAACGGTGTAAAAGTTTTTGTAAACATACGGACGGACGGACAAAGTCAAAATTAAGAAAAACCTTTAACACTTATTGAAACCTTCGTTTTGGAGCTTTCAATTTTGTATACAAATAAAAAAAAATTTTAACTGGTATTCAAGTTATAGGTGTTTAAAAGCTAAATTTTTAGCAAAATTTCAATTTTCGACCCCTTACAGCTCCTAAAGAGGGGGCGTGACAAAAAAAATTTGTTAACTGACTCTTACTTATTTCTAGGGATCTAACTGCTCCCAAAATTTCAAGTTTCTAGATTTAGCCGTTCCGAAGTTATGAGGGACCAAAAATTTTGTAAAACTTAGTTTTGAATAACGGTAAATTTTAGTACCGTATGGTAACCCTATACCATTTATTTTTAAAAACTTGTAAAGCTTATAAGAACAGCTGTCTGTTACCGTTTTCAGGTTGGAAATATACCTTATAGAACTCTAATTATAACTGTTTAAATATGGAGCTTTTTTCGACTTTGTGGGGCTGTAGCTCCGTAACGGGGGGGGCTACAAAAAAAAGTTTTAACATTAAATTATTTTTATTGCAAAATCTACCCATTTCTGATATTTTTTAGTCAATCGTAGGTAAAAAGGGACGGACGGACGGACGGACGGACGGACGGACAGAGTGAAGCTATATAGGCACATTTTTACAAAATTTTTTGAAAATGTGCTAAAAATAGGAGAAAATTGTATGGACTGAGAAAATAGAAAATAAATAAAATACAGAAATATTGTCCCTTGTTTTTGTATCAAAAATATTGATGTTTTATTTTTTCAAATTCAGATTTCCAGTAACAACAACAACAACAAAACAACTAAAATAAATATCTATTCAAGTTTGTACTTAGTTATAGACTAAGACTAAAAATTTATAAATAAATAAATGATGTTCCGACATAAAATCTCATTGCCGCAATCATCACTCGTTTAGTTTTTTTTTATAATCATTCCCGGATGGGAAAACAATTTTAAGCATCACTTATACTAGATTTATTTTTCATTCACAATTTTTTATTCATTCACAATATTAAAATTATTTTTTTTTGGTATGGTTTGTTTTTTTGATTTTTAATGCTTTTGTATTGTAGTGGATAATAAGATAGGTATCGTATTTATAATACCAAAATATTTTAAGGAAGAGTGAGTTTCAATAAATTAAATTAGATTCACAATAACACGTTAATGATTGATTTTTACTAAAGACAATTTTGAAGGACGGAATAGAAGAAGGGATTTCTGAAATCAAGCCTATAAACTATCGGTAGCAGGATTAGGAAATTAAACAAATAAATAAAAATTCTGGAAATAATTTATGTCAGAAATGGCCTAGGCCCTTAATTAGAGAAAGTTAAGCCAGAAAAACAACTGAAATTAAGCCTTAAGTTTTTTTTGATGTAAGTTCATTTTTTTTTCCGGACATTTAGTACATTATTTTTTGGTTTAGATCAGTCTGTCGTGAATTTGTATCGCTGAAGAAGATTCGATATGTAACGCTTATGATTTAATGTCTAAAAAGGTTAAATATTCATAAATGTTACAAAAATATTACACTCAGTTTCCAACCAAAGGAATCAAAAGAAAAGTACCAATAACGACTTGGATTAGTTCAGTTCCAAATTATTTGAAAGACTTTATGAACAAGGGATGAAGAGGAATTTGAAAATAATAAGCTAATAGACAAAACTGATAATTTTTGTTTAATTAAGAGATATTTTAAGCTGCAACTGTGTCTGATATATGTGGAATTTGATATATAGAAGCTGCTGATATATTCGAAATTAAATATACGGCAGTAAAACATGGTTGCAAAAACACCTCAACAAATAGGCTCCAAGTATTTTAGAATAAATGCCTGCGAACAATTCAAAATATAAGATTCTGAGTAGAATTTCAAACGAGGAATTACTGAGAATATCGAGCAGGAAACTATTCTCTGCCAAAAAAATAGAAGAAACTGGAGATGGATTGATCATACACCTCGGAAAAAAGAAGGCGCCAGGCTCTAAACTGAAATTCACAGGAAAAAAGAAGTGCGGGTAGACCTACGATAACATGGAAAAGTTCAGTGGAAGTTCATGGAAGTTAAACAACTAGCTCACAATAGAATGCGATACAGAAACTTTGTGGAACCCCTATGCTACCCCAGGTGGTAAAAAAGGAAAAAAAAATATAATATACAAGTTTTAGTTTTAAAGAGCCACAATTTTCTATTTAGATTCAAAATTTTTTTAATAAATTTATATTTATTACTGATTTTAAGTACATATTTAAACTATAAAAAAGTTTACAAAATGGTAATATATAAAATCTAAGATTAAAATTATACTGCAAAATATTTACATTTTCTTTTTAATAAAATTTTTTATTTTTTCCTTTTAATTATACTTTTAAAATTATTGACCTAGAAAAAGAAACCAGACCTGTAATAGTTATACTAATTTAAAAAATTAATGTTATCTAACCACCGATAGTCTCGTTTTGTTAATTTTGTCTTTATAAGGTATATATATATATATATATGTCATATTTTCCATTGATATTTCTCGGACAATATTCCCGGATCGTGCACTATAGTGATATATAATAAAGGGACATGGTTTTCGCTTTAAATAGAGCCATTTTTATCTAAAAAGATGAAATGATGACGATCAAAATATAAAAATTCATACATTAAAAAATTGCATATTTTTAGGTTCCAATTAAAAAAAAATATATGAAACTATGTTTTAAAGATTTCTAAATTTTAATTCAATCAATGTTTTATTTACGTACTATTAATATATTTATCTATCATTATTCAATCACTTATTATTTACATTATTCTATTTTACTTATTATAAAATATTTCTACATCATATATTACACTATTTTCATAATACCAATTTTAATACAAAATAAAAGTAATAATAAAATACAAATTCATAATAATATTTTTTTTTTTATAAATAATTTTTGATCAATTTTTTCTTGTTTTTTGTTTATTTTTAGAAAAGTAATAAACAGTAAATCCTTTAAAGACATAATAAACTCCTAGAAGATGACAAAATATAAAATACTGAAAAATTTAAAAATTTTTATTTTTTTTTATCTTCTATAGTTCTTCAAATTTAGCCCTTTTTTTCTTGAAAGACAAAAAATACGCTAAGAACTCTTAATATGACATTATCATGTTTTATAGCAATTTATCCTTAAGCTTTATGAAGCTTTTTCCGTCATTAAATATATATTTACATACATAGATATAAATCTTATAATATGTACATATATATCTTTAGTAAAGTATTATTATGTATTTATACAAATAGTTATACACACATGTATGTATATATATACATACATACTTATACACATAATATAATATTATAAATTTCAGTTAATGTCTATTAAACATATGTATATGTGCTTATTTTTTGAAGGTGGATTTGAAATGTTTGTTTTTGAGTCTGTTAAAAAAAACATGTACAGTTAATGTTGATTTTATTCAAAATATGTTGTTGTTGTTTTTTTTTTCGTCAGTGCACACGAGTGAAAACAAATTTTTTTAACCCATACACTTTATTGTTTTCCGATTTTCTAAGAAAAAACAACAAATTCAATGCAACAAAAAGGTATATAATAAATAGATGAAAAATTATTTTGATGGTTTCAATTTTTTGTATCTTTCTGTTGGTGGTTATGTTTTGTTTCTTATTGTGTTCTTTTTTTTATTGTGAATCCCTTTTCAGAACCTTTTTGTCTATAAGTATAAAACATACCATATAATTATGTATGTTGGTATGTTCTTTGTTATTACTTAAGTAAATTATGTAAATTATGTATGCACAATAATATATATATATACATAAATAAATATATATATATATATATATATTCTATATACAATATGTAATAGATAAAAAAAACTTTTTAATAATATTTATGACGTCAAATTAAGAATGAAGTTGATTTTTATCTTCTCTATTCCACACATTCAATATACGAATAGTCTATTTGACATTTAAAAGTAATGACGTCATCTTAAATAAAAGGTCGGTTCTTGCAACTTTTGTTTTTGTATTTTCATTATTTATTAAAGAGCAAAATCAGTTTAAAAAGTTAAAAGTTTTAAAAAAACTAGAAAAAAAAAGGAAAAAAACAAAATCAAAATAATAAAGTTTTATATTTTCATTAAGAGAGAAATAACTTTTTTTAAATAAAACTTTCTCTCAAGAGAACGATAATTATTACAAAAAAAAATGTGTATAAAGTAAATTTGATTTTTTTTTGGAAATTTATGACATTTGAGTAATTTTGTTAATTTTAACTTTATTTTAAAAATTAAATTGCTTTCAATTAAAGTTTAAAATTATGACGTTTTTACATTTAAATGAAAAGGATATTTAGAAAATTATTAAGGATATTTGGGACACTAATGAATTGTTTCTGTATTTTATTTAGTCCTGAATTTTTAAATTTCCAAATAAATAATTTTAAAGTATTTTGAGTTTTGTGAATGATGTTTTGAGATTTGATTTATTTATTTATTAGTATATTTATTTTTATAGTATACAATAGTAAATATTGCCAGATATTATAAAAGTAGTAGTTAAATAGGCAAATTTGGCATATGGACTTCTTATTAAATTATTTAAATATACACTGTATTTTTTTATTAAATATGATCCGACCAGGGTTTGAATCTAAGACTTTTTGAGTGAAAAGCCGCCATGTTGATAATTTATTGTTGTATTTGTATTTTACATTACTTTTACTGAAATACGTTATCTGTATTAGAACGTAGATGTAAATTAATATCTTTTATTTTATTTTCGTGGAAATATATTTTAATATATTTTGTTGTAACACATTCGGCTTAACTGTGCGAGTTTTCTAATATGGCGATTCCCGTTATGATTTATATGGATTTTAATATATGGAATAATTAAGGGATTTTTTCAGTCGGCTTGCTAAAAATTAAGTGAAGGCGAATGTGTTAATATGAATTTGTATATATATTGTAAAATATTTAATTTAATTTAGATTGTGTATTAAAAGTCTGAACTATGGTTTAGTTATTAAAACGTTGGCATTTAGCTTTAAAAATTGTTTTGTATATAATAAACGTGTTTCATCTACATTTTGTAGAATTTTTGAATTAAATAATTTTATATAGCTTTAGCCAAGTATGTTTTCCACTTAGTAAATTTTTACATAATACAACTGGAATTAAATCTAATTTCCAAGTCACATACTTCTTATTGTACGAGTATAAAAATATAAGTAACTTTAATATTACGAAAAATTTATATTAAGGTTTGGTTCCTTAAACTGTATAATAAAGAAATGTGTATTAAGGTGATGGTTTCAATACAGTAAAGTCATAATTTTATATATCTTGCATATATTAGATTCTACAATCTATTGAATTCAAGAATTTTATATATTATGCTTTCAAAAAAAAATTAACAACGTTGCCCATTTTATTAATGGCATTATCAATATTATAATTATTATATTGATTAATTCATTTCAAGCATATACATATTACTAAAATTATAATAATAAATTAAATTTTGAAAATTCATTCATAGTATTTCATTATGTCACTTATCAGAATAATAAAAAATACAATACAACTATAATAAATTAGATTGCATACTTTTAGGATAAATATTTTTCCTAAAGATATTCCGAGATTTATAACTTAGAAAAACATTATCTAAAATTTCAATTAATTCTAAAAAAAGAATATCTACACAATTAGTACTAAATCCAAAATACTGTTGGACCTCTCTAACAAAAACCAATAAGTCTTCACCAAGTTTTTTTTATCATTTAATTGTTTGCAAAATAAAAAAAAAACCTCAATTTCAACAAATTTTATTACCGGGAATTAAAAAAACAAAAAAATGAATCAAATTATAAAAATAAAAATAAAAAATTTTCAACTTAAAATAAAACGAAATAAATTTTAACATATTCTGAAACAAATAAATATTGAAATTGATAAATTTAAACTTTTATTTTCTTTATATTTCATTTTTAACTCTTGTTGTGTATTTTTTTATAATTTTTTTTATTCTTCTTTCATATTCTATCTCTCTCTCTCTTTTACTTTTTTTTTTTTTCTTTTCTTTTCATTTTGTTTTTTTTTAATTTTTATAAAAATGAGCTGTCGCCTCGTGATGTTGCCTTGTCTAGGCTCAATCCAAAAATAATTGCAAAATCGCTTTAATTTACGACATATTTTGTTTTTCTATATTTTTTTCGAATTATTTCCAAAAAAAAAAAGGAAAATTAACAATAAATAATATTCAATATAACGGTACTTAATGAATATTTTAATATTTGTAGTATCTTTTAAATATTTTTTTATGAGAAGTTTAAAAAGCGCATGTTACAACTTTTAATTTTGTTCTTGTTTTTTTACAATTTAAAATTTTCAGACTCTGCATGGGAAAAAAAATTGATATCCTTTTTTTTATTTATTTCTTATTTAATTTATTATTTTATTTCATTATTTATGTATTTTATCCTTAATAGCAATTAAAAGGAAAAATAACAAAATGAGCGTATTATAAGCATTTAATAAAGTTTTACATTAAAAGAAAACTAACTTTTCCAAAAAAATGCTGACAAGTCCTTATTAAAACGAAAAAAGGGAAAGTGATTAGGAAGTAAAGTAACAATATTAGGAATGGTTTCGCAAAAAAAGTATCTTCAGATATTCACTGATGTTTTCAATGAGTTAAAAAATTTTTAAAATAGGAAATAATGACTCACGGAGTTTGAATGCACCCAAAAAAATTTTCATCTATCACTCACAGATTTTAATTTTTTAAGGATGAAGGATTAATAAGGATTTGAAAATTAATGATGACATTTAAGTAATTTTTTATGTTTTGATAATAACAACAAAAAGCATAACATAAACAATCAATTATTAAAATTTTTTAAGTGATTTTTATTTTTGGGAGTTCCTTTTTTTCGTGAAAAATAAAATTATTAAACGTCAAAATCTAGATCCTTTTTATTTAGATTTTTTTTTTTTAAATTGTAAATTAATTTTGATTTGTAAAGAAACGGAGCTTTTTGGATTGCCAAGCTCTTACTAAGAAATCCCGGGTTGTATTTTAATTAAAATTAAAACAATGTATTTATCAGGGTTTTCACTGGTTTCATCATTTTCTAATCCCCTTTATTTTCCCCTAGGATTTAATTTTAAAAAAATAAATTGAATATATAAATAATTAGTAAATTAAAAAAAAATTTAATTCAGACTAAGATAAAGATAAAGAAATATAGATCAAACTTCACATTATACTCAAATGTAACATGTATTAATATATTACAAAATATAATCGAATAAAATTGTTTCGCTGAGAATTTAAAGATTTTTAGATTAGACAGGACCACACAGTAGTTTTATGTGAAATTTATTAAATCCAATTCCAATTGCCAAAAATACTAAATTTGTGGTTCCTTCCCTTTTGTTCAAGCATTTTATGAAAGACAAGCTTTTAACACTAACAGTTGAAATCTCGTATTAGAATATCTTGATTAGAAAATCTCGTTTTTAAAAAATCTCTTTCAAATTATTTAAGAATTTTATTTTGGATTTTAGAGTTGAATACTAAATCAAAATTATGAAAGAATACCTTTTTAAGAATATAAAAGAAATTTTCTAAAACAAGATTTTCTGAAACGAAATTTACGAGATTTCAAACTCAACCCATATTTTATTTATGTATTTAAATTCGATTTTTTGAATTTTTATATGCTGCAGAGATGAATTCACAAAATCTACACATTCCTCTTTTCTAGAATATTTATTGAAGAATGCATAAAATTGAAATTTAAAATTAGGTGGGATTTGACTACAAAGTCAGAATAATTATTCTTTCCAAAGACTTTTCAAAACTTTCTAAATAAAAAAATGTAGTTTTTGTTTTCATCAGGATATCGTCTTTTTCAGAATTTTATTTCAAGATATTGACCCCTACGATTTTATTCTTCAAGGTATCGGGGGTAAATATAACTAAATTTCTAGCACATTTTCAAAAAAATTTTAAAAAATGTGCTTATTAGTTTCACTCTGCTCGTCTTTCCATATTTTTACAAAAACTTTTACACTGTTTGAAGGAAAACAACTTTTAACTACGGATAGCTATTGCAAAAGCCCCATCCGTTACGTGCTACAGCTCCTCCCAAAATCCAGGAAAAGTCATATATTTACATTGTTATACCAAGAGTTCTATTATATTTTCAATTTAAAAACAGAAAATGATAGCTGCTTCAATAAGCTTTATAAATCTTTAAAAGTACAGAGTAATGTATAGAGTGACCATACGGTAGTAAAATGTATCGTAATGCAAATCTCAATTTTTGAAAAATTTTGATATACAAAATTTAAAGCTCCAAAACTATATTTCAACATGTATTAAAGGTGGTTCTTAAAATTGAAGATAGTGTCTCTTAGTTTTAATCATTTTTGCTTATATAATAAAATTTTAAGAAAAATTAAAACTTTTAGAGAAAGTCAAAATTGAATTCCTCGATAGATGCACAAGAATCACCATAAGTTTGCTTAGCTAAAATTTGGGAACCCTCCCCACTGAAGGACTATTAGGACTTAAAAATTTTCCCTTTTATAAATCATTAACTTAGTCGTCAATGCATATGTTCCCAAATTCAAGCTCAGTATGAAAAACTATATAATTTTGAAAATGAGCTGTTTTAAACACCCTTGGCTTTTTTCAGCACTTCTTTTTTTCTTTTCATGTAAATTTTTAATATTTTATGTATTTTTTATTAATGTATTTATAGATTTAAAAAAAAAAAACAATTCAGTTTCCATATAGAATTTAAATATTTTTAGATGATTTTTTTATTAATATTTTGTCATGATGTTTTTGCGTGATGATAAATTGCTGTTCGTTATATTATGATGAGGTGCTAAAAATTGTCTTGATGGAAAAAAAAATACAAAAACAAAAATCCCAAAAAAAAAAAAATTAAGTAAATGAGTACAAGTTAAAAGTTACAAAAAAAAAAAATTTGCTAAGGAAACAAGGATTTTCAAAGGAAAAGTGAAATTATTTTCTTTTTAATATTTTTATACACAAAAAAAAATAAATAAAACTTTTACATTTTTTTTTCGACAGGGGAATTAAAATGTATGTGTGTAGGTGAACACAGATTTTAAAAAAACTTTTTTAATTTTGAAAAAAGATTTTTCTTCTCCTTTCAATTTAGTGTCAAACAATTTGTATTTAAATAAAAAACAAACATACAAACATTTTCTTTAAAAGCATACATATTTTCATTTTAAATATTAAAAAAAAAAAATAAAAAATACTAAAAATATTTATAATAAAATTTATTTTTTTGAGGTTTGAATATTGTTTTGTATATTATGTGCTTTTACATTGTGGTTTTTTAATGTCAAAATTGAATTGGAATAGAAGTAAAATATTTAAATAAAACTTACGACTTACAACGTTGCGACTTTCACTTTCAATTCTTTATGCTGAAAACAGAATTATCGCGATTGACGAATATTTAACATTTAAATACATGTGTTAAAATATTGAAATAGCGACGAACGACGAGTTGTCAAAATATGAAGTTGAAAAAATTAGATTTATATGTATTTAACAGTTGAAAACAAACGTCAATTGCATCAAGTATTATTTTGAAGGTTATTGAAACTCAAATGTCAATAGTGACTTAATAATATATTTGAGATTTGAATTTTTTAAAATAGTATATAGTAGCTAAAACCTCTTCGTAATTATTCCAAGCTTACAATTTGGAATAGAATGAAAAACGGAATGAAGAACTACAAAAATACAAATAGCCTTTTTTAAAATAATAGTTTCAATAGATTTTGTATTAGTATCATTTAAAGTTAAGAGTCTTTCGGTTATTATTTCCAGTTTGAAAACTTTCTTTTGTATGGTAGAAAAGATAAAGATTTAAGTTATATATTGAATATTAGCTTTTGCCAAAATATTTTCAAAATAAGCTCTAGACTTCTTTGTCTTGTTCTGTATTTAGATTATATCTTTTTTGTAATATGTATCGCTTACTTTGATATATCGATACATATCGTGAAAGAATATCGACAACGCGATGCGAATTAACCAAGAACTAAAAGTCAATATTTATAAATATTACCATCAGTCACTCGTTGATTTTTGTTTTTTTGAAATTTTAAAATTTATTTTGGGATTCCCACACAATAATATAAAAAACAAGTGATGAAAAAAAATCAAGGGTTTTTAAAAAAGCACATTTTCAAATTTATATTGTATTACATAGTGAGTTTAACTTTGGAAATATTTACTTGGAAATAGTTACTGCTTACTTATAAAATTTACTGCTAAAAGTAAAGTTTTTATTTTAAAGTTGTTATAGCCCTTCAATGGGGAAGGTTGCCAAATTTCTCAAGAATCTTACTTCATATAACCCCCCCCCCCTTTTTTTTTAGGTTCTAGGAATTAAATTGTGAATTCCACAGAAATTTGGAATTTTACTTAGAACTATACAATCTTATTAAAAATGGGTAAAACTGAGAGACACTTTCTTCAATTTGAGGAACCGCCTTTAAATTTTAGAAACGCCTCTTTGAAAATAATTGAAAATAAACCTAACAGAACTCTTGTTATATCAATTTAAATATAGGGCTTTTTTGGTATTTGCAGGGGCTGTAGCTTCGTCACCCTTCAAAATTAAGAAAAACCTTTGACACATGTTGAAATATAATTATAGAGCTTTGAATTTTGTATATCACTAAAAAAACCTTTGGACAGGTATTCAAGTTACAGGTGTTTAAAAATAGCAAAATTTCAATTTTCGAGCCCTTATAGCTCCTAAACATGGGGCTTGACAAAAAAATTTTGTTAACTGACTCCTACTAATTTCTGAGTATCTAACTTCTCCCAAAATTTCAAGACCCTAGCTTGAACCGTTCAGAAGATATGTGTGGCCAAAAATTTTGCAAAAATTGAGTTTTGTGTAATGTTAAATTTTAGTACCGTATGGCAACCCTAAACATTTGCCTTTTAAAAATTTATAAAGTTTATGAAAGCAGCTATCGTTTGCCGTTTTCAGATTGAAAATATATGTAACAGAACTCTTGTTATAGCAATTTAAATATTTTTGAAAACATACCGACGGACGGACGGACAGATGGACAGAGTGAAGCTATATAGGCACATTTTTACAAAATTTTTTGAAAATGTGCTAAAAAGGAAAATAATACAAGACAGAACAAAGTTTATGTTTCAGAATATTTTTATTCAAAATTATTTAAAACTAAATTTTATCGGAATTTTTTTTTTAAATTATTGAAACTAAGTAATTGCTTATAAAAATAATTTTAATTAAAGAGTTTTTTTTATAAAAATTCAACACCAAGATTTCAACGAATTCTTTTAAAAAAATATTTTTTAGATGTTTTATGGTTAACTTCATCTTAAATAAAATATAAGTATCTATCTATCTATTTTTGATAAAACTTTCATTTGAAAAAGTAGGTGTTTTTACCTTGTTAAGTAAAAGAAATATGATTATGTTATTGCCACAGGAATGCCATTGGTATCCAATATCTCATACAAAAAATTACCTAAAAAGTATCTATTAATATTTAATAATCTACAATTAAATTTTTTATAAGTATACACTATTTATAAATTTTCAAAGAAAATTATAATTGAAGTGCCATTTGTGTGATATGCGAAAAAATGAATAGGCGAATTGAATTTTGGAGGATCAAGGTATTCTCTTAAAAAATTTAAATTTGATTTTTCAATTCTAAATTTAGTTGAACTACGGAGATTATTCTTACATATACTCGTACTAGTGTTAATACGAACACACTTTTTATAAATCATGGAAAAGTTTCAAAATTAAAAAAACTAATACATATTATATGTGAAAATCCAATAATTAATTTCATTACCTATAGGTACTATATATATATAGGTATTCTATTTTGACTAGTTTAGGGCAACGGTTCCAGGTAGCCCTACTAGGGTGCTGCATTCGTTTATAAGCCCTTAATATACATGTCGGTGATATCATGTGGGAAAGGATATTGGACAGCTTTAAAACTTTTGTTTGGGGATGATGGTTCTAGGTTACTGTGCTTGGTGGCTGAGGTAGTGTTAAGACTCTTACTATAAGCGTCAGCGATAAAATGATTCTTTAAAATGTCATGTGAGGAAATCAAATGTTTGAATGCTTGTAATGCGAGCATGAATTACTAGTTTAGTTAATATATATGTAGAATAAATAACTTACCAATGTAAATATATTAAAATAACATATATATTGGTGGCCAAAAATGATTCAAACTTACCTGAACGTAAAATAAAGAAATATTATTAAAAATTAATTATAAAACATTAACTGAAAATATAGCTTAAAATTAAATTATATATTAAAATATTAAAAAGCCCAATCCAAAGATGAAACCATACACAAGCAACAACTGTGATTTGTTAAATTAAAACAAGTAGCACCGACTAAAGACATTTACTGCTAAAATCAAATGACTCAGGTGATCCACAACCTAACAATGCATCTAGATGAAGCGAAATTCAATTCGGAGCAAAAACATAAAGGAATTTGTATCCACTTCGGCTTTCAGCAAAGCATGTCCCCCGGATATCCAATTTTACTTCTCCGTAGCAATATAATATTTTTCTATTAATATATTTGATTAAAGATTCAATAGTTCAGACGGTGCCATTTCAATTAATATTAATTATCTAAAAAGTACTTGAGAGTGAACCTCAATCCGGTTATGTTGAGTGACTTTGGTTATGTACAACTTTTTATTGTAACTAAAGATACGGCGACTTGGACATAAAATTCTAATTTTAGACATCTCTGGTTTATTACTTCACTTCCTCCTAAATCATATATTGCATGAGTAGTTGGAGTTATACGACAAAATGATTGACCATATCGGAAGCTAATTATACTCCGTAATAATCCGTATAATCTGTAATGCCAAGCTGGTATTTTTAATAACTAAGGAGATTTCCCTGAGGAAAACTTAATAAATAAATAATGCCCATGCTTTATATTTCATATAAAGATTTTATAAGATTTTTAATAAGCTTTAAGTGATTTTTAGGATCACATTGTAATTATACACAATAACCAAATGCTTCTGTGATATTTTATTCAAAAATACATCTATAAATATACTACGTATATGTAGGACGAAATAAAAATATCTTTAATGCTATAAAATGGCCGTTAGACAGTAAAAAAGGTTTTTCTTAAAGGAAATTTTCTTTATAGAAAAAAATGGAAAACATATTTTTCCCATAAAAATTTTTTTTCTTTTTTAATTTTCTTTTAAAGGTTGAGTAAAAATAAAAAAAAAAAGAGGAAAGCAGTTAAAAAATTTAATTTTGTAATTGAACGATTTATTTACTATATAAAAAGTATGTCACTCTGTGAAATCCACTGGAGGAACTTTTTTTATATGTATTTTGGTCCCTTATTAAAGGAACTTTTTTATTTAAAAAAAAAAAAAAACAAAATAATCTTCTTTTTAAATATCTTTTAAAAATATATTATAAAAATATAAAATTATATTTTTAGTAACTCAGTACGGCATTTTTACCTTCTGGGTATCTGAAGGAATCTTCTTTACAACTCTTATAGGTTTACTTTATTTTATTTTTATTTCTTATACCTACAGAACTCATTACCATTGAATTATAGCTATAAAACAAAAATGGTAACGATACTTTTTTTTTCCTCAGCTGCTTCAATATAAAAAAAAGAAGTGTATTTGGATGAGTGGTTACTAAGTAGGTTATTATGAATGTTTAGTACTACCACTTTGAAAGTAATCTAATATTCCTGTCATCTTGCATATTAATTCAATGTTTTTTATTATATATTTATATAGTATAAAAAAAGAGAAATAATATATATATATATATACAATTTTATATATATACAAATTATATATATATATATATATATATATAGTTATGTTTAAGTATATATACAAATTTAAATAAAAGTGTAAATCTCTGTATAATCTTGAATCAATGTCATTTTTAATGAATATGAAACTTTAATAATAAGGTAAATGGTTAAGTTATTTGCATTCTTGGATTCAAGTCTTTTCTCAAGTTTTGTTTTTTCTTTAAATAAGTAAGAATTTTTTATAACAATTTTGGGAAATTCATAGTTCCCATATATATTCGTTATTAGAATTTGAAATGAATTCTAAATTAAGAAAATTAAGAACTAGTTTCCTAGTAGGTTATTACTGTATTTTTGAAAAGTAATGGAAAGAAAAAAAAATATATTTTTTCAAGTGGTTATCATAACAGGCTTACATTTGATCCCACTGATAATTTATATTTAATTAACTTTATATTTAGTTAATTTTTTCTCTTTAAATTAAAACTATTTATGACTGCTAAGATCCAGTAGTGGATAGGTATTAGTGATAGATGTCTTTCTAAGAAATATTTCCCAACATATTGCTTTCTAATTTAGACAATTCTATTGTATATTTTATTCCCGTTGCATTGTAAAAGATATTTAAAAAGAATAATATGTATTATCTGACCTCGGGTTCAAACCTCGATCAGATCATATCTAATAAAAAAATATCGTAAAATTGTGTAATTATATTGTAAGAGTTAATAAAAATATATAAATAATTCTTGTGTAGGATAATAGATATCGCACAAAATTAACATTTGTGTATTCATAATCTTATACAATAGCTACGGCTGTGTAATCAACGGTTTTGTGAATATAACGTTATATAAATAAACTGAAGCCTATTCTAAACAGAAGTGTTACTTCTTCTTCTTCTATGGCGCTACAGTCCGTTGTCTGTAACAGAAGTGTTACACGAGGAAAAAATAAATTATAATAATATAATAGTATGAATATAGTATTCGTTTAAAGTTATGATTAAGTTCTGCTGAATTTTTTAATTTCATTTTCCATAGCTCAGCACTATTACAAAGCCATCCCACGTTATTTTTCTCGCCAGTTCCATTTCAAAGCTTCTCAATACATTTTTATTCAGGTTTTCTGAAATGTATGACCAATAAATAACTATTTTCACCTTCTTATCCAATATATTATTGGCCACTGTCTGACACTGACCAAAAGTGAATTACTATACTCTTTATTATGAACGGGTTGCAAATAGGCTTGTTTTATTTATTTTACAAAATGTTCTATTAATTTTAAACTACCTATTACCATTATAAACTACCTATTACCTGGTTTACTTACCCTAATTCTTTAAGAATAAATTTCTAGTATTTTAAATCACTACGTATTGTTTATACTACTTTATTTTTTACACTTTGTGTTTTTTTATTCATCGCCTTCATCACTTCCAAATAAAAATTTTATAAAAAATTCTTTTACTTGGAAGGATTACAAAAAAACAAAGACAGCTTAAAAATAATAAGAAATTTATACTAATACAAACATACATACATTAATAAAAATTTTGATGAATATTTCAAGTGCAAGTTAATATTATGTGGTATTTTCCCTGTTTTTTTTTATTGTATTAAAATTACAAATGGAAAGATTTTCACATGAATTCTGTTTTAATTCCTTTACAACAACAACAACGACAAACGAATTAGTATATAATATTATATATTGTATATATAACCGTATATACACATATTTATGTGTATAATGTGGTTTTTAAAAACAAGATGAATAAAAGACAAAAATTGTAAAATAATGACAGAAATTAACAAATTAAAAAACAACAAAAAGTGTGTCAAAAAAAAAAGTAATAAAAAAAAATAAAATAAATGTAAATTAATTCTTTGTAAGATGGCGATGATTATAACAAGACAAAAAAAAACAGAAGATTATGAAGAATAAAATACGAATTTATAATTAAAAAATACAAAAATAAAATAATAAATAACAAAATTAGGTAATTTAAGAAATTTTTATAAGTAGAGGCTTGTGTAAAATAATAAAGAAGGAAAACAAAAAACTTTTCAAATTAATTTCAATGCATACTTTTTGGAGTACATTTAAAATTAATTTTATTTTTTTCGGAAAATCTGATTTTTTTTTTTTTTGTTTTTTTTTGGGGAAAAACTTTTCTTACCAGGAAAAATTCCAAGAAACATGAATATTTTTCATTAATTGAAGAAAAGGTATAAAATAGATTACAAATTACAATTAATAAAAAATAATTTGTTTTTTAATGAATTGTTTTTATTTTTTGTTTTTTGTATAAGAGATGAGTTTGTAGGCTTGTAAATTATGTAATGGCTGTTGTACATTTTTAATGGAAAGTTTTTAAAAAACGTGTTCAAGTGAGTTTTGGATGTTGAGAAATTCAAATAGTATGGGATATAATTTGAGATAATAATAATGATTTATAAAAAATTTTAAATAAAATAGAATAAGTTTAATTGTTGTTATTTAGAAACTAGCTGTTGTCCCGTCACAGAATGACGGAAGGTCAAATTTAAAGAAGAACTTTTTCTAATTAAAAACTATTTTTAATTTCATTATTTACATTATGTTAAAAGTATGTTAAATAAAATTGCAACCGTTACATTTTATATAACGCATATTATGCTTCGATTCTAGTAATAGGTACACAAAAAATAAATAAATGTCTCATATAATTTCTTCTTGTATCTTAAAATCTTGAAGATGAATAAGTTAGTTAGTCTACTTTTTATATGTTTCGTGTTTATAAAATTTTGGGGTCGTTGGTTCAAATCCCTTCTTGGTATAATTTTTTTTTAATTTCAATTATTATTTTTTTTTTATTTAAGTGAGTACTTGCTTAAATTAAATAAATTAATAAAAGATTTAAAAATTTTTTATAGGTTTATTTTGTTTCAATAATGATCTATTTCTCCATTCATTAATGTTTTGTATATTATATTTTTAAAAAATGTTGCTATACATTCTATATCGTTTCCTTTGTTTCGATTCAAATCGGAATACTTGTTTGTTGCTAACATTCTACAATGTGTACCAACATGCTAAATAATGTATCTATTATTTAAATTTACGAAAATTGTATTAAATAAATGTTGATTTTTGAATTGAGTTTTTCAATATCGCAAATTATAAATTTTATTTGAAATTTTTTAATATACCTAACCTAACTAAGTTTAAAAAAAATTTATTTTGTTTGGTTTATATAGTGCATTGAACCAGGTATTGTATAGTATACCCGAATCCACCTTCCCAACCGTTAGTCGTTACATTATTTTTTCCCATTTTTAACTTTTTTTAAATAGATAAATAAATAAAAGTTTATGAAGGAAGGGATGAGAGATAGTTGACAGCGAGATGAGGGGAAACTTTGAAATTACTTTAATACATTGCTTGATTTATTTGGTTAAGCAAACCAAGCAATGCATCAAAGCATACATTGGGCTTTCGCCCTTATTTCAGATTTGCACTGAAAATTATTAAGACTTACTACACAAATGTGCCTGTGAAGCATTGTCTTCTTAGCTTTTATTTACAAAATGTCTTACTATTTATTTAAAATTTCCAGAAAATCTTCTGCGATTTTTAAAACTGAAATGAAATTATTCATATACTAATAAATAAATTTCATTTCAAAAAAAATTTTTTTTTTTTTATTAAAAATAAATAAAATATTTTTTGGCCTGCTTATGATAATTTATGATATTTTATTTTCTAAAATAAAACACATCCAACAAAACATTAATATTTTATTTTTTTATAATTGAACACATCCAACAAAACACATTTAATTGAATGCGTTTGTTACACCTCATCCTAGACAAATATATTAATAAAATAATTTATTTAATTTTATTTCTTTATTGACATTTGTCTTCCCTATTTGACAGTGAAGTATACCAGTTTTTCAGATGTGACAGGAATACTTTTTTTTAATTTATTAGTTTTGTTATTTAATTATTTATTTATTTATTTATAATTAGAACTATTATAGTCCTTAACTTATTTAGCATTTGGGCTACTTAAATTAAACACTTTCTACTTATTTATAATTACAACAATGCTTCTATATACCAAAGGCCACATTGCTCATTGAGCAACTTTAAAATTTGTTTTTATTTAGCCTTATGGAAGTTTTTTAAATCGCAGTTTCTTATTAATGTGTAGGAGAATTTTAAATATGAAATATATTTTAAACAAAATAAAATATTAATTCCTTTTTCTGAAAATTTCATTAAAAAATATTAACATTTTCATTCATAAATTTTAATTAAATTTGATTTAATTAGACATTTCAAGCGACATAGTCCCCACATCATAAACTTTGATAAAAGACTAAAGTAAAAAAAAATATTACTTTCACCAGTTTTGATGTTTTTTTTGTTTTCCCTTTTTTTCAATGAAATTATTTGAAAATATTTTGTGATTTTTGAGATTATACTGTACACGAATGGATAACAATAGACAAACTTCGGGTAAATTTCGAGAAAAATTGCAGCAGTGAGTCTTGTGTATAAAAGCATTGATTACCATATTAATTATTTTGTTTATATTATAAATTTCTATATTTAAATTATATTTGGTCACCATGGGGATTTGTAAAGAAAAACAATTTTTTTAAAAATTTGTTTGATTCTGTACAGGAATCGAACCCACCCCTATTCGGTTAATAAGCCAAAAGCTTACCCACTAATACTTCGAGGCTGCTAAGTTTTATTATTTAATTTGTTTAAAACTATTATATATTTTACATTTAACATTTATTTTTATTTTATTTTTTGTTTTCTTTTCCACTCCTTTAAGGAGTAAAGGGCATTCACCAAGTCTTTTTAGCCTCCTTTAGGGAGTATAGAGCATTCACCAATTTAGACTAGTCTTCAGTTAATTTAATCGTTATATTCACTAAGCCGTTGATTGATCGGCTATAGCTATTGTATAAGATTATGAATATTAATTTTGTGCGCCATCTTGTATCTTACACAAGAATTATTCACTTATTTTTATTAAATCATTAAATCTGATCTTATATTACGATATTAACTATTACGATATATTTATACAATTTTACGATATTTTTTTATTAAATATTATCAGACCGAGGTTTGAACCCGAGACCTTCCGTATGAAAGCGTCATTTTTACAACTACGTCATTGGTCATATATTGGTTTCTTTATTTATAACTAATTAAATTTTTAACAAAAACCTCAAATTTTGAAAAGTAGATAATTTAAATAGTTTTGTTGCTAGAAATGTTGTTGAACTTAGAAAAAAAAAATATTCTTTTCTAAAATGTATTTATTGTCAATATTTAATTCGATACAACAAAATATTTTCATACTACAAATAGTACAATAGCCCCTTGCGCTAAATTTAATTTTAAATTTTAACTTGGTAGCATGCCAAATATTCACGAAATTTTAATTGATTAGAACTTTAACATAGAAAATTATTAGAAATAAAATGAAAAAATTTAATTTAATATACATTGTAATTAAATATTTTATAAATGATTGGTAATTTTATAACAAATAGCGTTATAATTTTTGAAATAAATTGATATTAATTTTACAATTAATTTTACAATTTTCCATATCATTTAGTTTGTCACTTGTGTTATAAAAGTAAAGAATTTGTAAAATATATATTATTTTTAATTTTTTATAATATTTGACCTGGAGGAAGTAAAGTTAGTCAAATAAGTAATGACAACTAAATATTCGTATTTCAGTGTTATGCAAAATAGTAAGGAGTTTAATTAGAAACGAGGAAGAGTGTGGTGGAGTAGAATGTGTCGACTTTGGGATACCCGTATGACCATTATATAAACATTATATCATTATTATTATAAACATTAATTACTTTTGGCAAAATTTCAAACATACCAGCTTCATTAGGTGTAGTGTAATACTAATATAAAATAAAAAGTTGTATGGTAGCTGATCGAACCCTCTGCAGTAGACCAACCAAGTAACTTTGGCCATAACACTAAATTAGTTTTGGCAAAATTTCAGACACCCAGCTTCATTAGGTGGAGCGTAATGCTCATATAAAATAAGAAGTTGTATGGCAGCTACCCGAACCCATGGACCAAAATGGCTGGATTTAAATAGCGATGACGGCTATTGCAAAAAGACGAATTTGCGAAAATTTCAAGATTCTAGCTCCTTTAGTTTTTGAGTTATCGTGCGGACGGACAGACAGACGGACATACAAAGCTAAATTGATTTAGTTTTTGATTCTGATCCAATCCATACACTCGAGTCTATATACTTCCCCAACAAAGTGATTCACCAACAAAGAGACAAAATTTCTTCGTGACAAAACTCGGTGCACATTGCTGCGCCTCTCAATGGGTTTTTAATTGAAATTGATGTTATTGAGAAATTGAGCTTGCTCTCAAATCTGATTTTTTCGAACAAATACAAGTGCACGAACTGTTTTTGTTTAAAACAATTTACATTTGAGTTTAAGCTCATTTTATGTAATCCAAATTTTGAGTAGAGAGCATAGAGCAAAATTGGCATTTTGAAATATTTTTACTTCTAGAATGTATGAACACCGACAGCAAATATTTTATATGTTTTAGAACCTAATTACCCTAATTAAATTTTAATACCAAAATGTAAATACATATATGTACAAGGAATAATTAATTTATTTTGATATTGTTGACTTTAAGGTAAAACTCCCTAATTTCCCTCTTATTTAAATATTCATTAGTAAAGTATCGGTACGAATTCTGAAAAACATAAAATAATTGGTAAATAAAATTAGCTGTCATACATTGTCTTTTATTAAAAAGGCTGTCATTTATAAAAAAAAAGTTATTTTCTACCCCTCCCCTATCTTATAAAAAATGAAGTTAAAATATAAGTAAAAGTTAGAATAAAGTAATTTTTTTATCAGATACCTACGACGACAACTTATTTATATATGATTTAGATATTTTTATTAATTACCTTATGGTAAAAGCCATCTTTATACCCGTGCATATATATATGAACATCGGGTATATTAGATTTGCTCCTCCGTTTGTAACGCATCGATCTAGACGAGCTAGATATAGTGTCAAGGGTACGTATCGGCTCAGAATCGAAAAATTAGTCGATCTAGATATGTGTGTCTGTCCGTCCGTCCGTCCGTCCGTGTGTCATCACGATAACTCAAAAACTAAAAGGGCTAGAGTCTTGAAATTCACACAAAGTCATTTTTAGACAATTTCTAGGTTCCCTATTGTTTTTGGTTAAAATCGGACCAAGGCTTCGGGGAGCTGCCATACAACTTTTTTGCACCAATATGAATTTCTTCAAAACTATTTATACTACGGGGATGAAAATTACACACGGTTAGTTTTATATTGACTCCGGCACTTATATGAAGTTTCAAAATGTTAGGGCCCCATTTTCGGGGGGCTGCCATACAACTTCCTTGCACCAATATGAATTTCTTCAAAACTAATTATACTACGCGGATGAAAATTACACACGGTTAGTTATATAATGAATCGAGCACTTATATGAAGTTTCAAAATGTTAGGGCCCCATTTATGGGGGGCTGCCATACAACTTCTTTGCACCAATATGAATTTCTTCAAAACTAATTATACTACGAGGCTGAAAACTACACACGGTTAGTTATATAATGAATCGAGCACTTATATGAAGTTTCAAAATGTTAGGGCCCCATTTTCGGAGGGCTGCCATACAAAGTTTTCGATTCAATAACTGTGAATCTAATAAAGCTACAAGGTTAAAATTAAAATTGGGCAGGTAAATTAATAGGGCAAGTTACTTGGCAAAGTTGGACATCACTCGGACCATCGGACTTTTAGGGTGGGCCAATTTTTTTTTTTTGTTTTTTTTTTCTTTGTTGTTTTTTTTTTTTTTATTTTTTTTTTTTTTTTTTTTAAGCTTAAGTTATGGGACAATGAATGAAAACTTTTTTTTTTTTTTTTGTGATTTTTTTTTTTTTTTTGTTAATTTTTTTTTTTTTTTTTTAAGCTAAAGTTATGGGACAATGAATGAAAATTTTGTTTTTTGTTTTGTGACTTTTTTTTTTTTTTTGTTAATTTTTTTTTTTTTTTTTACGTCAAAATTATGGGGTAATGAGTTAAATGTATAAGAGAAGTAAATTACGGTTTATTTTATACACCATAGTGGGTATGCACGGGTATCTAAAAGTTGACAAGGGCAACTATAATCTTCCTCGTTTTTAATTGTCATCAATAAAATGACAAAAAAAAATTATCAACCTAACCTCAAAAAAAAATCTTTAATAAGATTTTGAACAATTTTTGTACATATATACATATAACAAGATTTGAACAAAGCTTTAATTATGTTTGCCACAATTAATTATATTAGAACAGAATATGTATATATTTATGTACAACATATGTACAACATTAACAAAATAAGAAATGACATTTATGTGAGAAAAGCTTTCAATCAATTAATTAATTAATTTCATTAACAAATTTGTTTTCTATTATAATTAGATAAATTCATCAGTAAATAAATTGAATAAGTGAAAATTCTGTTATAGAATATTTTGTAAATTTTATACTTAGTATATAAAAATAATAATTAGGTATTAAATATTTTTTAGTTAATTTGTTAAAGAACATATTTCTGAGTTGATGTATCATTTGATCGGATATTAGTTTTTTATGTATGTATTTCAAGTTATTAGGAGTTTTTCACTTATTATGAACTTAGCCGTTGATTAGTCGACTAAAGTTTCTATATTTAAAATTAGTACCATACAATAGTAAATATTGCATGATAATATTATTAATCCTTTGTAGATTTGAAATTTGGACTTATTATTAAGTTATTGTAATATACACTATACTTTTTCATTACATATGTTCCGACCAGTGTTTGAACCCGAGTCTTTTCGATTGAAAAACCGCCACTTTACCACTGAGCTATCGGTCAGATGTTTAAAATACAAATGTAATATTTTGCACGCCAACTTTTATTTTACAAAAATATTATATATTCGAACAATAGCCCTGATAACTAGAGTGCAGCAGTTATGACCACACTCAAATAAAGTTTTTGCACTTTTATAGAATTAAAAAATTGTCTTTTATCGGTAACTTTGAATCCTGATACGGCGAAAGTTATAATTATTAAATTTATGCGTGAAAAAATTTTGAATAAAAATAAGTATACTTTTTTAGGTACCTGTAAGTACCTATTGTTAAATTTTTTGAATTGCTTTCAAAAAATAGTAAAAAATAGTAAAATTAATATTAGAAAAGATACTGAAGCAGAACTGATACACCACTGAAACAGAAATTACTTCTATTCACTACTGAAAAAGTATTAAAAAGGTTTGGAAACAACAACTTCTTTCACCACTGAAAAACTATACTGAAAAGCCTGAAAGGAAGTAAAAGAACTTTCAATGTAATAGTGCAAAGGTGATGAATTTTTTTCCACCAGAAGAAAAGAATAATACTTCCATTCAGGGTTATAAAGGATAAGATAGTTTTTACTTGACAAGGGTTCGGCTCCGAATGCTTTTAAAAAGCCGGCCACTTAATCTTTACATCAAATTTATCTATAATTAAGAAATTAAAACTAAAATATCTTTTAATTTATGAACTCAACACCACGTTAAAAGTTCTACTAGGTATTGTATAAAAATAAAAAAAAAAGCTAAAGCCCTTTTTTAGCACATTTTCAAAAAATTTTGTAAAAATGTGCCTATATAGTTTCACTCTGTCCGTCCGTCCGTCCGTCTGTCTGTCCGTATGTTTACAAAAACTTTTACACCGTTTGAAATAGAGTTAAGAAATTTTAACCAAGGGGAGATATTACGAAAAAAATTATTTCGTAGAAGAATTTTTTTCTGTAGCCCTACCCGTTACGGAGTTACAGCCCCCCAAATATGGAAAAAGCCCTATTTTTAAATTGTTATAACAAGAGTTCTGTGGGGTATATTTTCAATCTGAAAACGGAAAAAGATAGCTGGTTTTATAAGCTTTATAAATAATTAAAAGCAAATGTTTAGGGTACTAAAATACGGAACTAAAATTTAAAATTATGCAAAACTCAATTTTTGCAAAATTTTCGGCCACACATATCTTCTAAACGGTACAAGCTAGCGTCTTGAAATTTTGGGAGAAGTTAGATCCTCCAATATTAGTAGGAGTCGGTTAACAAAATTTTTTTGTCAAGCCCCCTGTTTAGGAGCTATAAGGGCTCGAAAATTGAAATTTTGCTATTTTTAAACACCTGTAACTTGAAAACCTGTTCAAATTTTTTTTTTACAAATATACAAAATTTACAGCTGCAGCATTATGTTTCAACATATGTTAAAGGTTTTTCTTAAATTTGAAAGGGGTTCTTTAAATTGAAGAAATTATCTCCTAGTTTTTACTATTTTTGCTTAGATTGCTTAACAAATTTTGGTGGAGTTCTAAATTGATTCCCCGAAAAAAATTGAAGGGTGAGGGCAAGAGGGAGGTGGGCAGATCCATCATAAGTTTACTAAGCAAAAATTTGGGAACCTTCCCCATTGAAGGACTACTAGGTTTTAAAAATTAAAACTTTTATGTTTATATAAAACAGTAACTTATTCACCAGTGTAAGTTTTTTCCAAAATTACATTGAAGCTGCAACATTATTTTCCGCACTTATTAACAAGTTTCCTTGAGTGCATTGAGGTTATATTCTAAGAATTTCCCTATTAGTCATATTAATTAATATTATCATTTATTTTTATATATATTTTTATAAAAATAAATGATGAAATATTGAATAAGAAACTGTATATAATTTTGAAAATGTGCTTTTTAAAAACCCTTGGTTTTTTCCTTACTTGTTTTATTAACATACTCTTTAACCTTTTAAATTTAATTCAATGAAATTACAAACTAATTTCAATTAGCCTGGCTAATTTCACAGTTTATAGTTTATAAAGTATTTAATTAGCGAAGTAACTAATATAATGTTTTGGTATAAGCAACTGCACTACAAATAAGGCTACATAAAATGTCCTTCTACAAACCTATTCTGAATACTTATTAAAAAAATCTTATAATTCTAATATTTGGTTAAATTTACTGGATATTTGTATATTTATATTATTAATTTGGAAATAATTCATACCAATAATAAAATTAGTAAAAAAAAGTAGTATCACTTTTCACTTTTATAGAACTTCGATGATGCTTCTTTCGAATGCTCCTCACTCTAACAACCTAATCTATGCCGATCGTTTTAGAAAAAAACCAATTAAATATCTTATTAAACTTCCTTCTGAACCCCTCAAATCACTGGTCTAACCTCTATCATATGCCATTTATCTAAAAAGAAATAAGTTGCTAAGGCCCCTCTAATCAAGCATGTCTCTGATCATTTAATCCAAAATTTTAGAAAGTATGATTTGCCTGGAAAACTATTTTTTTATGCAATATTTCTTACCAACTTTTCTTAAAATACTCCACTACTAAATTTCATTCCCTTCCTAAATACAAATAAAAACTGAATGAAAAATTTTGAATAAAATTATCCATACTTTTTAAATGGATAATTAAACAAAAATTAAAATAAATATTTTAATTTTCAAAATTTACACCAAACTCACTTACATAATAATAAAAAATTTTTTTGAATAAATTTAAAAAATTGTTTTAATTTTTTTGAATAATTTTTTTTATTAAGAAATTAATTTATGCAATTATTATAAGTTTTATTTGTTAGACAATGAATTGAAGACTTATTTCATTAGTTCGGAACGTTTTGATACAAACGTCTAATAAAGAAATTAATTTCTAATAAATTAAAAAAAAAAATAATGAAAAAAAAGCGCGTGCCAAATTCTATTTATTTTAATCGCGTTATTTTTTTTCAAAGTAAAAATTAAATGAGTGTAAAAAAAAAATGGTGCAGGGACAGAACTTCCAGGGTCATTCCCTTAGATAAAATATTTACGTGGGACATAAGTCTCTTAAGGGAGTTATGACCCATTAAGTGAGTTATAACTCTTTTTATTAATTTTGAGTTATAAAATCATTAAACTTAAATTGTGTGATTGAGCGTAATATATTAAATTCAAAATTTGTAATAATTTCGAAAGTCTTTTCTTTATTTAGCAATTCATGTATGCGAGACTTTGGTTGCAAAATCGTGATTACCCTTTTTTCAAAATAGTCTTTCAAAATGTAGTTTAAATGTAAAATTATCGTTGTTTTTTTAATTTTGGAAAAAGGAAATACTCTGATTTCAAATCCAACGCCAAAATGTGTACCCGTCACTGATATTATATAATTAAAATTAAAATTTTTTTTTTTAATATTCCTAATAACCTCTCAGCTCAGAGCTGTATAAGGGAGTTATAAGCCACCACGCTGAGTCAAAACTCCCAGGGTCATAAGTCCCTTAGGGAGTTATGGCACATTGTTATGGGAGTTCTGACTCTGCACTAAAAAAATAAAAAAAAAATAAGCAAAAAATTTAAAAATCATAAGTATATGAATATAAATTTTTATGAGAAACCATCACTAAATCTTAAAATCGCATAATAATATAAAATGAAATTATGGATAATAATTGTAATTTAAATAGGAATGATTTTTAATGTCTTCTAAAAATTAGTTTTTTATTTTTGCAAGTGGTTAGAAAATATTATACATACATATATATTTTAATATCATTTTTTTTTTTATTATAACACTTTTTATTTAAATTCATTTATTCCTACAAACATAATTAAATTATAATAAAAAATCTAATAATTTCCACTTAAAAAAATATATCTCTGTATATTTTTATTATAACAGTATGGCTTTGGCAAATATAAAAATACGCTAATTTTAACTAATTAAATATATTTTGAAAATGGCGTTTATTTTTTATGTTTTTATTATTATTATTTTTATTTTTTTAAGATAATACGATTGTATAGGCTCACTGTCTGGGTGTGGTAATTATGACACATTCTTAAGAGTCACTTTTTTTCGCCAAAATGTATCTTAAGAATTATAGGTTCTTAAAATTGTATGTATGTATGTATGTATGTAAGTATGTATGCATGTTTATGTATAATCGTTTCTTTTTGCTATTATACAGTCTACACAAAAGCATTATAATGTCATGTTAACATTTTAGTGTTCTTTTTCAAAAATAGCAGAGTTTAAAAAAGTATATTAGGGTGCGGGCCACTTATTGTTTTGTGTATTAATTTTTTGAATTGACTCTGTTCATAGCAAATGCATAGAGATACTTAGTAAAGTATAAGTAGTAATATGGGATTTAAATTAAACTGAAGAAAGGAAATGAAATTAATTTTATATTAAAATTTAATTTACTTTAAAAGGTAAAATAATAAAGACAAGTGCAACAATGAACCCGATTTATTGAAGGAAATTATGTTAATCAAATAAATTGACATGTCTAATATGCTAAGATATATAGTTTTACGCTTTTTTATTCTAGTACCTTCTCTATCATTTCATTCAAGTTGAAGCCTAATTTTTAAATACCCAGTGTTTCAAGATTTTAAGCAGGCTTTGTTAATTTTTCCTTCTTTGCGCGGTTTAATTTTCTTACAACAGTTATGTAGTCTGAGGGTATTTCGAACAATTGGAGCAAACTCTATACTAAAATAAAATTTTATCCAAACCCTGAACTCTAAGTAAAAAAAGAAACTTTCTTCGAAACTTAAATTATCAATTATTATTAAGAAATATTATCTGAACTTTTTATGCGAACCTTCCGATGTCTATTTTTCAATTTCTTCAAAACTTAAAATTTAAACTTGTTTTTAAGTTTAGCCATTTATTGTTTCTAATATAACTATTGTAAATATTGTAATTAATTTGACGTTTTATTTTTTGACAACTATCTGTCACAGTTGACACATAACACTCTGATCACATTCCGAGATAAAAAGAAATACAATCTGCTCATATCAGAAAAAGAAAAAACCCCAATGATACAAAAAAAAATTTAAACAAACAGGAAATTGGAATAGATTTAAAGATTGAAGAATTCGCGGATAAAATTTCATACAAAACGCGTATAAGCTAATGAAAGAATAAACTTTTCTACACACTTTCAACTTATCTCTGATTTTTTTTTGAGAAAGATAAAAATTGAACGACTTTCAATTTTAAATGTTGAAAAATTTTTAATTAATAAATTTAATAACAAAAATATACATATACAAAACCGATTTTTTTTGGAATTTAATTGGTTAAAATCATATTCACCATGAGGAATGTTCTATTTAAAAAAAAAAAAGTTTTCCAAACTCTGTATTAATAAATTTATATGCATATCATTATAAAACACATATAAGTCACATCAATACATATATATATATATATATACTCAAAATAAAATAATTGTGTTAAATGTACTATATATTTTACTCAATATACATTTATTTATATACATGTACCATATGTTATACATGTACATATATATATATGTATAACATAAGTACATAAGTGTATTATGGTACAGTGAAAAGCTTAAATTAATCTATTTTGGCATAAATCCAAAATAAAATAAAAATAAAAAAAAAAACAAAAACAAAAAATAATTCTCTCCAATTTTCTTTTGGTTGGCCGTGGCATGCAAGTGTGTGGATTTAATGAAAATCTTTATGTTGTTTTTTTTTTTCTGTTTTGCTAGGTTAGTTTGATGGGAGCCACAAATCATAAACAAAATTTAATTCTTTTATTTTATTAAATATTTTTGTTTTTATTTGTTTTCATTTTTCCATCTATTTTTTTTAAATTGAGTGTGTAAATTTTTATGTTAATGACATAACAAATTTCAATTAACGATTGATTGTAACTTTTAATATTATTTTTCATTAAAATATTAAAACTAATTGAAATCTGATTCTAATTAATCTGATTAAAACGTGTCTAAATTTTAATATTTACTAATTTATTAATTTATTTATTAAATATTTTCAAGTACATAAAATGCCTTTGCAAAATTGTCAGACCCTCTTCCTTTCGAATGTGGGCCAACAATATTAATAAGTAATATCTGTATTTTATATTTTATTATACATTTTCTTGGTCACAATGGGGATTTGTAAAGAAAAATTATTTTGCAATAATGAATAAATATTGCAAACCCTGATTGGGAATCGAATCCGGAACCTAATTCTTTACTTATAGTTGAGATATTACGAGAACTTGCAAGAATGATATAGCGCACAAATTTAAATATACAGAACCCAATTACTTTTTAAGTAACCGATAAATAAAGAATTGCACCTATCTAAATTAGGTTAAATTCTGCGTTTAAGATGTTGAAAAATTTATTGCAAGCAATACTGAAAGGTAAATGAACCAAAGAACCAATTTTTTTTTTTAACTGATTATATGTAAATATCAAAATTGCACATTGAAGAAGGGCTTCCACATTTAACATAATTTTTAAAAAGATATTTCATTTCATTTAATCTTATTACCTCACAAACGATTTTCTGAAGTTTTCTTATAAGTAATGAGACCAGAAAAATATTAAAATTTTTCGAAATATTAAGATAATCTCGGAATTGAAAACAATGTTAGGTATGTAAGAGTAAAACATAGTACAAAAGCCACACTTCCGCACTAAAGATCCCTTGATTCGTTATAACAGTCAGTCTTAATAATAAAAAAGTTATTGTTTAGTTCGCAACTCTTGAATATTTGAATATGCCTTTTAACATGAATTTCACTATTTTTAAATGAATTTGGTCTTTTCTCAATCATGTATTTCTGAATAGTCTGAATTAGTCTGAAATATTCAAAAAGAATTGAACATCCCCATTTCTTGGGATCCAGCTTTCAGTTTAACATATTGGAAAAAATGTACTTACAGATTTTACAGTAGAACCCAAATACAGCAAGAAAAATTTAAAGAATTAGACTCTTAAGTCCGCCCTAAAAAATAGCTCGGTGGCATTTTGAGAAAAGATAATTTTCATTTGAAAGTTTTTGTGATCAATTTGATTTGAAAAAAGACCAAATTCACTTTTAAAGAGTACCTATATGTATTTATTTACTTATTTATATACAACCTCCTACCATACATTCATTGTGATAAGAGAGTTGGTCAACCTTTCCTTTTCAGGCGTGGTAAGTTTATAAATTTTATAATATTATATAAATTATAAAAATATAATTATTATTTTTTTATCGCATATAATCTAATCAAGGTTTCAATCTTTCGACTTTCGGATTGTAAGGTCGACACCCTAATCACTGCTCCATAATATTGAAATAATTTTAAAAGTTTACTAATTTTAAAGAAAATCTTTAAGGTTAACTATCAAATTTATAATACACTTTGAGCGTACAAAATTAAACCATTAAGTATCCTATTGTATACAGTATCAAACATATTAATTTTGCAAAATTAAAAAAAAAAAGAAATAATTTCTTTTGACTTCCGAAAACTTTAAAATGATAAATTTATTAATTTTATTCTATACAGAACTGAAGTTATTGTTTTTTTTTTATGTTTTTTGTTAGTTTTTTTTTTTTTTTTTTTATTGTTTTTATTGACCGGCAATTTCCCAAAAAGAAACTTTTGTTTTTTTTTTTTTTTTGTGTAATAAATAGGGCTGCGTCAATTTCGACATTTTTCAAATAATAAAAAAATCAAAAAAAATACAAAAATAAAAGATTGGGTGATAAAATAATTTTTTGGCAATTTCGAAATTGTTCTTGTTATGGGTTTGATGACCATGAAAAATTTGTGTGTAGTTTTTTCTTCTCTTCGATTTATTTTCGTTTTTTCGATTTTTTTTTTTTTAATTATTTTCGTTATTTTTCCTTTATTGTTCGGTTGGAGGGGCGCGGGATAGGTTAGTGTTTAGGCGAATTATTAAAGACATTTAAAAGATATTAAGTATGTGTTTTTGTTTTGTGTTTTTTTTTTTTTATTTTCTTTTGCGTATAAATATTGCAAAATTTTTTTCTGATTTTTTTGTGATTAGTTTTTTTTTTGGCTGTCAGTGAAATGTTGTTGTTGTTGTTAAAAATTTATATTAAAAATTTTTTACAACAATTTATTTTGTTTTTAATTTTTTTTGGGTTCTTTTGTACTTATTGGCTACGAAAATTAAAAAAAAAAAAATTTATAATAATTTTTAAAATGCAAGTAGGTGGTAAATTATGATATATTTATATAATTTATATTATGACAAATTATGACGTCATATTATTGGGGAATTTCACCCAGTTTTTATATTAGTTATATATATTTAAAATATATAGTATGTATATATATATACATATAAATTACAATAAATTATATCAAAAAAATTTTGTAATTATATTTTTAATTTTTAAATGTAAATTTAAAAAATTTAAATGATATACGAGTATATGTAACATATTATTATTTTTAGCAAATTTTAATTTTTATTAAAAGAAATATAGGTTATTAATATAAAAAAAAAATATAATATATAATTTTTTAAAAATTAATTGTATAAATTATTTTCAATGTGAATTTTAATACAATAATAAGCAATACGGTAGTTTTAGTCTGTGAGAGACAATATGTCTGTCAAAAAAATATAGAAACTTTGTCTGCAATAAAGCTGTTTGAGCTATGGGTGGTTAGTTCTCATAAATAATTATTATTACAAAAGTCCTTAGTCAAAAGGCCTCCTGGACTTGTTTCTCAGTTTTTTGATTTAAAAGCTAAGTCACGATTATGGAATCACTTACCATGTAATCTTTTACCTAAAGTTGGTAATTTATAAATATATTCGATCCTTACAAATTTAAGAAGAATATTAACATAAATCTTCATAATATACCTCAAAATTTTCCTCTTATTCAGAATTTCTTTTCCTCAACTTAATCCATATTATCCATTTTATTTCCCAAATTTTCCCAAGTTTTGCTTTAACAGTTTCGTTTTTAGGCGTTCAAGTTAGTTAAAACCCAAAAAAAACTTGATGAATCCTGTGCAATTATTCTTGATGGTTGGATTCAATGCTTTCCCCCATAACTCCGATGAGTGACCCAATTAACCAATATATTTTACTTATAGAAGAATTTCAGAACATTTTTTCATAATACATATAATATGTAATTTTGGATTGTTAGTTGTAATTAGAAAAACATTCAGCTTTATTTCTTTTCAAAATCCTGTTCAAAACTTAATCACATCTTTTAAAGTATAATATGGGAGGTATATCTTAATTTTTTTGGAACTTTTGACAAACTTTACAGAGTTTTAATTTATCAGGGGCTATTTTTTGAGTCATAAGTCCCTGAGGGATAATTTTGTAATATTCAACATTTCTGTACATAATAAAAACTACTGGGATGATTATCTTTTTAAGTTTAATTTCAAATAAGATCTTAATCTATTTAAACATTAAAAATTCGTCAATGGTCGTGTCAACTTTAATTTGTAATACCTAACTAAAACCCGCCCTATAAAAACAACTTAAACTAATTAAATTCTTCACTGTTCCTGCAATCAGGACTCTGTATCGGAAAGAGGAAAGCATGGAATACTGCTGTAAAATTTTTAAATTTCGAAAGGAACAATAAAACACCAATAAGTACTTGTTAGAGCAATGGTTATTTTCTGCATTAGTTATTTGGCACTAAATATAATTCAAAGATTTTAAAACTTATAAACTTTTAAATATTTAAAAAATATATTCAACGCCAGGAAGTTCTACTATTATATTAGTTATAAAAAAGTAAATCCGTTGATGTAAATTTGTAATTTCTAAATCATAGGAGCATTAAATTAACTTTTATAAAAAAAAAAAATTAAAATGTATAAAAGATATTGTAATTTCAACATACAAATTTAAATACACATATAATTTTAATTCTATGCATCAAATACAATTTTGGTTTACTCATGGATTTTACAAATTTTATTTATGAATAGAAATAAGGTAATTTCCCAACTAGCAATATCAAGAATTATAAGTTCGATATAAGAAGTAGTGTAATATGCTCTTATTTCATCTTTCTGTTGAAAATTTTTGTAGTCCTATAAGAATCTTGTTCAAGAATGAAATAAGAATTAAAACTATTAACTTAATCTCACCTTACACAAGAGTACTATAAGATTTAATTTAACGTAAGACTTTAATACAATTGGTTTTAGTTACTATATAAATAGTTTAAAATTCTCTTGAAATAAAATAATTGGTACACTTAAGGCAGGAAAGGGACAAAACTATATGATAAAATACAATGTTTTAGGTTTCTTCGCCAATAACCTGTCATAGAACTAGGAATTTTTTAAGGTTCAAAAAATAAATTATTGATATAGAAATATTATTTTGCTTTTTAAGTGCCAACTGTTTAGCTATTAGCCTATTAAGCCTGCTTTTACAATAGAGTTATGTTGGAAAAAGAGGTACACGTTATATTCTTATTATTAGAATAGATCTTAATGAATTCCACATACAATGAAAGAGTATCTAGTACTAGGTAATAATTTTTAAAAGGTATTTCTATATCTGTGAGTTATATTATTAAATTAAATTATATATTTATATTTTGTATTTTTATATATATTTAAATTATTATTAAAAACTAAACTGAAAAATCCGTTCCGTGAAAAATAAGAGTTCTTACTTGCTCAAATTTCACTGCATCAGATAGACAGACGAACTGAAAGTGATCGCATACTTAAATTAATAAGCATTTTTTAGAAATTTCAATTTTCCCAAAATTTGATAAAACGTTTTTTCAGTTTCATTTTCTGCAATACGAGAGGAAAACAACAACAATAAAATAAAAGTATCATACGTTTTTTGATAAATCATTTGAGAATAATTTTCATTTTAATTTAGAAACCATTGAGGCAAAAAAAAATTAATTTCCGAAAACAAACATATATACAGTATATATATATATGTATGTATACATATAAAACAAATTATTTTTACTCAACTCAAAATTTCAAAAACTTTATTTCAAAAACAATTATAATATACGAAAATATATATGAATATTATTCATATTTTTACGTTATATATTATATACTATATAGATATAGATGTAGATATATATAATGTATATATAGATAAATTTTTCATATTAAACAAATCCTTTTAAAATTTAATTTTCTTTATGTTGATGTATAACTTTTTGATAAAATATGAAATATTAAATTCAAATTAAGCAAGAGTATATACGAGTAGTATACTTATATTAAGTTTATAAGTATATATTATTATTTATTAGTAAACTAAATGCTATATACAAACCAGTAGAGAATTTAAATTTAACAATTTTAATATGTTAGGAAGTCATTTGTATTTTCGAAAGAAGAACAGTTATTCAGATTATTAAACAAGTCCTAACATTATCATAATAAACTCATAAAATTCACTTTAAATAACTCATTTTAAATAAATTAATATTATTAAGTTAATTTGTTAGGACACTGTTAGTGCTTATTCTGAGGAAAAATTTAATTGTAAATGGCCCTTCAACAAAAAACCATATATACCTACAAGAAAATAAAAAAAAATATAACAAAAGTTGAAGGCTGTAACTCAAACCCAACACTCAACTCAAAATTTTAAGATCACTTGCACATTGATTTATATCTACAGCCACTCATGGGTTACGCTAAATCAAAAATTGAGTGGATTCAAAACTTTGAATTGAGTTGGAATTTGATTTTTTTAAAAGCCTCGTTTTTTAGTTATTTTGGGTCTCAGTTTTTAAATTTGAGACATTTTTGAGTCATAGCTTTAAAGCGTTAGACTCTTTCATTGCTTCTATTTCTTCATTAGTACTAAAATACTCTTTACTACTCTCAACTAAACCAGCCTTTGAGAAAGAGTTGATGATAAGAATAGATAATTGAAAAAATTTTGACAGATGGCTTTAATTAAAATTTAAATAGATGGATATTTATTTGAATGGGTTTTGTTAAATCATTTATTTTTTTTTAAACACCATTTAGCACACCATTAAGCACTAACTTCTTTAATTTTAAAAAAAAAATATTATTTATACATAAATATCAACAATTAACCTTTATTTTATATATCTAAATATAATAAATACGTAATTAACTTCTCAAATGACAGATAGTTTTAAAATGTCAAATATATCTTTGACATTTAATTTGACAATTATCTACTCCCAGCTATTCTTTAGCTACTCATGCATTTAAGAAATTCATGCATTGATTCAGTAAAATTTGAACTGAAAATTTTCCTAGTTTAAAAAGCTCCAGATCCCGTTTGAATTTCGAGCTTTATAAACACAGAAAAGTTCTTCTACAAAAATTGTATATTTTAGATAACAGCTGAACAATTTAAATCAATATAAGTACAAGTACATTTTGTATAAATTTTTTGCACCAATGTTGTCAAAATATTGTACAATGTTAATTTTAAAAATTAGGTCATTAAAAAAAATATAAAATAAAGATTTTTATTTTACCTCAAAAAAAAAATGAAAACACACTAAAAACCAAAAAACATTTTGTATTTTTAAATGAATAATAAATGCTTAAGGGGATTAAGTCATTGATAAACCAAAGTTAAAAGTAAAATAAAAAATGTTTGATATTTTAATTCAGCATCATTTTGCAGTATTTTTTTTTTGTTTTGTATTTCATATTTATTACAAATTTTAAAATGTATACCGGAAATGGGTTATTGTATATATATTATATATATATATACATTATATATATTTTAAGACATAGCTTTTATATATTAAATTAAAATAAAAAAAAAAATCAATTTTAAAATAAAAAAATTAAATTTATTTGGAAGATTAATTTGATAGTGTATTTATTACATAATGGTAGTTAAAAGTAGTAAGAACTAATGGTGGTTGATGTTGTTAGTAAAGTTTTGAATGGAAATCATGGATACACACAATTTTTAAGAGGACAACTGTTCATTGGAAAAGAAAACCAAAAAACACTTAGAGACTGAAGAGGTCTAAACATGGTCGAGCATTTGGGGGAATAGACGCCATACTCTTCATAAACAGTTCATAAACAGTTCATAAACGATTGTGTTGCCGATGCTGATGTATTTTTCATTTAGATTCATTTAAAACCTTGAAATATCTTAAACTTAAAGTAAGATGCGAACTTAAAAGTAAGAACAGCTCAATATTAAATGACTGCAAAACATTTCAGAAAATGAAAATGCTCATGAATTGGCCTAAACTGATCAAAGAAGGAAAGACTTAATATATTAGGATCTTTCTCACCGAGATATACACAAGAATACATGAATTTACGGGACCCTGGCCAGTTGAGCTATAGTTATGAATGGGAATGAAGCCATAACATACTTTACTTTTCAATGTTCAAAGCTGGCTATGACTAGAAGATTAGCAGATTAGCGGGTATTAACATGAATTCTACAATTCCAGCAATCAACATAACAAAACCGATGTAAAACAAAACTCAAAACTCAAAAAATCGTTGCTAATGCACTTCTTAAGATCACTGCTGCAATAAACGAAAACCATCTATTTAAATTAACCGGCAATCACTAATCAAGAATGGTCGATTTTACATTTTTTTGAAAGTACAGGATACTCACATAAAGGACAATTCATTTTACAAAAGATCTTAACTCAATTATTGTGAATTTGTGTTTTTAAAATCCCAAAAATTATATGAGCCTGTTACATTGCACGAATGAAGCAAAATAGATCACAGCATAAATTATCCTCCTTATCACTCCTTATACTACCGAGCAAGAGGTCGCCCAAGAACAAGGTGGACAGACGACGTTGCAAAAGTGTTAGGACTAAGAAATTGGAAAACTGTTACTCCAGACAGAGAAGTATGGAGGAATATTGTGAAGAAGGCCAAATTCCATCCAGGGCTGTAGAGCTAAACGATGATTACGATGTGTTTTAAAAAATAGGTTCCTTTAAAATTTCTAATATGACCTACTCAGACTTTTTTTTAATTTCTTAATTTTCTATTCTAGCAGTATCAGTAGCAGTTGATCCTTGTATCTTAACTTAAAAACTATTAAAGTTAAAATGAATATTACACATAAATGAATTAGATTCCAATGCAGATCCTCAATAATGATAATTTTCCGCAATAAAGGAAAATTTACCTAATACAATCCATTCAATCAATTTCGATTTCATTAATATTAAATTTAAATTAAAAATGTTTCAAGACTATTTTTAAAATGTTCCATTTTCCATTTAAATTTTCAATTTATTGTTAATACAAGCAAGGTCAGAATTTTTACCTTAATTTAAAAATAAATTCAGTTTTTTTTTTAAATCTTCATCCTTTTACATACCTTGAAAGTTTAAGTTGTAAGTTAGATATTCTTACAAAAACTTATGTGTATAGTATTTTAGTTTAAGTTCGGGGGTTTCCCTACAAAAAAATTTAATTATTAAAAATACTATACCTTTTTTTTCATTCTTTTGATTATAACTACAAACCTAAAAAAAACTTCTCTTCTCTTAGGATTTTTTTTTGGGGTTAATACTTTTTTGTTTGTGTGTTTTAGGTCCTCCACTCCATTCTTCTTAGAAATGAGGTTTTACAGGCAATTTGTTTTTTTGCAAAAAGCAATATGACGAAAAATGTTCACCAAGTTTTTTTTTTAAACATTCAAAATAATTTACGATTTATATACTGGGACCGATGTTAAAAACAAAAAAAGGAATTTGTTTTTCGAATTTCAATTTAATATTTTTGTCCTTTATAAATATTAAAGTGTTCAATTCTCAAAGGATTACCACACGTTTGAAAATATCCTTTTTTTTTTTTTGAATATAAAAATATTTAAAAAAAAAAAAACTGAACCGTGTATAAATATATTAAACATATATATAAATATATATATATATGTAAAATATGTATGCAAGTATTTTTTAATGATTTTATATAGTGGCTAAATATAACTATATGTGTATGAATTATATTCATACTAGTTAGTATATAAGTATATATACTACTTCTAAAAATCCTTTTATTAAAAGTGAACTGTTAACTTGAATTACAAGTCTTTTATACTATAAACTTCTTTAAAATAACAGAAGGATTCAAGAAAAACGTATACTTAAAGGTACATGTATATATATAGGTACACTAGGGCGTAATATGATACACATAGTAATTTCGTTAGAACTAAATATTCCTTTGTTTAATTTTTTTAAAATTGCAATTTATTTCAATTTTCTGGAAGAAAATGAAAGTTTGCATTTATATTAGAATTGATTATACTTTAGTCGTTTCCGATAATTGCCAGAGAAAATATACTTTAGTAGGTCCTGATGATTTCCATAGAATATATACATGTAACTGATGTATCCGCATGTCCTTGCCAAATTATGAGCAGATGTAAAATTTGAGATGAACGATGAATTGAGTTTGTCAAATGAGCCCGCTGATTTACAACTCTGGATATATCCCATTTGATTTCCTACGTCATTTCCAGTATATCTCCGATGCTCTCCGATCTTCTGAAAAATAGCAACTTCTATCCAAAACCTTTTATTTTAGCTTTGTAGCACTCAACGGACGTAACATTTAGGTTTTAGTTAAACCAAACACAAGTCAAAAATGGATTGTGGTTTTAGGATATTAAAGGCATATACTACCTATAGGAAGTACACACAGCACAAAAGATAGCTTTCGAAGCTTTACATGTCTTTAAAACGATTTCAGGGTTACATTGACGATCCTTCCATTTACCCATGGTTGCATTATTTGATCATTAAGGCTGTTGCCTGTTTCATACACATCTAGTATGAAGAAACGCCTGTTCCAAAGAAATAAAACAACTATTGCCTTCACTTACAGTTTTAAAAGTGTGACAGATGGTCATCCCTAAACTGTAAAATTTTCGATATTATGTAACATGGCTTATCAAAATTCTCTGGCAATGCGTCTATGGCGATTATGGAACCATATTTTGAGTGATTAACAAGAGTCTAATAATTGAGAGAAATAGAAGGAACTGTTGCAAGTGTACAATGATAACATCATGTTAGTAAATTCAACATTTAAAATGATTCGTATATCCAATTTCACCCGGAAATGCTATTATGTTAAATTGGTTGTGTCAAGGAAAATATATAAGGAATCTAGTACTTTAGCTTTAATTTAAAAATACAAGCCCGATAATTTTTTTAAGAAATTACAAAAAGTTGCTGTGTGTTTAATAAAACATCCCAGTGTACTGTAGCTATATGCATGTATCCATTTGATATTCGTACATCTTTTACTCTTAAATTAAGATTTGGTTTTTTTTTTTTTTTTATTTTACTTTTTAATAAGAACATATACTCAATTGCTTTTAGAAGATTAATTTAACCTTAGGGGGATTGACTGTTTTTAAAATAGAAATAAATGTTTTTATAATTGTTGTATAGCTACTCTTCTTTCAATTAAAAGAAATTACAAAAATAAAAAACCATTTTTGTTTTTTTTTTCAATTTGATTAAAGATACATTTTGCCTTGTCATTTACTGCGGTAACCAATGAATAATGAAGAATTTTATTGTTGAAATTTGGAAGATTAACTGCTCTTATATTAATGTTCAAAATGTCTAATAAAAATAGAATAAGAGTTAAAGAGAACTATGGTAATTGTGAGGTACTTTTAAAAAATACTTTTTTTTACCAGAACGAGAACGTAGAAAACGTACAACAGTATTTGTAGCCAGTCAAATTAGTTGAAAATATATTTGATGAAATAAGTTTGTTAAATATTTTTAATTATTTTTATAATATTTTCAATTAAAATCATAAAGAATTAATTCGGCTGACGCCTTTCGCTTATAAATATAGAATTAGTACAAAAATATTTAAGTACTACCAGGAGTGCAAACCGTATTCAAAATTGAACCCAAAAACTGGTACGATCCGAACATTTTGACGAATCCAAACCCAAACCTATTTAAAAGTGTTGTTCCGAACCCGAACCTGAACCCATTTAAAAGCGTTGTTCAGATTCACAAAGAAATTCTTTAAATAAAGACAATTTAAAATAATTAATTAGAGATTAAATTAAAATGAATAGAACTGAAATAAATAATGTGGTTGAGTTTTAGAAAAATGTAAAATTTATAAAGTCTCATACTCTTTTTTATAACGAATTTCTAATGAATCTGTGTACACAGTTTGATAGTGGTTGAAAAATTTCGTAATTGGGTATGGGTATAAACCATATAATATTTTTCAAACTTGATTTAATTATTAGTTTGATTCAAAAATTTGAAGCAGATCAACCCAAATCTGAACCGAACGTATAAAAATTTCCCAGGTCGAACCGATTTTGTACTCAAATTATACGGGTTTGCAGCCCTGTTTACTACTTTACTAATGAAGTATATTTTCTATCCACAATATGAGGTATATTTAACTTTTAAAAATTGCTTAACTTCAGCCATTGAAATCGATTAGAGTAATGATTACAGAAAAGTTAAAGAGTCATTAAATAAATGGCAAAGACACAAATTAACTTGTTTTGTTATTAATATCTTTTAATCAATTTATTGTATTTATTATTTTATTAGAGCTTTTAAAAATAATGATGTCTAAAATTTAGTCCTTCTGTTTAAATTCAAAAAAAATTAAAAAAATTCATAATAATACATTTTAACTCCAGCGCTGCTATAATAAACCTTTATATCTCTTACCCAATTAATACAAAACTTGTATTTTTCATAATAAATATCTTCTAGACTTTTTGTAAATTTTTTACATTTTACATTTATTATAATTACTTGTAAAAATAAAACCTTACACTTATTACCTAGGTATAAAGATATCTAAATGGTTTTTGTAATCATCAATAGAAAGTAAATTAAATATGGATATCACCTCCTGGGTCTATTAAAGGATGTCTGCTCTTTATGCTTCTCAATTTTATCTTTTGTCTGCAATTTTGGTCGATAACTCAAAAATTTGTTAAAATGATGATGGAAGGATTATAAATTGAAAAATATGGACCTTAAAATGGGATTTTGAAAGCTTCTGAACGAGACAAACACAAACGAGCATATTTTTTTAAAGCAGAACGAACCCCTAAAATTTAGAACAATGGTGCTGTCTTAGGTTAGTAATGCAAGTAGATGCCATACGCCTCTCAATACCTGACAGGCATATCCTTAAAATTAATATCGATAGAAATTTAGAATGCTTTAAAAAAGTATTCTATAATACCCCTTTTAGATTTCTGTAAGTAGATGCCAAATGATCGACTTGATGAATGTACCACCCTCCTCCAATGCTGCACAAGAATATATCTTCTAAACTAATACTGCTAGAAACTTCAAATTGCAGGTATTTCCTTTCATATCTCTTTTATGTATTTGGAAATTTAAATTGAAGAGCAATGATGACTCGGATACTACTCTTAGCTTTCTGTAACTAATTTAGATATAATCTCTTTAAAATATATATCCTAAATAGTACGGAATAAAACAAAGCAACAAGGATTTATTTTTATTTCTTTTTCACTCCTATAGAAGTATAAAACATTTATCTAGTCTTTTTAGATTAAGCTTCAGTTTCATTAATTATTACCTTCACTAACCCGTTTATTACTCGACTGTGTTGTTGTATAAGATTATGAATATACAAATGCTAAAGTGTGTGCCATCTATTATTTTAAACAAGAGCTGTTTTTATATAATCTTATTTTGTAAATTACGATATAAACTTTTACGATATAATTATGCAATTTTTACGATATATTTTTATTAAATTTGATCTGATATCGGTGTCGAGGCCTTCCACATTAAAGGTCAGCGTCTCAACCACTACACCATTGGTCAGACTTTAAATTGAAATGCAATTCTCGAATAACCAACGCTCTTCTTCAAAAATAATTTACGTACAATATATTAAATGAAAGCATAAATTTAATAAGTTACTTACGTCAAATACCTATATATTTTAATGTTTACAGTTATGGATCACTTACTTTTTAATTTTTATTACATTAGGTGAATGTAACCATGGTTACCGCAAAGTTATTTTCGTAAATCTGGGTTCTTTTTTATTTTTCCTCGAATTATCAAATTTCAATATCATATATTTTTCCTTTTAACTTCTTTTTTATTTTTGTAATTTTCTAAAATACGTGAACTTGGTTAGGAAATTTTCCAATCAAATTTTCGTCTTATTGATTGTTTTTTGATATTTTACTTTGATTTTTTTTTAAGAACCTTCGTCAATCAATAGCTTTTTAATTTTCTTATGTCAGAAACATAAAATCGAAACTTAAAAAATTAAATTTTATCGTAGGTATTACTGAAAAAAATTTACGAAATAAGATCAAAAATTAAAAAACAAGAAAGTTTTATAAATTTTCTGTGTAAAAATACTGTAATAGAATTTTTTAAAATATTAATTAACATTGAACTGAATTTTTTAACATTTTTTGAAATCTGGTCTAAATAGACAACGTGGATGAAAGATTAGAATAAACTTTTAAAAGGAATTGAAAATTTATTCTCAGAATTGAATCTAAGAACCCGTTTTTAATTTGGGTTTCAAAAGGTTTTAAAATAGAAAAAAATGTGAAGGAAAGTCTGTGGGTTAATGTTCTTGCATGTGGGTTAATATTCTTATAAAATTTGAGTTCGAACTTTACTAAAATTTTCCAGAATGAACTCGCGATCTCATCTTCCTGACAACTTTCACTCCCCTTAGCATAATTCGAATTATTGGAATGTTTTCTTTAGTTACATAGATATAATGGGAAACTTACATTGGCTGCATTGAATGAAAATCAACAAAGTGTTTTTTCAAAAAGGTTCATCATTCAATGTTCGAACCTTTGGAAGCTTTAAGTGCGCATTTCCACACTAGGTAGGTTAAAAAAGTAATACAGTAATACTTAATATAGTATTTTACAGATTCGTTTCCGATATATTCTTCAATCCCACTTTTCTTATAATCTTTGCTTCTAAATTCTCCCTCTTGCTCATGCCTATAATTATGTACAAGAGAATCCGCTGCTATAGAGCTTGATTAGCGTGGATACAAATTATTTTCATAAACCCTTAAAAAAGTCTATGTCTTTCGGAAAAACTATGGTAAAAGTGCTTTAAAATTCGAATACTTAAAAGAGAACCATAGCTTCCTATTAAATTAGCTACGAACTAAAGGTACACGTAACTTACAGCATATTTCCGAAAACACCACAAATAGTACCTTTAAACTACAAGGATACCTTTTAATATTTCCTTTCTGCACTTATGACTTGAGATGAATTGGAGTACTGATTCGGATACCTCTCACACATCTATAAAAGCAATTTTAAATTTCTTAGAGTCAACATTTTTGATAATAATTAATAAATGATTTCATAACTTCGTTACCAATATTGGTTTTCGAAATTAATTTGTATTCGAAATGTATTTGCAAATAAAATATTTTTAAATAAAAACTATATATTAATCAATTTCCAATGAATTTTAATATTAAATTAATATAATAAAAGTCAATGTTTGAACATTAGGAATAATTATCAACAACTGTTCAATTCGTTTTTAAATTTTACAACTTGAAAGAGAATTTTCTTGAAAATTAGTTTTATTTTTTTTGGGAATTTTTAATTTGACGAAGTACACATTTTTTTTTAAGAAAATTGATGAAAAGCATCAGAAGTTTCTTAGACTACTCAAAACTAGGTTACCCTTAGTACTATAGAACTTTAACCAACTAAAATTATACCTGCCATAACTTTGGTCTTCAATTTTAAAACAGCCTTGGTTTTCATATAAGATTAATCAAAACTGCCATAGAATAGGGTTATACTACTTCCGAAAGACTTCCGGAAAACTATGACTAAGACTAAAGCTAAAATCTAAAGAAACATTTGGAACAACAGACACCATGTTAAGTTATTTCGTTGAACTCCCCGTTTCTTAAAAAAAAACTTACATATAATGCAAATTTCCATATCAAAGCCTAAAACGTTGGAAACTAACGTCAAACAATTGAGGAACTGTCAAAGGAGCTTCACAGAATTTCAAGTTCGTCAATCCTTTTTTTTTAAATCTAGTTTTTAGAAAATCTCGCGTTTTTTAAAAATCTCATATTAGAAATTCTAGTTTAGAAAATCTCGTTTTTTGTTGAAAAAACTAGTTTTTTTTTGAAAAATCTTGTTTTTTATTGAAAAATCTCGTTAGTTAGATACAAAATCAGAATTATCAGTTTTTTCCAGAATATAAAAAAAAAATTCCCTAAAACAAGGTTTTTTCAAAATGACATTTGGTAAAAACAAGATTTTCTAAAAACAAGATTTTCTAAAAACGAGATTTTTCTAAAACAAGATTTACTAAACCGAAATGTCAAACCCAACCCACTGTCAAACATTATTAAAAAAATTGTAAAAAATGTGGTAACCTTGTTTTTTTTTTAATGCGTACTTACATAAAAATAAAGAATACATGATATATATGTATGTTTGTATAAATGTTTGTAATTTCAAAAGAATAATAATTATCATTAAAGTAAGTAGTTAGTATAAAAAGCCTGATGGTGATTGTGTAATTCATATGATTATTTTTCCAAAAAAAAAAAAAAAGTTAATTATTGCAACAATTTTATTAAAGAATAATTGATACATATATGTATATAAAGTGATTGGAACGCACAAGGTTTTATAAAACACATATACACATACAAATAAAAATATTCAAAAACTAAAAAAAAAAAATAAAAACCATTTTAAAATAATATTAACGATTTCAAAAGCCGGAACATGACCTGTTTAAATATTACATTACGTCATTACCTTATCTTTTTTAATTTTTATTTATTTTTTTTCTCAACTTATCTACTCTTAATATTTCTCTTTGATAAGAGATCCTATAAGTATTTAATGGTATTATGCCATATAAAGGTCCACTGATGTCTTATTGGAAGGCAGTAGGTATATGATGAAACTAAAGTAGCAGATAATGCTTTTGTCGGGATGGAGTAAATTTTTGTATTTGAAATAAAAAAAAATAAAAAACTAAATTATGAACTTTTTAGGTTTTTTTTTTAAGTCTGTACATTTGTAACAAATTAGTTTGTATGTATGTAGGAAATATAAAGGGATTTAATACTAAATTTTCTCTTTATCAAATTGAAATTCGTAAGACTTTTTTCTTTTCGAAGTTTTTCTTCTGTACTTGAAATTATAAAAAATAATTTACATTTTTTAGCTCACTTAAGTTTTTGTATTTTGTTTTTTTTTTTGCGAAATAACTGTAAAAGAGCATACAAAGTTGTTGAAAAAATAAAAAAAAAAAAAGAATAAATTAAAGTTTAAAGCAAAGAGATGATGAAAAGTTCTTAAAACAAGCAGATTATCAAAATTTAACAATGTTTCATAATAAGTTTTGGGTAATGAGTAAAGGGCCTTACTATAGGGCCATACCAAAACGTTTTCTTAATAGGTTCACACTTATTTTTTAAGATTCAACTCCTCTAAGAAATTTCCTAACTCAAACCTTTTCGAAAATATATAGAATCAAGAATTTATCTAAAATTGAGTTTTGCAGAACGGTAAACTTGAGTATCGTATGGCAGCTCTATGCAATGGTTGGCTTAATATATGCAAGCCTATAAAAATAGTCGTCGTTTGACGTTTTCAATGTAAAAATAGAAGGTATAGAACTTTTTTAGTTATAGTATAAGTATGGAGGTTTTTTAGCACTTTGGGACACTGTAATTCAATTACAGGTGGGACTTCCCAAAAAAGTCCTTCCATGAAACAAGTTTTTCAAAATTAAACAATGTTCCATAATACGTGTTGGATATATTCAAAAATATTTCATATTATTTTTTAGAGCTTTTCTTAATTAACATTTATTAAGAAAACTTTATTTTTAAGAAAAACTGTTAAAAACCTGTAAAAAAAAAAATTTTTGACAGGTATTCAAGTTCCAGATGTTTAAAAATAGCAAAGTTTCTATTTTTAATACCATACAACTCCTAAACGAAAGTCTATTCTAAAAAATGTTCTTAAATGACTTATACTTATTATTTTGTAAAATCTAACTACTCTCCTAAAATTGAATTTCTCAAAATTGTTAATTTTAATAACAAATGGCAACCCGATTGTGTGTTTAATATATTTATAAAGCTTTTAAAAACAGCCATTTTTGGGGTTCTCAGATAGTAAATATTCCGTATAGAACTTTTTATGACAATTTAAATATGGGGCTTTCTGGGCCTTAGGCGTTTGTAGTTCAATTACGGGTGGAACTCGCAAAAAAAGCTCTTCTGTGAAAATATGGTTTTTGAAATACCTACCCTACCCGTTAAAATTTCTTTTATTTATTTCAAAAGGTGTAAAAATTTTGTAAACACCTGAACAGACAAAGTCCAATTATATAGGCAGATATTTTTTTAATTTTTTTTTAAAATGCCCCTAAAAGGTGACTTCTTACTACTTTTAAAAGCTATCATATTATCAATCCTTTTTATATGTACAGAGATACTATCTTTTCTTTAAATCTTAAATTTTCAGTATTTAAAAAAATATTTCTTTAGGCTAACATGTATACCTATATATGTAATATGCATATGTATTTTTTGAAATAAATAAAAAATAAGTTAGTATACATGTTTAAAAAAAAAAACAAAAACTTTTAATTACAAGGTGTTATTTAAATTGTTTTACATTTTTGAGCCTTGAGGTGAAAGTTTAAAAGTAAATTCATAGTGGATTTATAGAAATGAAACAGAGTTTTCAAAATTTATTTTTCTATTTTTATTATTTTGTATAGTTTTACATTAAAATCCCTATTCTATTCTAACTGCACAGAACCTGTATATTTTAAGTACTTATACAATTACCAGTACAACTACTTCAATATCATTACTTTTTCAATTACCAGTATAACTTAGATTTCGGGGTGAAACTTCCGGAAAGGGGTTGTGAGCTATCAAGATGACGTCATCACATAACGGTACTAAATATCTCAAAGTTTTCGAATATATATACCATTAGTGGCGATGGCGCCATCTAGTGGTCGAAAAATGCATTACAAAATGTTCCTAAGATTTTGTAGCATTTTTATTAAAATGTTATATTTTTCCTGTTAGTCCATAAACTGGAACCAACTACTTACACTATTGTAGGGCATGATATTGTCTTTCATAAACATCTTGTTTCATCTGGATCAGTGCTACCATTTTTGAGATATTGCAATTTAAAGTGAAAATTTAAAAAAAAAAAAAAAAAAAATCAAACTTTCAAAAAAACTACTATAACTGTGAAATTTTCAAAAACACCTTGTATTATTATTATACCATTAGAAAGGTCTCTTAAAACTCTTTCCAACGGTATATAATAAGTATGGCATATGTTGACAAATAGCCCCACCAGAGAACATAAATGCAAAAATGACGCAACAATTTTATTAAAAAATACATTTTCATACTTTATTTGTCATAAATTTATTTTGCCTTTTTGTTTTCCATTTGAAATATTTATTTTAAAATTTAAGAATGTACTTTATAGTTTGATACAATATTGAGTTGGGTTTTGTTTAGAGGATTTTTGAGGTATTTATATGTATGTAAAGTATAATTAGAAAGGACCTTAGAGTTGGTTATAAAGTCAGAATTATATGCTTTTTCCAGAATATTTATATACTAAGATTTTGAAGATTGACAGGGTTTTGAGTTGGATATAAAATTACGCTTATACTGTTCCAACAACCTGTACAACATTCAAATGCGAAATAAAGCCATATCGAGAATTTTTTTACGTATGGCTTTATTTCGCATTCAAATATCATTTTCTAAAATTTTACCAAATAAAGCCATATAGTAAAATTGATACAAATTCTAACACTAAAATGAAAAGAATGGTATAAGAATTCGGATACCTAATTCATTCAAAAAATTAATAAGTTCCTAATTTTTTTTAATACACTGTAATAAAACATGTTAAATAATATTATATTTTCATTACGGGGGCTGCCGCCCCGAACCCCCGCTAACTCAATTATTGAAGCTAGATTTTGAATCCAACACTAAAATGAAAAGAATGGTATAAGAATTCGAATACCTAATTCATTCAAAAAATTAATAAGTTCCTAATTTTTTTTAATACACTGTAATAAAACATGTTAAATAATATTATATTTTCATTACGGGGGCTGCCGCCCCGAACCCCCGCTAACTCAATTATTGAAGCTAGATTTTGAATCCAACACTAAAATGAAAAGAATGGTATAAGAATTCGGATACCTAATTCATTAAAAAAGTTAATAAGTTTCTAATTTTTTTAATACACTGTAATAAAACATGTTAAATAATATTATATTTTCATTACGGGGGCTGCCGCCCCCGAACCCCCGCTAACTCAATTATTGAAGCTAGATTTTGAATCCAACACTAAAATGAAAAGAATGGTATAAGAATTCGGATACCTATTTCATTAAAAAAATTAATAAGTTTCAAATTTTTTTAATACACTGTAATAAAACATGTTAAATAATATTATATTTTCATTACGGGGGCTGCCGCCCCCGAACCCCCGCTAACTCAATTATTGAAACTAGATTTTGAATCCAACACTATAATGAAAAGAATGGTATGAGAATTCGGCATAGCTATTTCATACAAAAAATAATCAACCCTAATTAATAAATATAAATATTCTGGAAAAGGGGGCAATCCTGCTTTTGAATCCAACTCCAAAATCCCTCCTAATTGAGAATCCCACATATACACATATATATAAATATTCTGGAAAAAGCGTAAAGCCCTGCTTTTGAAACCAACTCTAAAACTCCTTCCTAACTATTTAAATAAAAAAGTTTGGAAAATTAAATTGCTTCTATTTTCACAATTAAAATTACTTCTGATTTTGTAGCCTAAGGGCCTTTCTAATTATATTTTTACATACATATTTAAATAAAAAAAATTTTAAAACTTTGAGGTTGTCACCTCCAAAATCCCTCAAAACAAATTGTCAGAACCAAACTCAATATTGTATCCAAACCTAAAATGCATTCTTACATTTTTAAATTTGCCAAAAAGGCAAAATAAATTTATGACAAATAAAGTATGAAAATGTATTTTTTAATAAAATTGTTGCGTCATTTTTGCATTTATGTTCTCTGGTGGGGCTATTTGTCAACATATGCCATACTTATTATATACCGTTGGAAAGAGTTTTAAGAGACCTTTCTAATGGTATAATAATAATACAGGGTGTTTTTGAAAATTTCACAGTTATAGTAGTTTTTTTGAAAGTTTGATTTTTTTTTTTTTTTTTTTTAAATTTTCACTTTAAATTGCAATATCTCAAAAATGGTAGCACCGATCCAGATGAAACAAGATGTTTATGAAAGACAATATCATGCCCTACAATAGTGTAAGATGTTGGTTCCAGTTTATGGACTAACAGGAAAAATATAACATTTTAATTAAAATGCTACAAAATCTTAGGAAATTTTTGTAATGCATTTTTCGACCACTAGATGGCGCCATCGCCACTAATGGTATATATATTCGGAAACTTTGAGATATTTAGTACTGTTATGTGATGACGTCATCTTGATAGCTCACAACCCCTTTGCGGAAGTTTTGCCGATTTCGGTACTTACAAAATTTAAGTTTAAGTAAAAGAATCTTGAAATTCCTAAAAAGTAATTAAATTTTGAGTTTAATTACTTTTGCAATTATTTTTTGATACTTAAGTGTTTTCAAGTAATTAAGTACAAAGAAACAATTAAGTATCAATTATTTTCCAACTACTTATTCAAGTATTTTTCAAATATTTTCCTTTATAAAGTCCAATTAAACTGTACTTAAGTAGCATTTTACTCAGTATTAAACAGATTTGCTACACAGCCATTATACTTTGCAAACAGTCTTTAATTGCCCCAAGAATACGGTTATGGAAGTGGATATTTTAACGTAATTAAAAATTTTCAAGTAATTAAGTACAAAGAAACAATTAAGTATCAATTACTTCCAAGTATTCATGTATTTTGAAGTATTCAAAAATTTCAATTCATAAAGCCCAATTAAACTGTACTTTTTACTCAGTATTAAATAGGTCTGCTAGCCATTGTACTTTTCAAGTAGTGTTAGAAATTGTCCCAAGAATCGGGTTACGGAAGTGGGTATTTTTAATGTGAGTATAACTTTCAAACAACCAGAACATTAAGATTTTCTGATGTCTTTTAACCCTGTTCTTACCCCGTAAATGAAAACCTACGTGTAATTTTTAATTATTTTCATTACAATGAGGTACATAAACTTACATAATCAATTTTTTGCAGGCCATTTGATCAAATAAGGAATTAATTAATCAAAATGTACTCATTGTTTGAGTTCATTTTTACTAATTATAAATCCAAAGTCAAAACTTTCCATCTCTAACATATTTTAAGACATATTCTAATTTAAATTCTTAATAGCTCTATATGTTCGTTTTATTTCAATATTTTTAAAGATTTGCAGTTTAGACAAAAAGTTTTTTCTAATTTTGTTTTTTTTTTTTTAACTGCAGTGTAGTAAAATAAATTATTCAATTATTCTAAGGAAACAAGTTTCTTTCTTCAGTTTAAAAAGTCATTCTGTACATTTAATACAATTTGTGCAAACTTTAAACTTAATTTTCTTTTTTTATACCCGTATGACTATAGGTCAAAAGGGTATACTTAAATTGCCATCACGTTTGTGACGAAGAGAAGGAGAGACGTAGATATAAACTCAAAAGGATGAATCGGATCAGAATCGAAAAGAAAATTGATATAGCTATATATGTCCGTTCGTCTGTCCGTCCGTCCGCACGAAACTCTAAAAATAGAAGAGCCAGAATTCTGAAATTTTCACAAATTGCTTTTTAGCGGTTATCACTATGAAAATCCAGCCTTTTCGCTCTGCGGGTTCTAGTAGCTGCCATACAACTTCTTCTTTTATATGAACATCACTTTGACATAGAGTGATGTAGTTAATTTTAATAGCCAAAATATAGTTTGTGTACTGGAATAGGGTTATAGAGCTGCCTTTCAATTATATTTTCTTTTGTACATAAATTAAAAGTCTAATAAGTTGTGTATCCAAAATTTTGACATAAGTAGTTACCCGGATGATATAATGTCTATACTACGATCATACGAGTATCCCAAAATTGACACAGTCTACTCTACTACACTCTTCCTCGTTTTTTTTTAAATTTCTGTTCTTCTCAATTTTTTAATCTTGAACGTTTTAACATTCAACATTTTTTAACTTTAAAATAAATTTTTTTTTTATTTTCTTTGTAGTTGTTATCCTGGCTTGTTTTTTTCTAATGTCCTTTTTTTAGATTTAGTTGCTAATGTTACATCTACAACAATATTTTTTTTCCACTCAATACTTTTGTTGTTTTTATATTTATTGTATTTTTTTTATTTTCTTCGGAAATTTTTTTTTATTTTATTTTTCGCAGCAATAAAACATCAAAGTATCAAAGTAATACAACAACATCAACAACAACATCAACAACAAGGACAACAACAACAAAAAAAATATTAAAACTTTTCATGTTTTGTATTTCAATACTTTTGTGTCTGCTGTACTAATAAAATTAAATATAATATTATACATGTTTAGTCTTTAGTTAGATGGAAATATGACAACCAAGAAATCATGGACACAAAACAAGACCATAAGATGGACAGATGAAAAGTTGAAAACATGGAATAATAAAGAAGGAAAAAAGTTATAACCGTATATTTATAAAATGTATTTTATTAATATTTTTTTTTAGATCATCTTACAAAAACATTGGTTTCTTTCAAAATTTCATGTGACATTTTTTAATTTGACTGTCAGTTCTTTTTTGTGTCAAAGTAGGTGTGTAAGCAGCATATTTTGCCTCATATATTAATTTGATTCAGCGTGAAGGGAACTTACCTATTTTATAACAATAGTTTAATAACAGTTCCTAGAACCACCATTATTTAAAACAGGTCTGTATTCCTCATATTTAATCTCTTCGAATGCGTTACATTTAATATAGTCCACCGATTTCCAAGGGTTTATAAAAATTTTAAAAATGTGTTAAAAAGCCACAAGGTCTTCATTAATTATTTTTTATTATCATTTATTATTTTATAATCTAGTTGACAACTTGTTAGTGTCATCCTTAATAATTCGGTTTAATTGACATCTCTTAGCTACGAATGGTAATTGTTTTTAATGAACTGCACTGTTGAATAAAGAAATTGTTCTTCTAGAAATAGTTTTTGACTCAGAGTTATAATGAATTCCAAATATAGATAATGGTCGAACCAACGAAACCAATTAGATCTCCATCAACCAGAATTTCTTTCAACTTCAATTTCAAACTTGTAGAATTAGAAAAGATAGCTTCAGGTATAACAATTATCCATACTACAACTGGATTTAACAGAATTTTAATAGAAAATTTCAATTGTTCAAACCTGTATATCTTGACCAGAAACCATAAAGCAATTCTCTTAATTTATCTTGGTGTTAATCAAATTTTTTATTAAAACAAAGTGGTACATTTTGCCCGTGCCTATGGTCCAAAACCTCTATCCAAAAATGGGTTCTCAATTTTAAAATGTAAACTAAGTTCGAAACAAATACAGTCAATTAATGGAAATTTTAAATACCAATAATTGCATTTTATACGATTTTCTAATCAAAAGCTTTAAAATCAATTTGACCGAAAAATAATATAAAACAGCTGTTACAAAAATTTTTACCAAAATTAAGCATCCATTTGGCTTAACATTTACAACTTACCAACACAAATATCGAATCTAGTATTGATAGTAATGATCAATGTAAACTTTTGACTTGAAGAACTTTTCAAACAATCAATATTCAAACAAAATTCAATAGGTAAATATTTAAAGTGTCAAGGGCTCATATAGCCCAATCCAAAATAAGATCTCTGAGCATCCTTATTAGCTATATGTACCAATTCAACATGTTACTTTTACAATTTAGCATAGCGGATGGGCGTTTTTTTTGCTAGCGGTTTTTTGCCAGCATATGGCCATATAAATTTCTCGCCGCTTATCAACACTACCCGCCCGCTTCCTGCGCCAAGGCAAAAGTCAATGGATACAGGTTACCAGAAAATAGAAATTAACAAATTTCCATTACAATTTTATTATATCCTTTCTACTGACCGTTAATAATGTAGTATTCTACTACTGTTTTAACGGTAAATTTTTAATCATTTACTTCTTTTTCAGGTTCTGATGATTTTTTTATTATACATACCACAAAAATTGTTACAGTAATCTTTGTAAAAATATAATAATTGTATATAAAAGTGTGTCGAAAATCAACATTTAGAATTTTTTTGTTTAATAAAAATAAAGGTCAGCTTTAAATTTTTATTAGAATAACGAATGTGTACGAGTATGTTTTTTTAATTAATGCAGAATTTAGCAATAACAACAATAACAAAAAAACAAAATAACAGTAAATATAGCATTTTATTTATTTTATACACTATACAAGGACAATAAAATAACCGTTTTATTGTGGTCTCCCATATATATTTAAGATCTCCTTTTATTAAAAAGTTTTAAGAAACCGTATATTAAAAAAATTTACTAATATAAGCAAAGATATTTAGCAATTTAAAGTAGTTTTTACTTCTAATCATTTTTATGAAAATGGAAAATATGATAAAAACTAAGTACCTGAAAATGTTAAGAAAAAACGTTTACAATTCTATGACGTCCTATAACTTTAAATGTCAAAAAATAAAAGACTTCTTTAATGTTATATTTCAGAATCTTTCTGAAATGTTTTTCTATATATGGCATAATTAAATACCTTATGTAAAACTTAATCTATTTTTTTTGATTCCCAAAATATTGCGATATAAAAACCGCTTAGTGTTAGTAGTTTTGATCGGCTCCCTGTCATAACGCCAAAACCGAAAAACGATACAACACCAGAGACTTTTCTCTCCGAGAATATAAATACCGTGGAAAAAGCGGAATAACCTAATTTTGAAACCAACTCTAAAATCCCTGCTAATAATTTTTATTGTACAGATATTATAACGCCAGAAAAAACAGCCAGAATTTTATTGAATTAATATCACAAAATAAAACGATATAACGCCAGAAAAAAAGGCACAACACCAGATAAATAAATTCTGGCGTTATAACATTTTTTATTTTTCTGGCATTATGTCACGGACGGCGTTATGACAGGAAGCCGTTTTGATCTAGTGATAATTAGAATAGTTTACATCTACTGACAATTGGAATAGTACAGAATGCAGGATCATTCGTTAATAAGTTGATCTACCTATACCACACGTGCGAAAGAATATATAGGGGCAAAACTTTTATCTGGAGAATAAAGCCTCCGTGGGAGGACGTGGGTCTAATTGCTGCGAGAAGGAGATTTAAAAACCCTTTTTTTTTGTTTTGATTTAAATACATTCTGAAATATGTTTTTGATATCTTTCAAGGACCAGGATGTTTTTAAAATGTGTTCATTTAAATATCTATCTTTTTTTAGATTTTACTCTAAAAAGTCAAAAGTTTTTAATATTTTTCATTTTTGATAGAAGAAATTGACAATTTTGTAAGTGACTAAGTGACTAGGCATCAAAGCTTTTAAATATTCTTGGTTGTAAGCCTTAATTTAATTTATCATATGTTTAGTTATCATTTACCATTCGGGCAGTAAACATTAGGACCAATCCAAATTATACGAATATAATATTTTCAATATTTTCCCTGCTGATTTAACACGAACCTATGATATAGACATTCTTGATATCCTAGCAGTTAAACAGCTGGAATTTTCAATCATAAGGTTCTAAACAGCTGAAATTTTCATCATAAGGTTCCTCACATTAATTTCTGAGAAAATCCTTAAATCTTAAATTAAATCTATTGTTTTGTAAAAAAAAAAACTATTTAAACTACTTAAGTTGGATTTAAATTTTTTTTAAATTTTAATGATGTTTATAAAGTTCTGGTTCTAATTTGTGTCCAATTTTGAAATCCATTAAATAATCCCAAAAGTTTAAAGTATCAACATTGTCATATCACAGAGATTAAGATATAAATTTGTTTACAGTGTTTTCAATATCATTACAACTGCAGTACATAATCATAGATGCAATGACATAGAATTTTCACAAAATTAAAATTTCTTATTAATTTTCGAATTCGTCTAATTGTCCCTAACAGTATTATATTTATTAAATCTGACTTTTTTCTTAAAAATTGAATATTCCCATTATGAATATTCGAGAGAAACACTAATATTGCTTAAATACCTTTCTTGTAATATTAGAATTTAAATGAATAAAGAAATATTTTTATTATAAAACTAATTTTAAATTAAGAAAGATACCATAAAACCGTAATAACCCAATCAGTTCATCTTATTTATTTAGAAATATTCAAGAATATTTATATATTTAATTCAATCCTACATGCATCCTGATCTCTTTGAATTTTTCCAATATTTCAACAATGATTTAATTGAAAACTTCAATATATTAAAATTTGACAAACGACTTTAATAAAAAAATCCTTAAAAACTATTAAAAAAAGTAAATAGTCCTTTAAAATATTTCAAATAAATAATACTCAGTTATTCAAAAAAATCCTACATTATAAAAGCTTATTATGTCCACAAAACAAAACAGTAAAAAAAAACTCATAATTAAATAAAAATATAATATTTTTTAAAGTTTACTTACTTTTTTTTTTTAAATAATTTAAGAATTCAAAAAACAAAATTAAATTCCTTTCCTTTTATCATTTATAATATATTATATATAAAGATACTTAATATTGAAAAATTATACATTTACACCCTCTTCAAATTTTTTTAAAAATGATAAATTTTCCCTTATACATATAAATATCTATATAATATGTATATATACATTAAATCTGTACAAATATATATACATCTATACAATAAAATAATAAATTCAACCGAATTTAAAGATTCGGCAAAATTTTATTTTGCAATATTATTTTAAATTTATTATTTTATTTATAATATTATTCCTTAAATTAAATTTATATTTAATTTCAATTATAATTAATTACAATTTAATATTATTAACATTTATTTATTATTCTGTTATTTATTTTTTGATTAACAAAACATCAAATCCTTTAAATGTTTATTTTTGATTTTCTTATTCTTTTTTTCATTATTTTTTGAATTAATTTTTAATATATTTCGATACGAAAATATTTTCTATATTATATTTAATATTAAATTAATTTATAATTTTTTTCTAATTATTATTATTTAATTTTTTTTTATTATAAAAATTAAATTTTGTATTATCCTTGAAAAAAAATACACAATGCAATATATATATACAATTATATATATATATACACTTTAATATTCATAATATTTATGGACGAGCATTTTAACATTGCCGAAATTTAACATTTATTTTTTTTTTTTTTTTTAAATTTATATTATTAATGAAAATATTAATAAATAATTTCACACTTATACATACATACACAACATATATACATGAATCTATATTTTATATAGATATATCATAGAAATAAAGAATAACATTTTTTAATATTTTTAAATTTTCCTATTGAATCACATTTTTTTTATTACTTTTTGTTTTTTTTTTTTTAAATTGGTTACCAAACACACACTCGCACACAATTTAAATTAATTTTAAAAAAAAAAATTGAATTTAAAACCACATTTAAAATAATTTTTAAAAACTTATTATTTATTTAAAAAATTTTATTTTAAATATATTTCATATTTTTTTTTTTATAATAAAATGGAAAACACCACCACCTCGTGTTAAATGGCAAAAAAAAAATAAAATCACAAAATAATAATCAGAACACAATATATATATATATATTTTTCTTATTTTTTTTTTTTTTTATTTATTATTTATATAATTTAATAATTAAATATTATATTATTTATTAAATAATAACCATCCTCAGTGTTTGTACAGTCATTTAGAATCAAAAAAAAAAAATAACAAGTCTGAACAACTCGGCCGACGGATAACGATTACTGAAAAGTTTTTTGATAGATACTCAACTAGTCACTCAGTTTTTCTATTCTATTTTTTTGTATGTAAACTTGTAAAATTAAAAGTATATTTATTACTGCAAATACAAAGAGAGGAGACTAAAAAAACAAAATATGAGAGAACTTTAAAAGAACAAACAAAAAAAAACAACAAATACTATACACAATTTATGGTTTTTGTTTTAAATGCCAGGGTTAAAAAAAAATTCTAAAATACAAGTATATAAATGCGTTTTTAATTTTTGTGAGTGAAAATGGAAAAACTTTCTCTCATACAAATATAGAAGCTTTTACGCGTATGATTTTGTTTTTTATTTTTTGTTTTCTCCATCGTAATTCAAAAGAAAAGTTCCTTTTTTTTTTTGGTATAATATAATATTTCTCTCATCACATCATATGACATTTCTAAAAATTTTTTTGTTTTTGTTTTTTTATTTTTTGTTTATTACCGTTTGTGTGTTGTTGTTGTTTTGATTAATTCTGTAGAATTTCATTCTTTTGATTGTAATTGTTTCTTATTTTCGTGTGAATTTTTTTTTTGTGTTTTTTTTCTGTGTTAATTTAAAACTAATTGTTTCATTTTTCATCTTTTTATTTTGTTGTTGTTTGGTTTGTTATTTTGTTGTTGTTTGTTTTTTATGCTGTCCTTTTTGTTTTTCTGCTTTCTGTTTTTTTCTTTTTTTTTGACAGGATGAATTTTGTGGATAAAATCACAACAATGTCAACAACAGCTTTTCCGGTGAGGTGCTGATTTAATATATAATATAAAAGTGTATATGTGTTTTTTTTTTACATTATTAAGCGATTTTCCGCTGTTTTTTTTTTAGTATTTTTCGTATTTTTGTATTTTTGTAAAATTTTGATTTGTTTTTTTTTTTTGAATTGTTTTTGTTTTGGAAAAGTGAAAGCTTTAAGCTTTTTCTCATTTACAATCATTTTTTAATTTTGTAATACATATAGTAATACATGTAATAGTGTTATACATATACTATATATTGCTTTCTCTTTTGCGCAGTCTGTAAAATAAATAGAAAAAATGTTTGGAAAAAAGAAAAACAAAAACAAAAAAAAAAACAAGTTACAGTTTTAAAATTGTTTCTGTTTATTTTTTTGTATTTTTTATTGTTACTTTTTAATTACAAGGCAGGCTAAAGCATAAAATTAGACCATCCAACTCTTAACTCAACATACTTTTTAAATTACAAAATGTATATATGCATATGTATATTGTATATATATATATAATTTAGATTTAATTGCCGGGTAAAAAACAAAATATCCTCTGACACATTATACTTACTATATACAAAATACATATACATTGTGTATGCCTATGTATATATAGAGATTGGAATTGTATATAGTAGAAAGCTGTAACGTGTGTAGAGTATTGTAGAGCATAATATTGTATAGAGATATTGTGTGTAATTGTTATAATAACAGAGAGAATATGGAGACAACGTGGACAATCGGGTGGTGGTTTTTTTTTTTAGTTCTTTGTTTATTTTTTTTTTTTCGATTTTTTGTTTTTTTTTTGTTTTGTACATATATAAATAATATAATAAAGATATTTATTAATGAACATATTTATATACATACATAAGGATTGATATGCATATAAATATATATAACTTTAAAATGCCGACAATAGTTCTTTTGGATGCATTGTTTGAAATTGTGTTGTTTTTTGGAAAAATATTTGCAGTAAAAAAAAATTGGAGTCTTATTGTTGTTGTTTCTTTTTTTGGGTTAAAAAAAAATAAAAAAATTGTGTACCAATGCTGCAAAATTTAATTGGGTGATGCCAGAACTCTTTTGTTTTCCTCTTTTTATTTAAAATTTTTTTTTTTAACCTTTCAAAAAATATCTTTAAGATACACTTTTTTTTTTTACAACAGAATTTAGATCATTTTTTAATATGTGTATGTATGTACTTATGTATTTATGTTTCTATGTAATTGATAATAAAATAGAAATGAAAAATAAAATTGAAAATAGAAAAGCTTCATAAAACCATGCAGGTTTAAAAAAAATTATGATGCGCTCCCGTTAGTCCTGACTACAACAACAACAACTTAAAAAAAAAATATCTTGACTTTCGATAGATACAATAGTTTCCTGGTTTTTTGTTGTTATTTTTTTATTTGTAATTTCCATTTTGTGTTCTATTCTATTTTGAAAAACTTGTAAAACCCTTAAGTTGCAAATGGTTGCATATCACTTTGTTTTAAATTGAAAGGGGATTTATAATTTTTTTTTCCTTAGTTACCATATTTAGTTTACCATAAGTGGCTATTTTACCTTTATATATATAGACATAGTTTCTTTATATATAAATTATACATGTATATATGTACATACACTTTGCATATTTATTAAATGTCAATAACAGAAAGGAAATTATTAATTGCACGACAATGGGTTTTTTACGTGTTATTCTTTTTCATTTTTTTTTTAATGCAATTTAAATTGATGTAGGTTGATTATAAATGAAATCCTAGGTCGAGTTATTTAAAAATAAATATTTATATGTTTTATATATGTATATATATACTATGTGTATATAGGTATATTTTAATAGTCCTGAAAGTTTTATGCGTTTATGAATCATATTTTCTTGAAATCACATGTATTATATACAAAAAAATATTTTTATTAAATATTAAAGGATAAGGAATCGAATAACTCAGAATAAAAAGGTCGTAATTGCAAAAATGAAATTTTGAGAAAAAATTTATTTTTATTTTTTTTTTTTAATTACACGATAGCTACACTCAAAGTTTCTTTATTCATGAGTAAATGTGAAATGGTGCATTTGAGAGGAATTAGGCTAATAAAAACTTATGTAAAGGTTCGATTGCAATTTTTTGGAATTAGAATGGATTTGTCTTTATTGGCTGAAGGAAACAAATTATGTGGAAAATTGTTTTACGTCTTAGCAGTTCTAACAACCAAATAGTTTCCATAACCAATTTTGAACCAGAACCAGATATAAGCTGATGCCCTCCTGTTGATATTAACTTGTTGGAATTGTTTAAACGAAGTCAATAAATTTGTTAAACATTGAAATTTTATAATATTAACTGTTTAAAATTTTTCTAAATTTAAATCTAAAATTGAAATTGCGAAAAAATAATTCAAAATGGAATAAAGGATTAAAAATTTTTACAATATATTTTTCTTTAAAAAAATTTGTTGATTAATTCGGTTTAGGAGCCTTATGGTTCTCAATAACGTAGTGTAACAATAAAAGAAATAAGGAAAACATGGTGAAAGTCAATGACTTCAAGTAAAATAAACACAAGTATTTTAAAAAAATTTGCATAAAAACTCCATCATTGTTACATTTTACTTTAATAGAAAAGCCAATTTAAAAAAATTTAACATGTATACAAGATGTTAATAATTGAGTAATTTAATCACGATTTTAAAAAAAAAATTTACATAAAATGAATTTATAATTGCATAATTTAAATTTATATGGTTTGCATTCTATACAAAAATTTTAAAGTAATAAAAATTGCGTTAAATATGAAAAAATTTAAAAAATTTTAATATTTAAAAAATATGTAATTATATAATTTTGTAAATGTTCGTGTGGTCAATTATTTTAGTACAAAATATTAAATATTTATTTTTATTTCATATTAAAGTGGTTGTATTAAACAATTTATATTAAATATAAATTAATCAAGGAAGGTTCTTAAATTTTTTTTATTTATTAAAGTCCTTTCATTGAAGTTTTATTTTAAAATATGTATTTTATGGTCAAATATGAATTATATTCCAGTAAAATAATTCGAAGAGAATTAATTAAAAAATAAAATGATAATTTATGTTATATAATATAAAATAATACTAAAACATTATTTAATTCATTATATACTTAAATGCAGAATTCAATTTTAGTTAGTTAATGATTTTTTTCAAAATTATCAGAATTTCTTTTTATGCAAAATATAGTTCGCCTAAAGATATGCAATTATTTTATTTCAATTTTTTTTTTTTCATTCTATTCCGATTTAAACAATTTTTTTGAAATAATGTATAGGTATTATAAATATGAAAAAAAATTATATAACTAATTCGAAATTAATATCATATATATTTTACAACAACAAAAAGTTCATTAAAAAACGTATTCTGCCACACTCTATAACTCCTCAGCGTTTCAAATAAAAATTGCTTAATTAAAAGTCAAAATTGTATACGCCTACTATGTATATCATATTCTAACAAATCGTATGCCTCTACTGTAAAAATTAAGAATAGAGTCTGAGCAAAAATTGACCAGCTAAGGAATACATTTCTGTGAATTTCTATGGAATATATCAAAAAAATGCAAAGCAATAAAAATTACATAAAAGAATTCAAATAATGTCCTTGGTCATATAGTTTTGGATGTAAAGTAGATTGAGCTGCTTTTATTAGGCTTCTAAACATCGCGGGCAGTGAGCAAGCGATTTTCAAAAACAAAAATCCTAATATATTGGTTTTCGTATAAGTGCCCATATAGAAGAGAAAATTATGAAACCACAATTATTGGATTAGCACAGTAGATTTCCTTTCATAGCCTTTCTACAATGAACGCTTTCGTTTCGTTCTCTACACGTAGCTATCTGTCAAACTAAGTTAAATGTATTGAACTATGAGAAAGTGTCTACAATAGACGCAGTCCTCACGCAGCCATTACGTAATCATTCAAAAGGTTGTTTAACTTTTAAATTTTTCCCTTTCGCTACGTTTTCAAATGCCAAATAATTGAACTTTGAAAAATATTTTTAATTGAAAAATAAAAAAATATATTGTCAGAATAAAAATTAGTAAAATTATTAATTTGTTTTCTATCTAGGGTTAAATAATATCAAACCAATATTCAAGAGAGCTATAAAATAAACTTTAAACTATTAAATATTTTTAAATTAATGAAATTTTTAAACAAAACAATGTCAAAAAACGCTATCATGTACATTTCATTGTAGAACCTCTTTTGTTGATTCTCTACTAATATCTTTTTCCTTCATTTCCCCCCAAATTTTCCCATTTATTCTATATGATCCTTTATCCGAATACCAATTCCTTAAGCTTCCTTTCCTAATTCCCATCCTCAAAACTAAAATAAATATTTATATCAAAGGTCCCTTACTAAAGTTTGATTTTAAAAAGGAGAGTATTAGTGTGTTAAAGTCCCACATTATCTTCGATTTTCCTATGCTTTACATATACCTCGCTTATACCAAAAAAAAAACAAAAATGTTATCTTGTAATGAAACACAATTAGGACGACTGACGAGTTTTGACAGGTTGTTCAAAATACTTTTTTAATTTTTTTTTATCTTTGGTTGTTAAACATAAGCTACATATCAATTTTTTTTTATTTTTTAATAAAATTTTTATTATTATATAAATATTTTAAGGCAGTAGTGAGTAGCTCGTTGTTATTGGGATTCTTAATGCAAAATTTGGTTCTCTTCGCTCATCGTTTTTATTTTCACCTTTAATAGAAAAAATTAAAACTTTTTATAAAAATCGGTATGCATAAAATAAAAATTAAACACAGTTTTACATTTTAATATTTTTTAAATTTTTTTTTTTAATTATTTTATTTTTTTTTTTCTATAAAAAAAAGAAAAAATAATATTTATTTTTTTTTATTTATAATAAGTTTTTTTTATATAAACAATATTTTGTACATAAAAATTTAAAATTTAAAATGAAAATAAAAATTAAGTAAAAATAAAAATAAATTTTCTATCTACAAAAAGGGGGCAAATATTTTTTGTCGATTGTCGGATCGCGCGCGGTGCTTAATTTTTTTACTAATATTTAATGGCAGTTTTTTTTTATAGTTTTTTTTTTGTTTTTGTTGTTTTTTTTGCAAAATTATTTAATGTGAAAAAATTTGAAAATGAAAAATAAAAACTTGAATATAAAATTCAAATTTAATCAGAGAATATGTACTTTTAAAGAGATTATTTCAACAAATCAAGATTTTTATTTAGAGGTAAAGAAGTATTTACTTTAAGAGAAATTATTAATTTTTTTTAACTGAAAACATTTTTACTTTAAGTAAACAAAATTTCAACTGAAGACAATTTAACTTTGACTAAGTACATTTTTACTTTAGTTGAAAAAACATTTACTTTATAAGAAGATTTTCACTTAATGAGAAAATTTTTACTTGTACTGAAGAACTAACTATCTATTTGAAGTAAATTAGTTTATTTTAACTGAAGGCATTTTAACTTTAACTGAATACATTTTTACTTTATGAGAAGATTTCCAGCTTATGACGAGATTTTTACTTTAACTGAAGAAATGAATTTTTACTTCAAGTAAATTTTTTTATTTTAAGTGAAGACATTTAAATTTTGACTGAATACTTTTTTATTTTAAGTGAGAACAAATTTATACTTTAAGTGAAACTTTTTTTTTACTAAATTTTTTTGAATAAATATTTATTTTACTCTATGTTAATTTATTTTCATTAAATAAAGATATTTTTCACAAATGAATTTTAAATACTTCAGCTTAAATATTCATTTCAAGTAAAAAACTATTCACTTGAATTAAAAACTATTCATTTGAAGTAAAAAATATTCATTTACAGTATAAGATATTAATTTTAAGTAAAAACTATTCACTTAAAGTAAAAGATATTTACTTATAGTAAAAACCAATTCACTTAAAGTAAAAAATAATTCATTTAAAGTAAAAAACAATTAACTTAAAGTAAAAAGTAATTGCATGAATTAAAAACTATTCATTTAAAGTAAAAAATATTCATTTACAGTATAAAACATGGATTTTAATAGAAAAATATTCACTCAAAGTAAAAGATATTGACTTAAAGTAAAAAATAATTCACTTAAAGTAAAAAATGTTAACTTAAGGTAGTCTTAAATGTATTTTCATTCAAATTGTGTATAGAAAACATGCTATGTAATAAAAGGACACTATTTACAGAATATGTTTTTTCATAATTGTTAAAATAAAGTCTAAGCCTACTAAATAGCCCTTTAAAAGTACAATCTTACAAAATTAAATTTGAAAATTAAAATTAATAAAAATTAAAAAATAATAAAAACAAAAATATGAAAAAAAAAATTAAAATCAAATGAATCGAAGATTAGAATTCTGGCCTTTACTTAAAAACCTAAAAAAAAATTTTTATTTTCTATAAGAAAATTATTCATTTACTTTTCAGAAATATAAGTATTTATATATATATATTTAATAATATCTATTTTGTGTGTGTGTATTTTAATTAAACCTGAAGTAATTTTCTTTTTTTTTCCAATAAAACTTAAAAGATTACTATATTTAACATACATACAATATACATATATAAGAGATATAACATTAATTATATAATTAATTTAAAAAATAAAAAAAAATTAAATTAAATTAACTTATTTAACTAAAATTATTATTTTTTTTTTTGTGTTTTTTTTTTTTATTATATATTTTTTTTTTTTATACATAAAACAATGATTGATGATAATAATGATAAAAATTTAAACAAATGTTTTGAAATGTTGAATAGACATATAATATGTAAAATGGTAAGGACGAGGGAAAGAAGGCATTTCAAAAAAAAAACAAGGACCTTATGTAAGAAAAGGATAAATTTTTTTTTTTTATAATTTTTTTTGTATGTAATTTGGAATAATATGGATTTATGTAAAATGATTGAATCGTTTTTATTGTGATTGTACCTCACAAACAAAATATGTTTCAAAACTGCATGGTGAATCATTCCATTTTAAACCTTTTCCATCACGATTCCATAATTCTAAACAATTTTCTTCTTCACCATTTTCATAGCGGAAATTATTTGGTTCACCAGCATTCCAATTTGTAAATGTAATTGGCCTGCCACTAGCCATCCAAAAGAATGTTCCTTCATCAGCTAAATCGGTACCAGATGTCCAAAAATGTTCATGTCCAAGTCCTAAAAGTATGCAAAAAAAAAAAAAATAAAAAAATTAGTTAATTTTTATCGGTTTTTATTTAATGAAAAGTTTTTTTTATAAAATAATGTTTAATGGATTTTTTTCAAATTAATTTTTAATTAATTACTAAAAAGGTATGAAAAAGTTAAGAAAAGGTATGAAAATTACGGTTCAAGGGTTTTCGGTGTTTTAAATAAGGTGCATGAAGGATATTAAGTACCAAGGATTTTTATAATTCCATCGAGTATGAGGTTGTCTGCGGTTCGGAATCATACGGTAAAGCTAAAAGACTTTTAATTATAATTTAATTAAAAGTCATAAATGGTCTATTCACATGAGCTTGGTCCTTTTGTAAATGAAATTTGCCCATTTGCAAATGAACAAAAACAAACAGTTCTAAATTATTAAATTAAATTGGAATTTTATTAATTAGTCTGTTGCTTGGGTTCCAGTAGTCTGATCACCATATTTGGGAAAATATGCTCATCAATTTTACAGTAGAACCTAAATATTAAAGATGAAATATTAAAATAGTTCAAATCACCCTAAAAAAATAGGCATTATAGGGTGCTATGAATAATGGGTTCCTGTTACAGAATAGTTGACTAGGTTTTTCAAATCATATCAGTTTGACTACTCTGATATTCAGAATGCCAATAGATTTGAAAATAGACACATTTCATGTTATAGAGAACCGAGTTCATGTAAGAAAGATTATATATTAATAATTTACAATTACACTTTTACTCTAATTTAATTAAAATTGATAAAACAAAACTAAATGAGTCTAAGTAAATAAAAAGTGGCTCGGAAATAAAATATAATAAGGAAAATCGAGGAGCCTATCTAATGTATTCTTTAAATTTGTTCATTGTTATTAGTTACCAAATTTTAATTGGTCCAAAGCAGTCTTACCATTCAGAATTAAAGCATTCAGCTTCAAATACCTATCGATTAACCGAAAGCTATCAATATTTTGAAAAGAAATTTTAAAAATTAACCTGACTGAATAAGGTATACAAAAACTATCGTAATTAAGATTTATAGATCTCAAAGGTTTGTATTTAATTATTTAAGCAGAATTTAAAGAATATTTAAAGATCGAAAAAAAAACTAAAGATTAAGCTACAAATCATTAAGGGAAGAATCCTGTCAATGTCTACCTCTAAAAATTTTACCAAAATTCAATATGTATTGATATTTTCTGGTCAATGCGTAGTCTTATTCTCTTGTAACTATTTTGATGCACTTTCGAATTGGCACAGAAAACCTCCGATATATTCTTCTTGTTTATAAGCCTCCTCATTTTTAGAAATAACTTTTCTCATAAACTTATTGATTACCTTTCTTCATCTTCACCTTCAAAAAATTTAAAAACCGATTATTAAAATAATATTTGGTAATTTGTGGATATTTTATAATGAGTCAATCACTGTCAAATTTAAACAGGTAGCCAACAACTTAACTCCTTGTAGAACTAGCTGTTCGAACCTATCAACCTTTCAAAAATTATTTAAACTTTTTAAATTTAAAAAACTGATTTTGAGTCAATTTCAATGAAATGATGCTCATATACTGTAGCATATAAAAAGTATATCATATATAAAACACAGAATTAAATGGAAAAAACCATTTAACTACATAACAAGTACACATGTATATAATATTAACTGAAATTTAAACTATTTATTTTAAAAAGTTAACAGAGAATACCTGCATTTGTAAAATAAGAGATGATGGTGTTTTATAAACCTTCTAAAAAGAACCAACTTTCAAGTACATATCTATTTCCACAATTTTTCTTAATTTTGGTTTTTATTTTTTTTAAACTCCATTCAAGATGCAATTTCTAATCTAAAATTTATATATTTATGTCTGGCCAAGTATTAAATTTTCATTATTTTCAAATTTTTTAATATAAACTTATATGTTCATATCTTTTGCTTTCGGATTTTTTAATATTGAAAACTTCTCGAATGAACTTCTACTATTTTGGAGATATAGTTGGTTATTGAAAGTAGGAAATTGTATATATATATATATATATATATATTCTACCAATTTTGTATACTATCTACTTAAAAAAATATTGCTATTTCAAGATTTCAAACACCACAATTTTGTTTTAATATAAAAGTTAATCCGATTTAAGGTTAGAAATGTTAAATGTACCACCATTTTCCATTTAAACTTCTATAAATTCTAAGATTTTCTTACTTCTATGTTTACCTTTTCGTTTTGTTTAATTTTTTATTTATCTGTTTGCAGTTTAAAATGAACTTTTACTATTAAAATATACATAGCATAACTATAGGAGTTATAAAAGAAAACCATCATATAATATTTTAAGCTTTAAATTTTATTTACTAAATTCTTTTATATGAAATTTAAACAGTTTTTTGTCAGTTAATAGAAAAAAATTAAACCCAAGTTATTCCAAAATTGAAAAAAATTATAATTTTCTGAAATATGTGCTTAAGATCCTTTGGAGCTCCTCTGAAGCGTCTCGGTAGACATTGGAACTAATAAAGTTCAATTAGGACACATAATTGACTTAGGTTTAATAAATAAAGTGCTGACAACTTAAAGAAGTCTGCGGTGACATGTGATAGCATTATTAATTTTGGCAAGTTTTATTGCATCTATAAGTGCCTGAAATTCCTCATCCACCATAATCCAAGATTTCTATATTTACCAAACTCAATTCCCAAAATTTTTCTCATCCCTATCCTCGAAACTAATATGTACATTTTTAACACAGGTCCCTTTCTAAAATTTGGTTCAAAAACAGTTCTGGTTTTGGTATGTCAAAGTATCAGTTGGTACCTTTTGGAACAGCCACAGTAGGTGGGTTTCCAAGCTCTCCATGTCCTAGCTTTCTATTTCAGGAAATCAGAAATTTTTGGCTTTATTTTTGTTTTTTACCCAGTAGCTAAACACTAAAAACGGATTCCTTTATACATAATATGTAGGTTTAGTTGAAAAGAGGAGGAAAAAAAGAAATTAAGGAGGAATCCAGGGGTAGATTGAAAATTAATCCGAAAAATCTCAAAACGAATGAATTTATGCAAGTTGTAGTATAGAACGTTATTAATAGAGGGGAATACATCAGAGGCAAGCATGTTGCACATTTTAGCAGTTCACACAGCAAATAAGTTTCCATACCCAGTTTTAAACCATGTTGGAATTTCCACATTGTAAGAAACGAGCACTTGCAGCTCCACTGGTGTTACGTTAGAATTGTTTGGTAGGAGGCATAATTTACTTTAGTTCAATAGAGGAAGTGTATTACCTACAAGATATCTAAAAAACAGAGAAATCGCTCCAAATACGACGAGAGTTAAGTGGAGTAAATTTTACTTATTCGATAAGGTCGCCTATTAGGCTTAAGGCGCGGTTTTGAATTTTGTCGAGGTAAATCAAAAAAGTTTGGGATGCGCCAGCCCAAATGTGAGTGTTTTTCTCCATCTTAGGTCGAATATAGGCTTTATAGATATTAGACAGATCCTTAGGAGAGAAATATGTTTTACAACGAGACAGAAAGCCCAAGCATTAGGCAGCATTTTTAGCTATATCAAAAATATGTTTAGTTTAATAGTCAAAGTTTTTGCAAAATTTAGTTGGGGTAGTGCAGCGGCTTCGAGTTCTTGCCGCACAAGTAGTTTTTTTATATGAGCATTACGCTATACCTAATAAAGCTGGATGTCTAAAATTTTGTAAATAGTTGGTAACTTTAATTGTCAACGTCTGAATACAATGTAGACAGTATAGTGGAACAGACTTGAAGAGTCGCCTTTCAAGTTATATTTTTATTTATACACATCTAAAAATCTAATAAGTTGTTAAATTAATTTTTTTCGCCCTCTGAAAACTTTTAAATCAACCTTGTGGTGAAAATAATATGAATACTAGTCAAACACCATTAAAATTAAGAAAACGAATTTATAATAATCCAATATATAATCAAAATCTATTCATAAATATTTTTTTTTTAACTTTTGTTACAAAAAACCGAATAATAACGTAATAACTCTTTCTGCGGTCTATCAACCATTTTTTTTTTTGAGTATTACTTTCATAAGGTGCATATTACTTTACAATAAGCTATTATTTTAATATATATATGTCAATAGAATTTCCTCATCAACTCTATAACAATTCATAAGGGTTTCTGCACTTTCAATTTAAATATACACATATATATATACTTAACTGCACTTAAGTACATACAAAAAAAAACACTAATTTTGTCAATATATCAAACATCCAACGTACAATGCAACAATCAAGACAGGTATAAGAAATTGCTTTAAATAACTTTTGGCGCGACACCAGGAAGCCACAAAAAAAACAAAAAAACAAAATCAGCAACACGACGGATATGTATCCGTGTTAGAATAAAATATTTCACGAAAAAAAGGTGTAGAGGGCACACAAAAAAAATTCTTAGCATGAAATAAAAATAAAAAAAATAAAAAAATTCCAAAAAGAATTTTCATTCAAAATAAAGAGAACCCGTGCATGTACAAATTATTCAAGTACTTTAAAAAAAACAAAGTTGTACAATATTTAGAGTACATATACCTACAAGAAAAGTTGGGGTGTACATACATACATGTTTGTATGTATACATACAACAAAATAAAATATACAAGTAAATTACAAGATTCATAACAAGTAAAATACATTCCATACATGACACATTTTTTACGGCAATGAAAACTGACATTTTTTAGTACATTTTAAAAAATATTCCTAAATGTACCTATATAGTTTTAGACAGACTGTCCATCCGTCCGTCTGTCCATATGTTTTTAAAACTTCTACCCCATTGGATATAAAGAAACGAAATTTGAACTACGGCTAGGCATTTTAAAAAGAGTTGAAAAATTTTCAACTGTTAAGAACAGTTTTTTTCGCCCCATCTCTTACGGAACTACAGCTGCTTAAGGTCCCGAAGGAGCTAAACTACTAAAAAACGGGTTCGAGGTATATTTCAATTTGGACAAAAGACAGCTGCTTTTATAATATGCTTTATAAATATCTATTAAAATAATATGTATAGGGTTGCCAAACGTCACTTTTACCGTTATTCAAAACTCAATTCTTGCAAAATTTTAGAACTCTATACAATATACAGTTTTTCAACACAACTTCCTTGAATTCTGTTTCAAATTGTTTTGAAATAATATGCCAAAAATTTATAACAAAAGTTCCCAAACATTATTATCTTTGCAATACACGTTTTACCCAAACAAACAACTTTTTGGAACATTTTGTAATTAAACTTTTTTGGAACATTTTGAAATTTCGGAAATGTGCTTTTTTAAGTAACTTTGGTTTTTTTCAAGACTTGCTTTTTTTTACATTTAGGTACTTTTTAAGAAAACTTTGTTTTTACATATATGTTTCTTTTTTTAATTCTTTTGTTTCCAAAAAAAAAACTTCTTCCCCTTATTAATGCATGTGTACTCGTACAAAACGATTTTTAGTGCTCCTCCTCCTCTTCTTATATTCCTCTTCTTTTTTGTTTATTTAAACTTTTTCATTAAAAATTAGTACTAATGAAGTTGAATTTTATATGACAAACTTCATTTTTGGAAAGTATATGGGACGTAGAGTAAATGATAACGTCTTATATCATTGTTTACAGTTATTTTAAATTCTGAAGAATTTGTTTAATTTTTAAGAAAAAAGTTTTGGAGTAAAAACAATAACTCATATATGTATATTTAAAAGTATTAAAATATTTCAAAATAACACCTTTAACATTTTTTAAATTCTTCAGATAAAAATTTTAAAACATAAGTTTACACTAAATTTATGCATAAACGAAGGTAAACAATATTTCAACTTACCAAAATCTCTGATATATTTTTCCAGTCTATCATTTTCTTCTTGTGATGAAATACTAGCTAAATGCATACCATGGTATCTACAATACTGGGCAGCCTTAAACCAGTTTGCCTGAAAAAAAAAATAGTAGAAGAAAATTAAAATAAAATGTTAATACAAATATAAAAAAAATTAAACTTAAAGATATGTAGAATAAAAGATACATTAAAGTTTTATTTAAATTAAATATACTTTTTTTTTTTGAAAATTATAAAAAGAACATTGAGATGAACTCTGAAATAGTTATAGATACTTTAGTTTCTGTTTTCATTCTATATTTTAGTTTTTGTTTTTTTATTAGATTTTCTTTTCAATTGAAATTTTCTTTTATAAAGAAAATTAAGAAAAGCTTGCAATTTGAATTGATATACATAATACACGTACATTGAAATTTATTTAAAATGCAAATTAATTTAAAATATACAGGGTGCGTTGATGTTTTTCAGAAATAATTCAAAGACAAGTTTAATTAATATGACTTAAAGAAGCTGTTTGACAATGACTAAACCGATGTCCAATGGCATTGGATTGTAATTACTTATAGCTGGGAGGACACAAGCTATTAGTAGCGAAGCTGCAAAAACAACCCCACGTTATAGTCGAAATAAGAAGGTAGAAAAATATTGTAAAGGTCTTCATTTCTTCTCCTGCTAAGAATTGTATTTAAAAACACCAAAAAAAACAGTTGAATATTTAATACCTTGAACAAAAAGTCCCCTACCAATTGACTTCCCATCCTTACTTCTCAGTTATTGCATTATGCAATCCCTTCGGGACTTTATTCAGCTACGAAGTAAGAGTTTGATTGAAAAGAAATATAGGAACCATGGCTTAATCTTAAGCTCTCTACCTTTCCATCTCTCTTAGGAAAAACAAAGTGAAAGAAAGGAACTGGCCCTAAAAAAAAGTATTCAAAAAAACTAAAACTGCTAGGATTGCTTTATACCTTTAAATATAAAACCAGACTTATATAATGCTAAGTAAAATGGTACTTTAGTAAAGTTGTAAGTACAATTACCTGATACTGATTACTTTGTCAAGTACTTCAATTAAAAATCTATCAAATATCAATTGCAACCTATTAAATATTGAATCTTAAATTATCTTTATCTTAAATTCTTACTATAGTGTATTGTAATTTATGAATTACAATATGTGCAAAAAGCTTGATTACTTGGAAAATAATTAAATACTTGATTACTTGGAAAAAAATTCAATTATTGTATTGTACTTTATGAATTACGATGTTTGCAAAATACTTGAATACTTGGAAAATAATCGAATTCTTGATGCTTAAGTATTTCTTGGTACTTAATTACTTGAAAATACTCTAATACCAAAAAATAATTACAAAAGTAATTAAACTAAAAAAACTTAATTACTTTCTGACAATTGCAAAAATTTTTTATTGGCAAAATTAATGATTATCAGGTAATGGTACTGGTAATTGTATTCGTACTTGAAATAAACAGGTCTGCAATAAAACTTACAATATTAAATTATTGAATTGATTACAAAAATAAAGTACTTGATATTAATTATAAAGTACATTTTTTAAATAAATTTAAATTGCACCAAAACACCATCATGAGTACTACAAAATTTTATTTTATACCAATAGATGAGTATTTTAAAGACACAAAACAGATTCAATCCCTTTATATACCTTAATTTTCTATTTAACAAAAGATGTTTCCCCTGAGTCCATCTTTAAAAATTCATTCTTGAAACGGTTCGTCGTCATTGTTCTTCATCAAATAATGATTGTATATTATATTATATACGAGTATATAAAAGACATTCTTCGTTGTTTCACATATATCTTAACAAAAATATCTACAGATATTTACTTTAAATTAATATTAAATTATCTTGAAGCAAAAAAAACTGCTTGTATTGTAGGATATAAGTTGTTAAAGTTTTAAGTTTATATTCAATTTTAGTACTCTATAGTAATAAAACTTAGGTTTACTTTACCTTTATTTTTATTAAAAACGCACCCTACTTTAAAAACAAACATGTAACTATAGAAGAAAAGGTTAATACATAGGTTAGGTAAATAGTTTAAGTATATGTATGACAATTTGTAACGTATGTAAAGAATATTATGGAAAAAAAATGTCATAAAGAAATATATAAAATAAAATTAAAGTTTAAGTAAAAGACTAATTCAAAAAAATGGAAAATCAAGTGCAAGTAGTTTCTTTTATAAATTTGAGAATTGGATTTTTTTTAAATCATTTTAATAAAGTAAATTAACTATTCATAAACGTATTTTGGATGCTTTGAATCTGGAATTAGATGATCTGTTTTGTAATGACAAACAAGACCATATGTTCTTGTAATTTTACTTACTATAAACTACTGGAGCAGTTTTTAAATCTACTTTTTTGGAAGTAGTCATAGAAGCTGTTAATAAATATTGAAATCAAAAACATTTAATATTCTTTTTTGAAGGTGGATAGAAAACAGCCTACTAGGTCGCGAGCTTCCTACAATGAAAAAACCACTGGATCTAGTCTTAAATCTACTTTTGTGGAAGTAGGCATAGAAGCTGCTAATAAATATTGAAATCAAATATATTTAATATTCTGACTTGAAGGTGGGTGTAAAAAAAGCCTACTAGCTCACAAGCTTCCTACATTGAAAAAACTACTGAATATAGTCTTAAACTTATAAATTGGAGAAGTATAGTCATAGAAATCGATGATATTCTGTTCTATCAAGGGTGGGTAGGAAACATCATTGTAACTCGCCAGTCTCCTTGAATTTTAACCAATTAAAATATTTCATTTTAAAACCAAAATCTCGGATTGAGCCTCAACATCGATGTGGGTCCCGTTTTGAGACTAGAGATGAATAGGAAAGGAACCAAGAATAGAAAAATTATTTTAAACTCAAATATCAACATTCATCTGAATCAGATTACTAAAATAAAAGGTTTTAGCAGCGTACTGAAACCTTAAGTTTTTGCGATAAATGATTTCATGTAGTGTCTTTATTGCAGTGTTAGAAATTTGAGGGTTTCTGACTGTTCTCCCAATTCTTATTTAAAAATACTTTAATTCTTCAAAAAATCATCATAACTAAAACCTAACCAAAGCAAGATCAGAAACATGGACTTACGCCTAAAGACCCTTACGAAAACAAAAAATTTCTTAAACATGTGACTGTATTATCTTTCCGCTGGACATTTAATTATTTAAATGAAGTGCAATAAATCAATTGCTACTCAACTAAATAATTAGTATTAATAAAGTATTAAAGCATTAGTTTTTAATCATCTTTAAACTGGAAATGTTTATCACCTCCATATCACCTGTCAAACGTCTTAAAAAATCTGATTCTTTAAGAAAAATGTGCTGTTGTTCTGTATATAAATTCCAATAATCTGGTCATCTTTTTAAAAATAATAAAACATCAAATAAGCATATGAATCTATATCAAATGCATAGAAATTCAAAATTTGCAATTTTATGTAATCAATCCAAAAGAAAAAAGTTACCTATATTTGTATAACAGATAAAAATGTTAAATTAAAATCTGCATTTCTTTACAGCAAAAAAAAACAAGAAAAAATTAACTTGAAATACAAAAATATATATTTTCTTTTATTCAATGCTTTTTTCTTCAAATGTTTGTAACATTTGTGAAGATTTGCTTTTCTTATTGTATGAATTGAACTGTCTGATATTTGCTAGAATTAGACGTCTGGTTTTTATGTATATTTAAATAAAAAAAAAACTTTCTTTTATATTACATCAAATCTACAGTGGTGTGCAATTAAATTAATACAGGAATAACTTAAAAGGGGATAGCTAAAATGAGATAACGTAGGGTGCGTTTATGTTGGAGCTGCAATGACTGATGAGAGCGTCGATAAGCGCATAGCGTAGAAAGCTATATACATGATTTAAATAGAAGTGTTTATATTGGAGCATCACTTTGATAATCGATAAACAATATATATTTTCTACGCTATGCTCTTATCGATGCTGATATCACTTATCGCAGCTCCAACATAAACGAAACCTAGGATCTGTTTAAAATTAGATCGTACTTATTGTTCTATTAATCTCCCTCCATCTCTTTTATAAATTTAAATAAACTAATAATAGTAATACACTTATCTCCCAAATTAATATAAAATAACGGGAATAATATCCCGAATTTTTTTTAATTTTGTAACAAATTTTCGCTTTTGCAAAAAAGCAAACCTACCTTATAAGAACCTCGCTTTGTCCAATTAAATAAGGAAAATTGACTAACAAACTTAATTTTGATACGGAAGGTATTTAAAAACTCAACCATTAAAAATTCTGGATTTTCTAACAGTCCCGTTATTCGCTTGAACTGATTTCAAATGTAATATTTTAGGATTTTTAAAAACTTCACAAATTTCTTTACTGATTTTCATCTTCCTTTATAATATTATTAAAAAAATAGATTATGATCTTTGAAAATAGCCCTTACTACTTTTTATTACCAAAATTTGCATTTAAATAGTTTTATAACAATTTTTAAAGCTCAAACAAATTCTCGAATTTCTTAAAATTTAAAAATAAAAAAATTTTTTATAAATGTAATTTATTTCGCAATCACAACCTTAAAATGAGATCTGTCGAACCATAAGTATTTCTTACTATATGGGATGGGCTAAGGAGGGAAAAAATGGGCAAGAGTTTCAAAATTAAATTTTCTCAACCAGAAAATCATCAACTCTTGGTATTTTCAGCTCAGCAGTTCACATTCCCAAGATATATTTAAAACAAAGAAAGGGTTTCAATATAACGACCCATTGGTAAAATTACTCACGACAAAGCCATAAATAAATACAAATGTAATTTAACAAATCTATATGTTTCGCGAATTTGAATCCATTTAAAGAACACACATTGCATTGTATCAAACATTTTGCATGACACTGTACTTTAATATAAATCAATATTTTATAACAGCATCTGTAGATAATTACAAAACATATTTCATAGCTTGTCAGTTAGTGAACTTCAATCAGAAAAGCAAAAAAAAAAGTCGTTCATCCGTAGAAGGAGAAAAAAAAAAATGCTTTCACTATTCAGCGAAAAAAAAAAAAAAAAAAAAAAAACATTTTTTATTTTTAAATAAAAAGAAAAAAAATTTCATCGTCCTTTTATGGCTTTTCTATGTTTTATATTTTAATTTAAGAATTCCTATGAGGTACACTCTTATAAAGGAAAAACTTTTTATTAAAGAATTCCTTTAAAAAACAGAGAATTTCTGATGACATTATTCTCATTATTACACAAAAAAAATTATTTTATATTTTTTTAATGAAATGTGTATACAATAGAATAAATTCCGACCATTCAAATAAGATTGTCTTGTCTTAAAATAAGTATAAAATCATGTCTGATAATAATGTGTTGCAATGTTAATGAAATGGGTTCTGGTTCTTCAATAAAAATGTATAATAGACTAATAAGATATTCTTAAAAATGGTTAATGTAATAGGGGATGATGGAAATTTTTCGAAGAAGTAAAATTACCCCTTTGTGAATAACCCCAAAACAAAACTATAAAGTTTTTTGTGAGAAATATACTTTGAAAATTTTATTAGATCTAATTAAGAAGGTACTATACATATACAAGATAATGTAAAAGCAATGTTAACTGTTGCTATACGAACAGTTTAAACTTTATTAAAATAGTTTAGGGAGTGTATTAAGTATATGAGAATAGTATTTTCGTGTTTTAATGTATTTTGACTTTAAAATTCACAAGTTGGATATTAAAGAAACCACAAGTTAAAGCAGAAATTTATTTAATCCCAAAAAAAGATGTGAATTTTGTTTTCAAAATTTTATATAATAAAAATTTTAAATAAATTTTGGAATATGTTCTTGATAGAACTTTGTTTGACGGAGAACTAATCAAGTAATAATATAATTATTTGCCTTGCTTTTGTAAAATGAAAAAAAAATTTAAAAATCCAATGAGTGTTTTAGAAAACATAGCTGAACGCATACTTGTACTAAATGAAAATCTATCTATCTATCAAATTGAGTCTATCTTCGTTGGTTTTAAAAATATACTAAGTTGTTTTTGGGCTTTTTCAAAACCTATACAGAATCATTTCTTCCGCAATTAGTAATCTACTGCATAAATTTCATTAAGACAGCTTAAATAATTATTGAACAAAGAGGATGGACGCTCATTTTCAATCCACTTAGTAGGTGGCTTTGAACCAAAATATATGTACATTTAATAATTAATTTATTTGGGGCAGAAGTTCCATGAGAGGTGGTTTAGAGTTTAATTCAAAATTGGGTGAGTACATTTTTTGCACAATAATTATTACATATTTATACGCGAGATTCTGAATAAGGAGGCATTTTATAGTTGGATTCATTATTATGGAAGAAGGGAAAAGCCTGATACTAGAATTTCGTAAATACAAGTAATAATAATTTTGTAAAAAGCGTTTAATCCTGAATTCAAATAATTTTTAAGTTTCAAAATTTTTAGTTGTCACTATTTTTTTCAGTTTTTCCAATGGAACTATGAGACGTCTGACTCTACACAGTTAAGTGTTCAATGTTTAATTGGTTTTTTGAAAAGGTGTCGTTTTTTTCAGTAAATATAAAACTATTATAGTTTTATTTATCCCTATTTTAGCATTTAATATAATGAGGCCTGCCGCCTCCAAACCCCCACTAAGCTATTTATTGAAACCCTGATTTTGTAACCAAATCTTAAATCCTACATAAATAATATGCCAGTAAAGCTTTGTTCTGTAAAAAAGGATGACCCTAATTTTGAATTCTACTATAAAATCTCTCCAAATATAGAATCTCACCTATACAGATAAATAAATATTCCGGAAAAGGGGAAGATTATTATACATGCATATCAAAGATATTACACATATCTTGGATTAAAACTACATTAAACTCTCAACAACTCAAAACAATTTAAGTTAAACGTTTGTTTTTCGTAATTTAAACTAAAGATAAGTTATTTTGTATGTTCAACTCTATTATCTACATTGCGTTAAGGTGCATTATAAACGTCAATATGAATAAAATAATTGTATTATATTTGTAAAATTATTAGTAGATTGTATTTCAAAATCATAAAATATTTCAAGGTATTTCTACAAATTTACTACAGTAATATTACTACAGTAAATAAAACAGTTCCTAAATATTATAAATGCGGTTTAAATATATTTCCTGAGGTTAATAAAGTTCTTTAAATTTATCTTGAGGATTATCCAATGGGTTTATTTTGAAATATTAGTTGAAACTAGAAGATTAAATTACTATAGCTGTAGAACTAAAAATAATCTTAGTAAAGAAATATACTATTCCAAATCAAATAGAGCAAAATTAGTTAATTTGACAATCTATATAACATGAATACAAGAGAATCTTATCAAGATTATAAAAAATATGCAAAAGTACATCTGACTCAAAATATATCAAAAGGATGGGAATTGAATATATAAAAAAATCGTTAGATTAAATTAATCTCACTGTTTATACGCGTGTATACAAATAAGGCCACGGGTATATTAAAATTACTTCTTCGTTTGTAACGCACCGATTTAGACGAGCTAGATGCAGTGCCAAAGGTACCTATTGGATTAGCATTTTAGCTATGTGTGTCCGTCCGTATATATGTCTGTCAGCGCGATAACTCAAAAACTAAAGTTTCGAAATTTGCGTAAAGTAAATTTTGAATCTAAATGCAAAAACAAAAAAATTAAAAACGAAACAATTAGAATTAATGTTCCATCGATTGCTTAGTGGTTAAGACGTCCGCCTTTCAATCGAAAAATGTCGGTTCAAATTTCGGTCAGATCATACTTTTTTATTTAAATTCTTCATTTTTTTATTCATTCTTTCATATTTTGAATTTTCTGTCAAACAGTTCAATTGCAAAGCAAAGCAGGTAATTACATCATATAAAATTTGTTATTTCTAATATGAGAAAGTCTTATTTATCTTATTCATCATGGAGAGTATGTATGCACGGGTATCTAAAAGTCGACAAGGGTAACTATAATCTTCTTCGTTTTATTTTATAAATCAAGAATATAAATCAAAGTTTCAAAAGTACAATTTATTTATTTAAAATGCAAATAAATGCAGTTTTTTTTTAATATTAGTTGAATCTGATTAAATCGAACATATATTCAGCACTTAATTATATACCTAAATATACAATATACTTATACATTAATTAGTAAAAAAAAAAATCGTTTCACTTATTTCGCAATTTTACATTGAACAATAAAAATCATGTGAAAACTGCTTATAATTGTTAATAATCAATGAAGATGCCAATTTATTAATAAAAACTTATTAAAATAAATACCATTCATATTTATTTAACCTTCATTAATTTTTAATATTAAATTGCAAGAATAATAATAAAAAATGAAGGTGGAATTGAAGAATTTTATTTTAAAAAAATACAAATTTATGAAATACAAAATGCTGTTAAATGTACAATTTACATATTTAAGAAAAAAATGATTTTAATAATCAGATGCATATGAGTACCAATTATTACAAATTGATTAGTTGTTAAATTAATAATAAGTTTATAAATATTTTTGAAATAATTTTCAAGGTTTTTTGTATTTTACAGGCCATGACTGACCATAAATTTAAAATAAAATCAACTTATAATTAATATGTACCTAACATATATGAAAAGATTCTATTTGATTCGAAGGTGAACTTAAAAATCGATTAAATAATTATTAAAATCTAATGGATGAAGATTTTTAAATAAAAGAATTATTGTAAAAATTCTTTCAAAAGAATTCTTAAATAGATGACTCTTCTAAATTTTATTTTTAATGTTAATTAGATTATATTTTCTATGTTATTGAATTATAATTTGATTTAAATTAATATTTAATGAATTAATTCTTGATTTTAAAACTTAAACTTATAAGCTTTGATTAAATGCATATTTTATATTTGAATAAATTCTACATAACTTATTGAATTGATAGACAAAGATGTTGTAGATTTTCTGACATATAAATTATTCTTAAGTTTTTTTAAATATAAGAATTAAATTTAAAAGTTAAATGTTAAGTTGATAAATTATTATTAAAAGAAATAATTATTATTTAAATTATTTGAAATAATTTTAGAATTGTTTTTTTAATAAATTATTCATATCACTATAATATATTTGAGTTGTTACTTCAATTATAGATTTAAGTTGTTACTTTGTTAAATATACATAATTAATAAAAAGTAATAGGTAGATAGATGAATTTAATAACAATTATTAATTCGAATTTTGATGATGAAAACCAGGGACTATCGTAAGTTTTATAATATCTTAAAATACCCTTATTACTAATGGAGGATTTTATACGCTAAATAACAACTTAAAATTAAAACATTACTAATAGCTGGGTGGCACAGTGGTTAGAGTGCTGATTTTTCATGCGTTAGGCCCGGGTTCGAATCTCTGTGAAACTGAATAAACCTTTATCTGGTTTTCGACTCAACTCAGTTACTATTCACCATTGGAATTTAAATTAATGGCATAATCAATAATTAATAATTATATATTTTTAATAAAATATACATTAATATAAAAATATAAACAAATACAAAATATAAACAAATAATTTAATTTAATAATATAACTCACAGATACAGAATCCAATATAACTCAAATAAAAGAATTATTGCCATATAAACTAATAGAATTGTATCTATTGAAAATCTAAGACGTTTATACATGTAACAAGGCCTCGTACTACTCTTGAGAATAGATTTTTGTTGGGTAATGTCATGTCACATATGCATATGTCAATGGCATAAAATTACTAGTACTAGAATGGCAAAAGAATTTTCCCTACTCTGAGGTATTCAGACAAAAAAAATACATATGCATTTTCGTATGCGTATACAAATAAGAGGGCTACTTTTTCTGTCATTATTTAAATTTGAGTAAATTAGAATGTTTAACAAGCAGTTTCTCATTAGTTTTTTTGAGAAACATTTGGATTGAAAAGTTTTTGTTTGTATATTGTAAGTGTTTATTTCGTATAAACATATTTACTATTTGATTTAATTTACTTTTAATTTTAAATTCTTAATTTTTGATTTTATATATATATAATTGAACAAAACATCAATTTTTGATTTTATATATATATAATTGAAGAAACAAATTTTAATAATATTATAAGAAGAAATTGCAGTCAATTATTTTTAAAAATAACGGAATCTCCTTCAATTATATTTTTAGATGAATTTTAATGAACTTATATACTTTGATTTATTTTCAGGTAATTATTCATCGTGGAAATGAAAATAAGTAAATGAAAAACAAATCATAATTTTTCGAACAAAAAAAAAGTATTTATAGTCTTTCGTGAATATATAAACATTTTTAGCCTTTTTTAGATATGAACGAACCTTTTGCTAATATGAAATCTACATTTATTTTATCCGTAAGGAGGTTTTTTATTTCTGTTTCAGATAACTTAACGTTTCCAATTAAATTATGTCGGGAAAAAGATTATGGGAAATATTTTATTTGTTAAGTTATTTTTATATAACTTTTTTTTATATTGCTAAATACTATTTATTGAGTTTACCCAACCAGCTATCAAACCCGGCTATCAAACCCCTCATATACATCTGATGAGTCTTCATCTATTGCATGAAAGGCTATTTAATGTCGATGGCTATGATTTGATTCATAAGGGACTACCTATTTTATATTTTTTGAGTCCCAGTAAATTATATCAAAGTCAAAAGTCTCAGCATTTCGTATTATCAAAAGGACCAGATTTTATTCCCTAAACGACATCACTTCAACCACATGACCAAATTACAGATATATTTTTTTTACAATTTCATAAACGAAAACCACAATCAGTAGTTTTTTTAAAGTTACATAAAACTTCATAAAAACGCATAAAACTGCATAGTTTTTTATTGCAAAATAAAAAAAAAATCATAAAATTCTTAATAAAATTTAAAAGTAAAAATTTTTATTGAAATAAAAGTAAGACCTATTTTACATGCTTGCAAATTCAATTAGTTTTAAAATAAAACTTATGAAAAGTTTTTTTTTTATGGTACAGAATAATTAAATTAAAAGTGCTTTTCATTAACTATTCATTTATGTAAAAACAAAAATTGTTTTTTAATTCGCTCATAACTATTTTTTTAGAAAATATTTTGAATTGTTTAGTCGTTAGAGCTAATTCAATGTACTAATTCAATGTGCAATTACAAATTTTCTGAAATATTTTCATGGACACACCTTTTTTTTCCATTGAATATAGCTGAAGACTTATAGCATAGTCTAAAGAAAAAAGCACAATCCAACGTGAAAAAAAAAAATTGCATTTAAATCAGATCATAATATAATGTGCATGAAATATAATGCATTTATTAGCTTTTATTTAAATCCAATGCATCGTGCAACATTAAAGTTTAATGCTTACATTTTTTAAATTTATTTTAAAAAACTGTTGGAATGTAAAATTTTTAAATCTATATATATATACTCAACAGACATACATTCAATATATATACATATATATATATATATACAGTTTTGCATATTAAAAACAACTTTAATTCAACATTTTATCTGACTGTCAATAGCATTTAAATATGGAGTTTTTGCACGACAATGACTTTTATAGATTATTTCTCTTTTATATAGTTAAGGGTTAAGTGCAAGGTTAATCTTAAATGAAAATCCATAAGATACAGTTTTAACCAAACGTGTTTTTATGTTTTAATTTTTTTTTTTTTATTTAAGTATTTTGCATGAATTCAGAATTGGAAACACAGTTTTTTTTGTGCTTGCAATGGCAACAGTAGCACTATACTATAAATGTATCTTATATATACTTATCATAAGATTTATTAATTTTAAGTTTCAATTTAAATGTTTTTTGTTGAAAAAAAAATACGGAATAAAAGAAAAAAATATTTTCAAGGTCTTTTGAACGTTTAAAGGTAAATATTTTTGTAATAGTTTCCAATTTCAAGAAAGCGAAAATGGTAAAAGAAATTACATACCTTGTACCTACCAATTAAAATGATGTTTATTTTTTAAAGGAAGTGAAATGACTATAATGTCACTGATATCAATATATACATACATACAACTGTAATGTATTAAGATTGTGTCAGCAGTTTGATAAGCAAATTTAAAAATTAAAATAAAAAAAAATAAAATTTAATAAAACGTAAAATTTTAATTACAAACACACAAATATACAGAAAAAAAAAAGAGGTAAAAAGTTTTATTTAAATAATTTACCGTTAATTTAACACTAGTATTCGATTATTAAATGAGTAAATAAAAAATGTGTTAAACAAATATTATAAGGGTAATCTCATGAAATAATATTTGTTTTAATAAATCGATAATATAAAACAAAGATTTTGAAGATCTCAGTCTAATTAACTTGAATGGTTTATTTTGACAATTAAACGGTTTTATAACTGTTCTTTTATTTGAGTGGCTCAGAACCAAAGTAGCCTAACCCACAAAGAAATTTAGAAAAAAAGCCAAAAGAGTTAGGCTACTTTGGGGGAAAAAAATACCACAGGTGCAAGTGGGAATTGAACGATTTTATGACATGGACACACCTCGATTTTATATCTAATTCTAATGCGATTTATGCAAAAAAAAGCAAACATCTTTTTTGGGTGGTTAGGCCAATTTGGTTTAGAGCGCCCCATTTAAGACCATCTATTCAAAGTCATTCTGTTTGACGGTAGTAAAGTCTACTTCAAAGTAAGACTTTTTTTTTTACGAGAGAATGGAACGCTCGAAAGCTACCCATTGAAACTGTGCTGTGTTTCTTTGGGTAGTGCACAAATAGTGTGTAATAAGTCTACCTCAAAAAATAAGACTGCAATTTTGTTTAATTATATAACAACAGTTATAAATATACAAAACAGTTATAAAACATTTTAGGTTTTTGAAAGAAAGTAACTTCCAATATGAATTTAATTAAACTGTCAATTAAAACTCCTTGAGAAAAATAGGAAAGGACTTCCACAGGCATAAGAAAAAAGTCCTAATTAGAAAATTAAAATAAACCCCAATAAAATTGGTTATAATGAAATAAATCCGAAAATTAATATTATGTAGGTGATTTAAATATTAAATCAGTGAAATAAATAATTGTAATAACTGAGGAGGAGTAGTATTATTAATAAAGTTTGACTAAAAATTAGGAACTCCCCATTTTCCTGAAAATTTAATGAATACAAATACTTTGATATACCGCGATATACCGAATATTTAAAAATTAAATACAAAATTGGGGTTTCCCTCATTTTATTTGTCCAACGGAACGTGAGGTTCCTTCTTTCAATTTGATTGATTTCAACATTTATTTTTCAAAGAGAACGAATCCACAAATCTTTATTCCATCCTAATATTAGGAGTTATGAATTTATAGGTAAATTAAAAAATTCCACTTAATCATGTTTGAAATTAAATCAAGATTGCCCTCGAAAATGATAAATTTTTAAATTTTTCGCTTTATTAATTAAAAAATTTGTTATTTTTGTTTTTTTTCTATTGTTTTATTTTTATTTTTTTTTACCTTTATTATGCAAATGAATTCAATATGTAAACATCTTATTTTTTGTTTGTTAAACGTTTTTTTTCTGATAAATATATATATATATAAATATTTTTTTGTTTGCGCGTTTTTTTTTTCGCGCACTGGTGATCAGTGATCGCGCTAAAAAAAAAACCAAAAGAAAAAATTCAAAGTAAAAGCTGTTAAGGTGATTTCAATAGTGCGATATTTATATTATAGCTATAATTACACACACATATTTTATGAGATTAAGTGTACCAAATGTAAATAAAAAAATTTTTTTAAAACTCTTATAATGTGCTCCTAATGTTATTTGAGTATCTTATAATTACGCAACAAATAACGGCTTTCTTATTTATAGTTTTTTTTAGGGGATTTTCACATTTGATTAGTGAAAGTAAAACTTATGATGACAATTAATAAGCAACACGTTATATTTATTACATATGTGTATACATAAAACATACATTTATGTAAATTCAATTGGATATTTAATTGCTAGAGATTCGGGGTTCACTTTAAAAAAAAATCTTCTGATTATTTTGGGTACAATAAAATATTTGGTATATTCTAGGTACTTTTGGTATATTCTAAGATTTTCTTGGGGATTTTTTTCATCGGAACCCATTCGTTGTTTGTTAATTTCTAAATATACAATAGACAAAAGTTTAAGACAAAGTAAACATTACTTTCCAATATACAGAACTAGTGAAATTTCCGTACATTTACTGGAAAAAAAAATTTCAGTAAAATTTAAGTATTTTAACTGTTACTGGAACAAGTAATTTAACAATAAAGGTAGTGGAAGGTACCATTACTTTATCAGTACTTAACAGAACTTATCAGTACTTACAGTACCAGTGCAGGACATATCAGAACTAACAGTACCAGTATTGAACAATAAATTACCGGTACTTACCAGCACTACCAGAATTTACTAGAACTATCAGCACTATCAATACTTACCAGTACTATCAGTATTAACCAGTATCAACAAGTACCAATACTATATTGGTTGATACTGACAGTACTGGTAAGTACTAGTAAAGTAATGGTAGTTTCCACTTGTTACAAGTACTTACCAGTGTAGATACTTTTCGCGTTTTTCGAGTACCAGTCCTGATACCGGAAAAAATATTCGGCAAAATTTTAAAAAGTGCAAGTACTTAACAGTAATTATACCATACAAGTGCTTTACCAGTACAATTACTGGTAAGTACTTGTATTTTTTAGAATTTTACTAAATATTTTTTCCAGCGTCTGAACTAGTACTTGAAAAACGGCAGCTCTGCCAATATCCAATTTTGTCCAAATATTTGTTCCCTTAGAATCATTTAAAAATAAGAGTTCCTGATCTTATTTTTACCAATAAATTTCAAGCCTCAGATTTCAAGCTTTAAACTTCATGTGGAAAAGGAAAAGAAACTTAAATCTTGCTAAGTTCTTCTAAATAAAATATAAATGTAGTAATATATTAAAAAAGTTAACAAAGAATATCCTGCTTCAGGGTTCATTAAAATAATATATTTAAATTTTGGAAAAGTTCATAATTTAATGATTAATCAAAATTTTATTTATTTTCCGTTTAAATGGCGAATCCAACAACAAAAACTTGTAATCAATACTTTATTTTCAACGAAACTATTATTTCCCGTGGATTAATTTATGATTTATGTTTTAATTTTAAATTGTTAATAGCAGTTTGTTAAACCCAATTGTTGAATTATTACCCATCGTGTCCTTGAAAAGATTTTTATTTTATAAGTTACTTTATATTAAAAATATTCTGAAAACATAGTTGGAAATACTAAGAAACAAACTTCACTAGTGGTTCTAACTAAACTTATAACATAGTCTAATAAACAATATTTAATTCCTTTGTTTATAAATGATAAGTTGTAATTATTTTTGACATTTAAGTATTCATTAAACACTCCCTGCAATATTTGGAATTAAATAAACGGCTTAGTGAATATAACGATTAAAGAAACTGAAGCCTATGGTAAATGACTTGGGGAATGCTCCAAACTTCTTAAAGGAGTGGAAAAAGAGATAGAAAATACCGGATCTAAGGTTTTAGATCAAGAATAAAATTTGTATGTAAAGCTTACATGTTTTACAAAAAATTTAAATTAAGAGGCCTTAGTGAGAAAATCGGTAATGGCGCAACTTGTTAAATCAAAAGTTTCGTTTTTAAGTTAATTTTGTGTTTCTCTAATGTGGAATTCGAGCAGAGCTCTCTCAGCTGTCTGCCACTACACCAGCGAGGCATTGACAATTGATATTCAAAACGACGTACAAACTAATTCGTGTAATATATGATAGGTGATTTTTTGAATTTTGAAAGAAAATTTTACGTATATATAACAAACGTTAAGTAACGTTTTAAATGCACCATAGAACAATATTTTCTAGATTTTTAAATAATCTGAGAAGAATTACATACGTTTTTTAATTTTAGAAATAAATTAATACCATAAGTGATACTCATGATACATTGATCTTTAAATTGTTTTATTCCCTATTTTATTATATACATTAATAATGTTTTTTAATTTAGACAGGTTCAAGGTTTATATTTAAAATAAAATCAAGACTTTTTTTATTTCCGTTTAAGTTTCTACCTTTTTTATTATATTCTGTAATGGAACTCCTAGAAATAAAGTTAATATTAATTAAATGATGATATACAGATTACAAAAAAAAATTTATAAACCAATTCACATGAACTAAGATATTTAAAAAAATTTTACATCTAAAATTCTTACAAAATGCATTAACTGCAAAAACTTATACGTTATTTTCCTAAAATTTTATAAAATAAAACAAAAATTGGAAATAAATTAAAATCGGATTGCGATTCTTCTTTATAGTAAGTGAATCCCTTATTTAGGTAGATGAGTTTCTTTAGAAGAAAAATTTCATAATCATTAAAAGTTTTAAAGGATTTAAGTTGGTATAAGTGATAAGTTTTTTATCATTTTAATTTATTTACTATAGTGTTTTATTTGATTTTTTTTTTGGTTCCTGACGTAGATTTTCTAACTTCATCTGCAGCATCTGGTACAAATCTAGCTTTTCATAAAATTAAAATTTTTTAAGTCAAATTATTTTAATCTTGATTATGAACGAAATTCTTATATATTAACTATCTTGTATAGATGTCTCGATGGGTTCGTGGGTAAGCAATTTGCATACCAACCGATTGGGTGGGGGTTCATTTCCCGTACAGATTCCCGCCACGAAATATTTAATTGAAAAATATGTTTTCTTTACAAATTCCCTTAATTACAAAATATAATTTAAAAAATACAAATGTATAATATAAACAAAATAAATAATGTTACTTGTAGTTAAATTTGGGGAAAATATTAAAAGTAAGATTTACTATGAACCGCAAGATCTACGTGCTGGGATTGTACTTACTTCCCCCCATAATAAACAACAACAACAATCTTGTATAAGAAAATATACAACTGTGTAAAGATTTCAGAAAATAGAGTAATCCAAACTTAATAACCAACAACAAAATCCCTCCAAGTTAAAAAAAACCGATTTAATTATCCACAAATACCCTGAAAAAAGTTTTTCAGAAATTCCGGTTTATAAGAGTTGGTAGTATTTTCTTTTATTTATACCTATCAGTTTTTGTGCAAGAACATTGCACGATGCATCATCTAGGTCTCTTATCAACGCTTTTGAGCTATTGAAGATTAGCAAGAATTTTAAGTTAAAGTCAAAAAATTAGGGTATACCCATTTTCTCAAAAAATCATACGAGATTTGTAATTAAAGAAGAGATAATAGTTGGAATAAAAATCAAATGCCCCCTTTTCCGTTTAGTTTATTTTTTAAATAATTTTTGTGACAGCTTTACTTCCTTCTTCTGGGTTTAACTTTAGTTTTTGGATAGTATTTTTTGGAAATAAAATAAAAGAGTCAATTCCACTATTTTTGGCAATGCCGACTTTATTGACTTCTTTATTGACTAATAGATTATTATTAAGATTATTATTAGGTTATTTTTATTACATTTGTATAATCTTACATATTACATAATACATATTACGTCGTTCTGGTGTTAATATGGTAGGAACAATTTTTTATAAATCAGTTCATTTACTAGGTTTTGCTGACGACATTGATATTTTAGGAAGAACACGACGTTCAGTCACTGAAGCCTTCACCCAAATTGAAAAAGAGACGAACAAAGTGGGTCTTCGTGTAAACGAGAATAAAACAAAGTATATGCCATCGACAAATTCGGAATCCTATCAACATCCTATTGGATGTCACCCATATCACTTTGAGGCAGTTAAGGAGTTTGACTACCTTGGGATCAATATTAACATCGAAAATGATATAAACGTAGAAATAAGATGTAGAATAACCATAGCAAGCCGTTGCTACTTCGGTTGCTAATCTTCTCAAAACCAGCCTCAAATTCTATTCATATAATTTATATTAAATCAGCTCTTACCCAACTTACTTTCGATTCTATAGAAAATTCGATCTTCACCAATTTTCCAATATCTTCACAAACATTTATAATTCTCTTCCAATTTAAACAGATTTTTGAAATACCTACATTTCATACCTATTTCAGAATACCCTGTATAGAACAGGTATATCAAGATATTAAAAATTTACAATAAATCTATAGAGAGTTTTAAAAATTTTTATATCCAACATTATATCATACATAATTAATTAAATTAATTACAGTAATTAACTATATAAAACAATAAAATTAAGGAAATATTTAATATTGAGTACTTAATGTCAAATTAATGACAAATACAAAATACATTTCAATGTTTTATTTGTTTATTTTATTGTTTTTTTTTTTTTACTAAATTGTTGATTGATGAATAATTATAATTTAATTTCCGACAATTTAAATAAATTTCAATTATTATATTCTTTTTGAAGAACATTTTTTTTATTTCCATTTCTTAAAAACACAAAATTTAAAGAACAAAAAATAAAACTGTCAAAAGCAACAACACAATAACAAAAAATGTCAACCGGTCTTTTACCGTTGTTCGATTATTATTACATGAAAATCAAATTAGATAAAGTCACGCAATTATTTTTTTAAGGGTATAACAAATTTATTTAATTATAGAATTAGAAGTTTTTTTTTTTTATTATTTCTAATTCGAACATATGATTTCGAATTTAAAATCAACAATAGAATTTTGTTTTTTTTATTATTAATTGTCATTTGTCATCTTATTAGTGTACATCATCACTATACTCAAATACAAAAACAAAAACAAAAGACAAATGTCAAAATGTTGCTGATCAAGTCAAACTTTTTTAATAAAAAATTAAAAAAAAAAAATAAGATGAATTTCCAGTATATTTTTTGCTTTAACTTGAATTCAAATACAAATTCAAAAAATAAAAACACTGAATAAAAAAAAAAACAAAAATAAAAATTTTATAAAAAAACAAAACAAAAAAAAACAAAAATCTAGAATGCAGCTTACCTTGAAGAAGATTCCAAGATAGTATCTTTTTTCACCAAGCTTAAGTAATGGCATCGTCCATTTATTTGAATACTGTGTTTCGTCTACACAATTTGGACAGTCTGAAATAAAATACGCAAATGCAAAAAAAAAAATATTTAATAAAAATTTAATTCAAATGAATAAAAAAAAATTTTAATAAAAATAAAAAATCAAAATAAAAATATTAAACTTATGTATGTACAATATACTATCAATTTTAAGTTTATTTTTTCTGTAAATCTGGCATTGAGTTTATCGTTAAAAAAAAATTGCTTAAAAATTCAAATAAAATTGATGTTATTTAGTAAGAAAAACAAATAAAGAAATAAAATACTCAATAGTATAAAATTACACCTGAAAAAAATGATTACAACATTTAAAAAAAAAAACGAATGATTACTACTTATGATGCTCCCAAATAAAAAGAAAAAAAAAAAAATAATAATATAAGTTGGTGATATAAAGAAATTGGTAAAAAACTGGATGTGAAAAAATGAATATATGGACAAAAATAATAACGTACAATTAATGTGAGTAAATGATTACCTATGGTAAATACAGTCGAATCTGATTAAAAAACCCCTTTTTTTAGAAAAAGCTCAAATTCTATTTCCAAGTATGTTGTTTATGGAACTCACAAATCTCCAGAAACACCAAACTGCTGTTTAAAGGGCTCTTGTAAAAAGCATCCTAATACCGTCGAATCTAATTGTAAAAATCTTTTTTAAAGAAAGCTGAAATTCTATTTCCTAAGTATGTTGTTTATCGAACTCACAAATCTTCAGAAACACCAAGCTGCATTTTAATGGGCTTGTGGTAGATCTCGTACTTGTATAGCAATGAGATCTGATAAACATTGGGTACTATAAACAACAAGTTACAGGCATTCATATTGTGACCTAAAACAATCACGAATAGAGATTTATGAAACCTAACTGAAAAGAAGCTAAAAGCTCATTAAATTAGGAAAAAGAATGGAGATGGATAGGATACACACTTCGAAAACACCAAGGATACATTATAGCGAAAATAGCCTTTGAATAAAATCTTCAAAGCTCCAGAAGACGTAGTCGATTGAGTAACAACTGAAGCAGAGCAGTAATCCAATTAAAATTCAATAGGTATAAATTGGGAGAGCGCAAAAACAAAAGCATTTAACAGAATTCGAAGGATATAGCTAGTGAAGACTTTATGATACAAAGTGGAGTAAGGAAAAGAAATTTGTTGTGAAGCAATTGACACAAAAATTATGATATTTTAACTTATTCTTTGATTAAAGTTCTTTAAATTATTTAGCTTACAATTCTGATTTCCGGATATTTCCTTTTAAGCTAAATACATCGGAGAGATTAAAATTAATAAAACAGCATTTTAGCGCTACAGCGGTAGCACTACAAGATTCTTACCGAAAATTCACTCTATTTAAACTGTGATAGAAAAATTTTCACATAGCTATAGACTAGAAACTCTAGTGACCATTTATGCAGGCATCTATTGTAGAACAATAACAAATAGTCCAAAATAGTTAAAAAGTTGTTGTTACCGAATTACAAAAACTTTATAAAACTTTAAAGAGTTAAAATGTTTTTCTACTTTAAAGAATGTGCATCAGCAGAGAAACTTACAATAATCTTTAGTAGAGTTTGTTCTTTACTCTAGAGTTCTAATGTAGCATTTCTGGCTTAAGAATTTTAAACTGAATATTTGAGAAATTTGAGACAAACTGAATTTCAAATTTTTGCTACAAATTAAAAAAAAAATAAAATTTAAAAATAATTTTAAAGTATCACTAAAATAGATAATGAAAACCAACTTATAAAAAACATTTCTTATATTCAAATTAAGTTTCTTATAAACGGACTTCACTGTGATGTAAAAAGAATACTGTACAAAATGGTACAAGAAGAAGATCCAAGGAAAACTGGTACAAACTGAAAGGAATTTAATTCTATATAAACAATTATATACAGTTACTGGTTTTTAATTTAATAAAAACAATAAAAAACTACTCGCAACATTCTATAATATTCAACAAAAAATTACGAATTATTCATTTAAAAGAATTAATGTCACTGGTTATTTGATAACGATTTGTTTATTTTGTAATTTTATGTAATTTTTATGACTTAATTTTATTAATAAAAAAATTGTAGGGTAATTTGTTTTTTTTTTTTTTTTTATAAATTTAATCTCTTTTCAACAAGATTTTCAATGTTAATTAATTTTAATTTCATATTCTTAAAAACAATTTATATTATGAATTCCAGTTGAAGGTAAGTCATAATTTTTTATTAAATTTTTTTTTTTTTGTAAATATTTATAAACAATAAAATATTTAATTAAATTTAAGTAATGGAACACAGATTATGGGAAAACTTGTCCTAGCACATTAAATTTATACCCGCTGGAATTATGTAAAACCTTGGCAAAATTATGTAAACAGAATCAACATGTTACAAAAATTGTCAAATGAATTGAATAAAGTTCCGAATTCTTATCCAATTAAAGATTTGTGATTTTGAGGTGGATTAATCATTCTTGATATAAGGAAACAATGTTGATACAATGTTAAACAAGTCATTTAAAGTAAAAATAATTAAATATTAATTATTCATTTTTTTTTTTAAAAAATAAATATTAATTAATAATTTTAATTCAAGAACGTCCATTTTCAAATTATCTATACCTTTAAATTATGAAGAACTATAGTTCTTTAAAGAATAAAGCTTCTCGATCTCCCTCCAATTTCAATATACAAAATAATTTCTTATGCATCTTCCAATCGGATGTTTATCTAGACTTTTTAAAATCAAGTGAATTCCAGTAAAATTAAACAGGGGTTCGACAAAGGTTTGATTTCTAAGATTAAGTCCTCTATAATTAAAATTCAGTTTTACAAAAACACAATAAGAGTAGTTAAATTAACAAATAGTTTCACAAATAAATTATCTATCAAATATCTTCCACAGGAACCCAAATTCAAATATTTCCCTTAAAACTTGACTAATGGATTCGAAAAATTTATAAAAAAACAAACTCTGAAAGTTTCTCAACTTTTAAGTAGGTAGACAAAAATTCATCCATAGTGCTGGGGATATTTTTGTGATTAAGAAAGCTTTTGAATACACTAAAACAATACCTTGGAAATTTGTTACGTAAGATTCGCACACTTTGAACATTCCAATACACTTTTCAGATATGGATAAAATTTAAACTCATGCTGCAAATACTAATTACAAGAGGTTCTTTCATGTCAAACCTCTTAATTATTATTAGATGTGTGCATTATATAAGTATTCTAAAATTTAGTTTTTTAGGAAATATATATGTGAGCAAGTGTGTATATAATATTATTACAAAAAGGGTAAATTAATACTTTTATTTATTAAGTAAAGAAAATTTTGAACTTCTTTTATTTTTCACAAAAATATTTCATATTAAAAAAGTTTAAATGAATTTGTCCCTCTTCCTATTATCTTTGCTCTATAGCTACAGGTATTTGAATATCATTTTAATTTACACTTTAGAGTAATGTGACTTATAACCCTCCATTAAAATTAATTTTTATAATGCCTTATTAATGCGCCAATTTTAATGAAATCTACGGCTCAGCCAAATTAAAAAACAAAAGTGTCAATGTAAACAATTAGAAACCAACGCACTGAAAAGATGCCTCTGATGTGTTGATTGGCGCGTTGAAGATTTTGACAATTTAAATCAAAATTAATACATGAAATTATAATTAAGGTAGAATAATTAAAAAAGTAAATTCAAAATCAATAAATTTTTAATGAAAATAGAGGAAAACCTAATTTAGTTTTAAAGTCATAAACTACATAATTGGCTTATTTTACAAATGCGCACACATACCTAGTAACTGTTAAAACTGCATGAATGTTACTACATTTACTTTTTATATTGATTATGATAAAATTATTTAAAATGCTACATTTACAATTTGACTAGGACTTAATACAAAACTAACGGTCAAAGGAATTCGTATCAAATAGCATTGTAAGTCCGATGACATTTGCGTTGAAAAGACTTTTGAAAATGTTTATTGAGATTTAATCAATTAATTAAATCACATACAAACGCATCTTAAAATCTCTTTAAAAAATATTTAATTGGCTCTATTGATTATATTTTTATAGTTTTTTTTTTACCACCCATTTACAAAATTTAATTAATTATAACGAATAAATATACCTATTAAAAATTTTTTAAAGATTGTAAAACAATTGATTATTTCAAATTAATGTTTGCGTCACAATAAAAATTTAATGCAGTGTCTTACTTAACAAAATGTGGTGTCAATTTAATTTAATAATGAGTTAATTAGATAATTTTTACACATGAAATTGATATTGGTCTAATTAATTTTTATGGATCATTTTTGATTTTGTTTTGTCTGCTATATTTGATTTTTCTATCTATTTTATATAGTATCAGAATTAATTAATCATTTTAAGGTGTGTTCTATTATAAGTCATTAAAACAGAACTATCAATTAATCATTTCTATATATATCAATCATGTTTTGACTTAAAATGGTATATACGAGTATATGTATATTATCTCAAGAGATTTTTCTTCAAATCATGTTTTATTTTTCAAATCAGAGTGCACTATTTTAAAAGTTATAAATTATAATAAAGTTTTGTAAAATTAATCAATTTTTTGTTATAATTTTAAAAATATAAAGTTACTTGATAGTGTACTTTCACCTTAAAAAAAAAATTTTGAAATTTAATACTTGTGCCAAATAAATAGTTTAATGAATTGTGATATAAATAATAAAAGTATCTAAAAGTTTTTTTTATGATTTTTATAACTGATATGAGTTTTAATATATTAAAAAGAGTTGTAATTTATTTTAAATTACGTATGAAACTCTTAGTCTGTGGTAATACATGTAATACAAGAAAAGTTAATTTTTACTTTATTTTGAAATTGTAATTTTAATTGGAATTATAATTTTACAACTTTGGTATACAAACAAAGCCGTTTTAAAATTTTAAAAGTTTGATTTTTTATTAAATTTAATATTTTATTAAAACATGTATTTCTTGATTTTTTTTTAATTATTTTTAATTAAAAAATTTTTAAAATTTAATATTATTTGAACTATTAAAAAATTAAATGAATATGTAAAAATTTTTTAATTGTTCAAGTATGAAATTTAAATGATTTTTCAAAGTAATATAACATTTTCAACAAAATGTTATACAATATTGTTCAATTTATAAATTAAAAATTTTCAGAAATTTACAAGAGATATTAAGTTAACATTATTCAATATTTGCCATTCGATTTATAATTCGCAAAGAACGTATGGCAATTGTAAAATATGACATATTATACTTAAGTGTTTAACTCTTCAAACGTACAATTGTATAAGTTTTCATTTATGAGTTTATCATTTTTCAATATGCCTATTCCAATACCACTTTTTCCTCTAAATTCCACTTTAGCTCACTTACGCCTAATATACTCGTGTCCTTATATTCAATATCCCATTACCGTATTTCCAGATCTATTACATCCGAGGCTTGCTACTTCCCTTTTTTAAAACCTTTTCAATTGTAAAGTGAACAAGAGATTGACCTATTATAACTGATTCTAGAGTTTACGATTAGAATTAACAATTTTTGGACTATATTAGTATGTTGAAAAACACAATTATATATGTGAATTATGTTAAGGTGAAATATTAGTTATTCTAATATATGAAGATTATCCTGAAATTATTGTGTCTGTGAGTTATAAATATGAAATTTAAATTGTTATAAATATAGAATAGTTACTGGATATGAGAGTTATGTTAACATTATTTTTTCTATATTGATAGAGGAATCCCCCATCAGGAACCGAACCTGAGGAAATAAACTGGAATGATTTCAAAACTCGTGCGCCAACCAGCTAGCCCTATACACCATATAGTAACGAAAAGCGAAATAAGAAAAAGGCTACCCTTCTATGCAGATACTGAAGAGATGAAAAGAGTTGGGTTAGACGGAATATTTTACATCTAAGTTCAATGTGAATTCAAATTTTTTTAACTTTGTAGGAATTGTATCGAAATTTATCCATGTAGTTAACCTATCCTCAACTACTTAATTATACTATTACACGACACATATAGACACTTTTTCGAATTTAAATGAAAAATCTAAAATTTATCATATATAATAATTGATATTCAAAAATTTAATCCAAAACCAAATCTCTTTTTATGCAAATAATGTATTTTATAATTATAATTAATGAAGATCAGTATTGTTGAGTTCTTGAAACTAATTATTCCTGGATAAACTTAAAAATTCCATTATATTTAAAGTTTAGTAAACTAATAATTACTTCGCCTAATTAACTAACTAATTACTATTAATTGATAATTAGTATTACTATAATTAATTAATATGGATTGCTGAATTTCATTCAACTAGCATTTCATTACTCTATAATATTATTTTGAGAATTCAGTTTAACAGTTTTACAATTGCTTGTATCAATTTGATTTAAAAAGACTCTTAAAATAATGTTCAGATAATAACCTATTTTTGAATCCAAATCTATTAAATGACTACAAATTTAGAATTTTTACAATACAGTCAATTCAAACTGCATACAAGTGAATCAGGTATATTAGACACTTACTCAGTCCTCAAATCCATTTTGTATCCATTCAAATCTTTACAATTCCTAAAGTCTGCAAGATCTATACTATTTTTTTTTATTTCAAAATTGCCAAATTCCTTTTAAATTAATAAATTTAAATTTTTTTTTCAATATAAATCCTAAAAGTGGAGCAGTTTAAAAAAAAAAAAATAAATAAAAAATTTACAACAATTGTAGAAAAAAAAAGAAAAATGTCGAGATGAAGCATATAGGGAAATATTTTATTCCATTAAAAAAAAAAACAAAAAACTAGTAAAACATTAAATTGTACTTTCAATTTTAAATGCACAATTATATCAAAATATACGCAAATATATATAAATATGCATATATATATATATATATATATATATATATATATATACATTAATACTTAATAGGTCTACAATTACGTTGAATATTTGGTTAACATCTGCATAAGTAATTCATTTTTTTTTTATTTTACAAATATACAACTATTACCGTAAATTCCTACAACTATGGTACAGCACTACAACTATGGTCCAAAAAACTTAAAAATAAAAAATTTAAGCCAAACTTAAGTAGGAGCGTAATTTTTACTAATTATGACATTTTTGGTTTTCTAATAAACTGCAGTTTAGTTTGTATTGATTTATTTTTAGTTAGAATTTCAATTACGAGCAAAAAAGACAAAAATCAAAATTTTGAAATTCACAGTTTTTGTTGTTTTTAATTTTTAGTGAAAAGTAGTATTACTGCTAAAATTATTAATTTTATGTATTCATACAAAATTTGCAAACACAACTATGGTCCAGTATTGAAAATACATAGATGAACTAATAGTAACTCTGAATACAACAATGTACCATAGTTGGACTATAGTTGCGCAACTTAGAATACAACAATGTACCACTATATTTTACATTATATTTGTTGCAAATTTTGCGTTAGAAAGCTGTTCTCACGGATTTGGTTCAGTTAAATATTAAATTATTCAAAGCCAAAGAAAGGGTTTTCTACAGATTTAACTTTCTGAAATATTTTACAAAATATACAAAAAGTGGTACATAGTTGTAGGAAATTACGGTACTACTATTTTACCATATTTAATAGTAAAATACAATATATTATATTATATATGTATATACAAATATAGAAACAATATTTTTTTTTCATTTTAATTTATAACTTTAAATTGTAACAACAGCCCACTGTAATTGTAAATGATTAACAACCATTTCTAGAAAGATATGTGTACACATATTCGTTATAAAAATTGTATATATACGTTTTTTTTTGGTACATTGTTAACACTATATATACAAAATGTCATATTAAATTTAATGTATATATATAGATTCAAAACATTCCAAAGAATGCCTTTTGAAAAAAAATTGAATTGAAATATTAAAAGTATACTTTGAAACAATGGGACCTTAAATTGTATATATAGTTAATTTCAGTTTTAGTTTTTTGCAATAAATTGACAATAGTTTTGCATTACTACTTTTGCATATACACATTTCAAAAAACAAAAATTAACTAATATATATATATGTATATATATGTAATATGTATATATATTGCCATTAAAAAGTGAAACTCTTAATATAGAAATATAAAATTACAAAATTTCCTTTGTTTTGTATTTTTTTTTTGTTGTTTTTTTTTTTATTTTTTTTATTTTTTTTGTAATGCAACTCTTAGTTTATTTGAATTGTATTTCATCTGTACAAAATTATGTTTTAAGTTATCCGAAGTTTTAAGTTAGTAATGTAAACGGGCTTCACTATAATTTAGATATTCTTTTTAACTTAATACAGTACATATGATATAGATATCAAATTCATCTTATATATGAAAAGTACAGTGTGTTATAAAAATATTTTCTATAAATGTACAGTATGTAAAAGAAATAAATTTCCAAAATATACACTTTTAATTCTTATTAGTATATTGCAGTAGTTTTAAATTAGTGAAACATGGATTTAAAGGTCTAATGCTACAATAAAATATTATTTAGAAATTCTGACGCCTAAATGTATGCAATTTTTAAACAAAAAAAATAAGAATAGTTTTCCTCGTTTAAATAATATAAGGGACGTACTAATAGTTTATAAAATATTATTTTATATTAGAAATAAATAAATAAATAAAATAATACAGAGTGGCTACAAGTTTCAGAGGAAGGAAGTTTGGATTTTGGAACCGAGAGAGCTTGGATTTAAATTAGTAAAAGTAATGAATCAATGATTGCATTGGTAGGCGATGTTTTAAGTAATAATATAATATCCTATACAATTCGTAATATTTGATTTAAATTATATAATTTTAGAGTTATATAAGGTCTACAGGGCCTTTTTTTTGTTGTACAATAATGAGGAGGTTCTAGTTCTGGGGAATATTGGCAAAACATTATAATTATCTTACTGGACAAGTGATTTTGTTAATGCTGCAATGATAAGGCTAAGACTTTGTTTACTATTATTTTTGTCGTGTAAGAAGTCAATCAACGTTAACGCTTCTTTAGAAAATCTTTTTCTTACAAATTTGCTCGCAAACCCGATCATATTATTTTTATCAATGACAAAATTGTAGTTCAGGAAAAGATTACCTGAAGGCTTATATTTCATATATATCCAAATATACTTTTTCTTTTCTCCTTCTTTACAGCCTTTAGGAGCATAGGACTTCCACAAAGCTCTTCCAACTAGCTCTACATTGGGAAGTTGTTTGATTTCGACCTCAAATCCTACGATTATTCTTCATCTCTTTCCTGACTAACTTACGCCATGTTTCCCGGAGTCTAACTATTTTACTGCACGAACTGGCGTGTGATATTATTCTTAGATTTTCTTAGGTTGTGAAACTTTACATTTCCATTTTCTCCTTTACATTTGGACATTTATTAGCCAATGCCGTGTTTCTAGTTCTTTTAAGCCAGAAGATTTTACATAATGTTGATAGACACCTGTTAGTGAAATTGTCCGATTAATTAACAGTAGAAAACAATTATATATAATTTGTTTTTAACAGATTAAGCTTCTGTTTCATATAATAAGATAGTTAATGGACAGTAAGTACAAGATAGCGAAACTCAAACATCCAACATGTGTACCATCTTTCATCTTCAACAAGATTTATTAAACTTATATAATAATATTATACAAGTTGTATTACAATATAATCAACTCCTTTCAGTATGATCTTATCATGCTTCAAATCAACCTCGCTCCTACTCAAAAGACGGTATCTTCTGCCTCCATGATAGTCGTCGGACAATATTGATTGGTTGGTTAATAATGTATTTTAGAATTTGAGGGTTCGTAGGTGGGCTAAATCACAGAATCGGGAGGCTACCATAAAAAAACATCAGACTTTTCGATATAAAATAATGGGACTTTAGAATACAAACCACATTATGCAAGAAGAAAACCTTATACAATCCATCTTGGATTTATTTCAAATTTAGACGTGTTGTTGAAAATCACAATTTCTGAAATCAAGAGAATCGTAACAGAGGCTGTATCTATTACTTTTTTCGCTGAATATGCTTTGATATTTGATATGACTAACTCTACATAGTACTATATTACTCTAGTAACTATATATTTATCTTAAAATCATTTATTTCTTATAAAATAACAATTTCCGTGCGCAAAATATTATTATTTTTGTTTTTTTTTTATAGTAGAGTTATAAAATATTTTTCGATATGATCTGTCCGAGTCATGCTACCAAAACAAATATTAATTCAACTTCGAAAAACAAAATTAAATCTTTATGTAATAGTTTATAAAGTTTGTTTTTATTTTGGATTTTGGATCTACGAGTATTGCAACACACTCATTTTAATTAAATTACTCGTTTGTGTCTATTTTACTTTTATTTTTCTTTACTTCTTTACTTCTTTATTTAATTTCAGGTGTTTTCAAAAATTACAAAGTTCCTGTTATTATAGGTATAGATAGATGGATGAGACAGATATAAACTACTAACTATATTTGGTTATTTTGTTGGTTTTTGTTTATTTTTTTTAGATGGAAATTACTAATGGTTTGGTTTTTCTTTTTTTTTATTATTGTGTGCCTAACTAGCAAAAATGACAGTATGAGGTCAGTGTCAAACATTTAAAAATTACACAGCAGAAGAAGTAAAAAAAATAGATAACTTTATATTTAATTGCGATGGTTTCATTTAAAAATTTAATTTGTTTTTCTTTTTCTTTTCTTTTTTTGTATTGGAAAATAATAGAAAAAATTCAATTTAAATTGGAGTATAAAGTGATTTAAATAGTATTTTAAATTAAATTGTAAGTCTTTAATTGTTTGAGAGAATTTACTTGGAGATCCCTCGTTACAAAACTCAAACACATTTGATGATATATTATTAAAAAGAGGTGATACTTAGAATCACGATCCTGTAATACTGCTGATGTTACTATAGTAGTAGATACCATTATTATTGTATCTACAAAATAACCGGTGAAGTCAGCCGGAATGAAGTTTTGACTACCTCAAGAAAATGGTGAATTTTTTAAAACTTTTTCTAAAAGTTTGACAGCTCTTAATATTCGTTTAACTGAAAACTTTCCACGCAATGATTTTAAGGAGGAATGAAAATTTAAAATGCAGAATATGCAGATTTTAAATTTAAAAGAATCAAAATTTACGTCATGGCAATCAATAATTGCTTCTTAATAAATTTGGCTCGAGCTTTAAGTTCTCCTTATCTTCATTGACTGATAACTATCAACAGAATATTATTTAATCTTAAATAGAATTTACCTAAAGAACGATGGAAAAAACAATAAAAAAAGAAAAAAGTACTGAATACCAATGAATTGAGTTACATTTTTCTGATTGACCAAAATTCTGTCCAAAATGTTTGGCTACTTTTCAAATTTGGACTTGACATTGGGCTACTTCTGTTTTAAAATATTTTTTGAAATTTCATTTCCTTTAAAATTTGTAATAAGTGAGTGAATCTGCCTTTCCTTTTCAGTTGTGTCAGTTAAATTTACTTTATATTATGGTATACACTTTTACGATATCAATTATAAATTATATTTTTTTTATTAAATATGATCTGACTGGGACTTGAACCCGAGACTTTTCGATTAAAAATCCGCCACTTTGGCCACTGAGAAATCATTCAGATTATTAAAACAATAAAAACATAATAATGTTTTTTAACAACATAAACAAATTTACATATTAAAAATTTGTGTCAACACTATTTAAAATACTCAAGTGCCAACTCTATTTTATTAGCATTATGCAGAGCCTGTTTTAACATATTACAATAAATTCAATGAAGTTCAAAAATTTTATTTCCGTTACAAGCAAAGAATATCTAATAATAAGAAGTTTCAATCTTCGTTTACGTCAAATAATTAACTAATACGGTACAGGTAATAAATTAATTTTCAAATTTAGTTCATATTACAAATTCTACAAGAATTGCGCTGTACTAGTAAGAAAATAAGAATAGCGATTAATTGTTGGTTTGCAGTTTATTAAATTATCCATGGTATTGTATTTGGCCATGTGCCAAATCTTTCATTCAAAAATGTTTACTTATGACATATGTTAGCTGTCAAATTGTCAACAATCAAACAAAAATCGATTAACAGATCAATTTAAAAATTACAACAGATACACAAATAGTGTTTTAGGTATAGTAAAATAAAGAGATATAGAAAATATGTAAAAACATGTATTCTTTTGAATTCAGTGATGAGTTTGCTACAAATTTGAAAATAAAGTTGTCAAAAGCTACTTGTTTTAGAACTTAAGACTCCTTGTATTTTCAGAAATCTTGTAACTCAATGATACAAACTAAATGCTATACCAAAACCAAAGTAAGACTATAACTACTACTTTAGTATAATAATGATTTTCTGCAGAGTGGTATGGAATTAATATCAAGGCCAAAACTACAAATCCATTCGCAAAATAAAATAATTCAAAAAAAAATAAACATTTTTTTCAATTTACTTCAAAATTAAAAATTAGAGCAGAAAATTGTAAAACATATTATGGAATATTAACAAATATAATAAAATTAATTAATTCAAGGCCTAGAGTTAACTTTCTTTGAGTCATTCTGTATAACAGTTAACATTCAATCTATTACAACATCCAATTTACACGTTATTTAAACCTAACTTTTTACTTTCATATATAATATTTGTATATGTATATATTTTTTTAATTGTTTAATATATTAGTAAAATACACCTTATTAGTTAGTATGAGATATTCAAACATTTTTTTATTTAATAACAAACAAAAATTATGCGTAATATTGATATAATATTGAAATGCGCTTCTTTCAATATTGGATAAAATAAAAAGCATTCAACATTACACACCATTATTATCAAATGATGAAATGTGTTTTACAAAATTTTTATCAAATTTTTGGTAAAATACAAGTATATCATGTATACCAACTAAATCAAGTAATCTTCAATCGAAAGCATATTAACATTTTCAACACATCAAAGCTAACAGTTTCAAATAAACAAATTTATATAATATTAAAACAACTTTGGCTTGTTCGAACACTTTGTATTTTTTGTGTGATTTAAAATATAATATACGTACCTACTAACTAACTTCTAAAACCAGATTATTTGATGAAATTTATATCACCTAATTTATATGAGATTATATTTATCATATCAACTAGTCTTCGTGGTTTAGAGTATACCTGAAATATTTTAAGCTAAAATCTGATTGATAACTAAAAGATAAGTTAAACGTTTGATAGCTTGCAATTTTTTTCACTAATATTTGATGAAGACTGAAGAGATATTATGTAGATAAAGAGATTATTTTTGAAGAACAGGTGCTTCATGAATTTTAACTATTCCGGATAACTACTTAAGAACATACTAAGAAATAGTATATAATAGATTCAAATTATGTAGTACAAAAAAAAATAAACAACAAGTATGCAGATTCCAGCGGATTATATTGAGAAAAGCAAAAACTCTTTATTTTAAAATTAGACAAATGAAGAGAGAATCAAATATTCCTAAAACCAAATCTTATTAAGATTAAAGATCAAAATTACAAAGTCTTACAAATATATGTTTTCAATACGAAAGATTCTCCTAAAATTAGCACTAAAGTAGGAGTCCGAAACAAAGCAATATTAGAGCTAAATTTCATCGCTCTTTAACACTTTGGTCTCTCCATTACTTTTGGTAAAATTTTAATTATACAATTTAATAGACTTTCAGTTATGTACAAAAGAAAATATAATTTTAAAGGCCGCTCTATGAATCGTGCGGACCTTTTCCACTGCAGTGACTGCATTTATTAAAACGTTGGCCATTACAGTTAACTGCTATCGACAAAATTTCAAACATCCAGTTTTATTAGGTATAAAGTAATGTTCATATAAATAAAAAAGTTGTATGACAGCTACTGGAACCCACTCTACTACCCCAACGAATTTCGCACAAACTTTGACCATAAAATTAAAATACTTTTGACAAAATTTCAAATATACAGCTTTACCAAGTATAAAGTATGGCAGCTACACGAACCCGAGAAGCTAACTGGCTGCATTTTAATAGCACTGGCGGCTATTGTATAAAAGCGAATTCGAAAAATTTCATAATCATAGCTCTTTTATTATTTGAGTTATCGCACAGACTGACGGACGGACATTCATATCTAGATCAATTTACTTTTCGATTCTGATCTGAGTCTCATACCTTTGAGTCTATATCTAACCCCATTTTTCCCTCCCTTCCCTGCTTTACAAACGCAATTACTTGATTTAAAAAATCAAGTCTCCGATTCTGTAGTAGATAATAAAAAGGCGAAAAAAATTTAAAAAAGTCAAAAAATGTGGCATAATAATTTTTGAGGCCTAATATTTGTTGGAGCGGGCTTCAGAGTCAAATTTTCAATTAGGACTTGATAAAATTCTTAAATGAAGTATAAAAATAGAAATGTCAACTTATATCTTCAAATTCTTTAACCCATTTTTAATAAATTTAATAGTGACGTACTTTCTGCTTTGATACGTTGATTTTTCTAATCCCTTGTCGATCCCATCCTCACTCTACATTTTGATTTTAAAGTTCTCGGGCAAAAGAAATATGTCACAGTATTTTTATTCCTACACAATATAAGATTGTTAGATAAAATATGTATATAAAATTCTACTAGGTTTCGATACCTACAACATCTTTTACCCTTTTTAAAGCATAATCAATAAGCATTTATTGAAACCTAACATATTATTCAGAATTAGAAGTGGTAAAAGCTACATATCAAACATTTTTACATTTACTAACGTATATCTATATTTGGTTTTTTTTTTCAAAAATATAAATCTTCTACAACAAGTCGTTAAGGATGACTTAATGATAATAAAATTTCTTTGTTATAAATTAGCATATACGGTAAATTTTATTATATTACGTAATTTATTAAAAAAAAAAAGTTCACGAATTTAAGAATTATTAACGGTTTCGTGTTTTAAATTCATCTTCACTATTGTTTTTTTTTTTTTTTTCTTTCTTTGTGTCTTCTAAGAAAGATTAATTGGAAGAGGTTAGAGTTAGTCGTTCTAACTAACTAAAAAAAAAACACTAACTAAGAAAAAAAAATAATTTACATACTAAAGATTTTCTAAAAAGCAATTAATTAAAAAAATTTCAGGTTTCTAATTTAAATTTAAAAAAAAAAAAACAAAAAAAAAAATCTTTAGACATCATAAAAAAGAAAGAGATAAACATAAAATTATCAATTTTTTTTTTTATTTATTTTTTAAAATTAAGACTTACATAGAACTTAAAAAAAAAAGCAGGTGAGTTTTTTTTATTGTTTCTTAAAATATTTCTTTGCCAACAACAATAACAACAAAAATTTAAAGGCAATTTATTAATTCGACCTTGAAATGGGTGTTAAACTTTCGATAAACCCGTGAAATTTCACAAAAAAAAAATAAAAAAAGTGTTGGTAGTACTGGTTTTTCTTTTGACGTTTATGACATTTTTTTACCCAAATTGAATTATTTTGTAAAATTTTTATAAAATTTTAATTTATATTTTTTTTAAAAAAATTTCATTCATAGAGCAAAAAAAAAAAGAGCGCAGAGTGACTAGTTCCAAATTTTAGCATGACAGCGTGTGTAAAATTTAAAGAACCGGTCAACTATATAGATTGAGTGTGTACATATACATAATGTTGTGTTGTGTCATATCCGGCGCACTAAATTTAAATCTGATTCATATTATATATATATGCATTTAAAAATAATTTTTTAATGTATTTTTAAATTTTTCGCAAGAATATGATTTCAATACAAAGTTTGGTTTTACAGTTATTATTAAATTATTTGAGTCATATCTTTATCTTAAAATTTTTATGGCAATATTATTAATTAATATTATACTCGTATGTTGAAATTTTTAATGATTCGATAGTGAGAAATAACTTTTTTTCGAAAATTTAAAAAAAATGTCATGGATGGGTAGAAAAACCTATTACGCATGTGCACCAAGGGTTTTTAAAAAAGCACATTTTCAAAATAATATAGTGTTTCATACTGAGTATTTTATCGGAATATAAAGTTGAAACTTCAATGTTAACGTTTAATTTAGGAAATATATACTTTGGTGACTAAGTTACTACTTCCTTATAAAAACCGTAATTTTTTTAATTTTTAAGTCCTAAAAGCCCCTCTATGGGGAATGTTGCCCAATTTCTCAAGGATCTAATCCTCACTACTCCCCTTCCGCCAACTTTTTTAGGTTCAAGGAATTAAATTGTGAATTCTACCAAAATTTGGAATTTTATTTAGAATTTTACTATATAAGCAAAAATGGTTAAAACTGACTGACACTTTCTTCAATTTAAAGAACCGCTTATAAATTTAAGAAAATCTTTTAATATATGTTAAAGTATAATGTTGGACCTTAAAATTTTGTATATTAACAAAAAAAAATTTTAACAGGTATTCAAGTTACAGGTGTTTAAAAATAGCAAAATTTCAATTTTCGGGCCAATTGCATTTTACAAAAATTTTGATTTTTCTAATGCTGTTTATAGATTTCAAATCTTGTGAAATTGAGGACTCATAACTCTATTTATTCTGAAAATTTGCATTGAGTCACTTCAAAAATATCTATTTAGTTTCTTTATAGAAATATTGTAAAGACACCTTACTTATAAAAATATTGTCTGCAACTAAAAAATTTGTGTTGATTTAATGTTTTTAAAGCATGATCCGCCTTCGCACCGCACAAAGTTCAAATTTTAAGATCTAGCTCTTTGGTGCTGGATAGAAAAGTTTGTGGTACTCACATAAACTTAATATCTTCAATTTCATATCTAGAATGCTTTAATATTATCTTGAAATTCTAAATTGAAATAAAGAGGAAGAGTGAAATAAAATCGAACGAAATAAAACTTGATTCTACTTTATAATCAAAAACAATGGAAGCAGAGTCGAATTAGTAATCCTATCTTATTTCCTAAAAAAATTTTTAAAAATCAAGTAATTAAAATAAAGTCTTTCCAGCTGTAGTAATTAAATCGAATAAGCAATTCTATATTATTTCTTCAAAAATGTTCAAACATTTTCCGGAAAAGGAGTTAACTCAATTTAATAACCAATTACAAAATCCCTCCAAGGTCCAAATCTGGTGCATAATTATTTATAAATATTCTAAGGAAAAGCGTTTTCCAGAAATAATTGTTTTTGAGGTTTGAGTACAAAACTAGAGTATTCCCCTTTTCCAAAATTATATTTATACGAGGGTTTTAATTAGGAGGGATATAAGAGTTGGATTGATGAAATTTACTAAAGCTCTTTTGCGTGTAATTCATTTTTTAAACTTTTTTATTAAAATAAAATAAACTGACTGGCTCGGCATCTTTGTCGTATTTTTTACATTTGACTTTAACTTTCAAAAATTTTTATTCGAAATGAGACAGCATATTGCTAATTTGATTTTAGTTTCTTTATTTGGGTAACAAAGTAGAGTTGACTGTTCACTTAAGAAAAAGTGTTGAAGATATGAATAAAATTAGTACAAAACGCTCACAGCAAAATAAGACATTAAAATAAAACTAACTTCTTAACTTATCATTATAATAAATCATTATTACTACAATACAATAATATTTAATACAATTACTTACATTAATTAGTGCTCAAATTATATTATTAAGAAATTTAATTTAATTTTACGAACTAATTTATTAATTTTCTAAAAACACATATCAAATATCTTCAATTTTTAACATATCAAATGTACATCACTTAAGTCTTAAATAAATTCAATTTTTCCCACAATTAATTTTACACACATAAAATATTTTAACATTGACCTCAATTTAAAAAAATGGAGTTTAAAATAAGCTAACCATCATAAATAAATTGAAATACATGTACTACTGATCCAAAAAAAAAATTAAATTCCTCTTGTAAATTACAAAATTTCGTAAGAGACAAAAAATCCCAGCACTCAATATGTCTCTGATTGGTTAAAAAAGAGTTGATTTCAAACAAACTAAAAAAATTACTTTAAAAAACAAAGGTAAATTACCAACTAAATTATCATAATTAATTATATTCTAATAATTTCACAAAAAACTCACCAAAAAAACAATAACAACAAATTGGTATAACAAGTAAAAACTAACAAGTATTTCCTAACAATAATTTACAAATTAATTTTCTACTGTTTTTGTGTCTGGTAAAATGATCATTACTAACAAAAATAACGTATAGTCACTTATTATACTACGAGTACTAATATTCAGTTACTTACCACTAAATACTTGATTTCGTTATAGGTAAATTTGTTTGGTGTCAATGTTTGCAACCACTTACAAGATATTCTAAAAAATTGTACAGTTTTAACCGATGTTAAAAGTCCGTGTAAAATTAATAAACCACAAAAAAAAAATACCCCCAACCTGAGATTCAAATAAGAGTCAAATAAGAAAAACCCCGATTACCTAATGATGAAATTTAAAAAAAAAAAATAATAATTTTCAAAATAAATACCTAATGTACGCATAAATTAAACATTTAAAATCCATGGGATTCGTTATTGTGAAGTAAATATTTCTTTTATTGAATTATAGGAAAGTTTTAACTCAATTGCTGCTGTGATGCGAAATTAGTTCATGTAAATAAATTCAATTTTTTTAGCAACGAATAAAGTTTGAAGTACACACTTTTGCCAAAGAATTTTAGAGCCCATTGGGAATTAAATAATAGTACATTAGATCATTTGAGTTTACAAGCAATGCCTAGGATTCTGATTCAAGAATACTGAAGTAAAATTATTTCTAATTTTGAGCAAATTCTATTGGAAATTAGATAGAATATTGCTTATTCGACTTCAATTTCTAGCTAAAAAAGAGCTTCTTATAGTAATTTGAAGGCAATCGTTCAATTTAGGCTTGTGGTTAAAGAATACTGAAGTAAATTATTTAGAGTATGAAGCAGAGATTTTTTTTGAAGTTTATTACAACCTCCGTTCTAGACATCAAATAAAGAATATGGGTCTAATTGCCTAATATTCAACAAAACTAAAATGAACTTAGCATATCATAATAATTATAATATCATAACAAGACTATGGAAATGAATTAAAATGTATTTTGAACGTTGGTAATGCCTCTTTCAAGTAATGCCTCAAAACCTCTGTCATACAGACATACTTTATTCTGTAGTAATAGATCTCACATTTTGTTTCTCAAATATTTTTCATTTACGTCTTACTGGGTTAAAAAAACATTAATTTAATAAAATAATAAAAATAAATTTGATAAAATCGGCTAGAGTACCGTTCATCTGCATATTCAAATTAAAAAAAAAACTATCTAGTAAATTTTTAATAACGAAACTATACTTATTTTGACGCAATTTAATTTTTGAACTTTTTTGTTGTATTACGGTGTATAAAAAAAACGCATTCTTTAAAATTTAAAATATTTTATATATATATATATATTAAAATTTATAATCACGAAAAATCTGTGAAAACATGTCTTCAAACACCAAAGATATATTTAATAGCAAAAAAACACCGGATGATCAGATCCACCTATTAACTTGTATTTTCAAATTTTTTTACTGTTTTTTTTTATTTTTGAAAATTTTTTTAGCAGTCTTTCGCTACTAATATTAAAGACCAATGAAATAATTGAATTTTTAGTGGTCAGATTAAAATTCACAACATTCTAACACAATATTCTAATAAATATTTTCAACTTGTTTGTTTTAGTCAATTTTAAAATCTTGAAATATTTTTAATAGAATTATCACTAGTACAAAGCTAATTTAATTAAAAAGATATAATGGAAAATGTTTTGCTTCTTTATAGACCTTGAATCCCTTATAAATACAGCTCTTTGCTTTTATCTTAACCAATTTAACTAAGACTTATATAAGTCTGAATGAATGAATGGATTAAAAATCCAAATCATTTTCTTGAATATCTGAAATTTAATTAATTTGGAATTACCACAAACAAAATTGTTAAAAAAAGTTTAAAAATAAGCTTCTTAACTTAAAAAAATAAATAAAGGTTTAACACCCCTGCAAAGAAAACAAAATAATATAAAATTGTTCTATAAAGTAAACGTTTTGTTATAATTTAATTGGGCTTGCCAATTTCACTCCAGTTATGAATTGAAAATTACTTAGATTATATACGTATTGAAAGTATAATTAATATAATTAATATAATTAAATTGCGTTTAAATCAATTAATAATGAACTCAGAATATAAAAATGATTAATAATAAAATAAAAATTTTTCTTAATTAAGTTAATAAAAAAAAATTTTAATTAATTTTTAAAATATTCGCAATTGTTCATAACATTAAGGAGTGTAAATTTTATTAAAAATTAAAGTCACATCCTACCCAAATTAAAATTAAAACATATTAATTAAATTAAAAGCATAATTAATATCCGAATTACATACGTAATTATATTTGTAATAATAAATTCATAAATCTTTTTATTTTCATATTCACAAATTATTCAAAATTTAATTTTAATTTATTATTTAAATAAAAAAAAACAATTTAATTACTAGATTTTAGTGTCCAATTAATTAAAATTCAATTAAAAGTTAATTAATATCAAAACAATTATAATATACACAAATAAAAATCGTAATTACTAGTAATACTCAATGTTGCCGTTATGAAATAAAAGAGACAAAATTGACACTTTTTAAAATTTTGTATAACCCTTCATTGTTTTTAGACGAACGTTATTTTTTGAACCAACACACAAGGCAAATTTTGATTTAAAGGAAAGCTTAAATTTCGAATGACCCCTTAAGCTTAAATCAATAATTTCATTCAATGAACAAGTAACTTTCGTATTAATTTGAATTTTTTGCAGATTTAAAAATTGCAGTCAATATTTTTTTCCAAGAGAATCAACTTCAAAATGATTTAAAAGATTTTTAGTTAAATGCATGAAAGGTTTTAGTTGTTAAAAGGATCAACGAATTTCAAAATTTATTAAGATTAAAATGTAAGACGGCAACTCTGATTGCAATGTTTTTTTGTAATAAGTTAATTTTGTTGTTAAGACATAATTTTGGTAAGACATTCTGTCAGAATTAATTAATAAAATGAAAATAATAAACAATTTATTATAATTCTGACCAATGGTAAGAGTATTTCATTAGTAAACCATTAATATTCTAAACATTTATTAAAGAACATTGGACTATTAAATGTATATTCCAAAATTTTGAATCAGATATTTTTGGTTTGAAAGAAGTCTATTGTAAAATAGATCAAAACTCAAGATCATTCTTCCCTCAAATGAAGGAGTGGCTACAGTTGTAGAAATAATCAACGAACTTCAGATTAAAATTTAAGCTGCCAACTCTGATTACAATGTTTAAAATTAAGTCAAACTAATTAAGTTAATTTTGTTTTTATAACATAATTTTGGTAGGACATTCTGTCAGAATTAATTAAAAAATTAAATTAATAATCTATTTACAGTAATTCTGACCAATGATAAGAGTATTTTGTTAGTAACCCGATAATATTCCAAACATTTTTTAAAGAACATAGGGCTATTAAATGAAAATTCAAAAAATTTTAATCAAATCTTGTTGTGTTTAAATTAAAGAAGTCTAGTGTAAAATAGATCAAAGCTTTAGATCATTCTCCCTTCAACGTTAGTCCTTTAATTATTGCGATAGCTGATAAAAGATTTTCATATCATTAAAGGAACTATTTTATCTTACGCAAAAGACTTATCCAACATTTAAAATATTTTTTCCGGAATTAAAACTTGTATTTTAAAAAACTAATGATAAATTCAATTTCATTAAAAAGATGATGTCATTCTTTAACAAGAGATTTCTTTTTTAAAATTAATAATAAAATACCATACAATATATGAATCCTATAATTAATTTAATAAATTCATAATTAGATAATATTGTTAAATTATTTCATTATATGCAAATGTACAGTTAAAAGTTAATTGATTGTCTGCTGGGCTGGTATATAAATAATATATTAACTATATAAAATAAATTAATAAAATTTAATAATTTTTTTTTTTGGTTAAATTTGGATTAAAGTAATCTTAAGGAAAAGAACTCACCCAAAAACAAATTTAAAATTTTTGAGTTTTTATTAAGATGACTTTCAACGTTATAAAAGTCAAAATAATTAAAAGTATAGAAGTGAAGTTTTTATTGCCCAAGATTAAGTAATAAAAAAAACTAAAATTTAGCTAAGTTATTTTTTTTATAGCTAATTCTTGAAATTTATAACAGAATTAATATTTTACTTATTCATTCGCATTACACAAATTAGCCAAAAAAATATAAAAAAAATTGTATTAGTTAACTATAATTTTTAATAAAAAAAAAATAATTTAAAAAAACACTTAAAGGAAAACCTATGAAAATAAATTTAAAAAAAAAATTGCAATAAAAAAGTACCAGTTCTTGGTTTTTTATTATTTTATTGTATGGATAAATTAATTTTACTTGATAACCAGAAATATCTACTATAATATTCAAATATTATTATAATTTAAAATTTTATTATAGATTTTATTTAAAAAAAACTTTATTATAATTGTTTTAAGAAAAATTTCACATGATATAAAGCAGTTTGATCAAATATTCCTCAAAAATTCCTAAATATCAATTTTTTTTATTTTAAATTAAAATTTAAACATAATAATTCTATATGACATTTGATTTTGTTTCTATATGACACTTGAATTCTATATGACACTAACGCGAACTTGATAAGTTCCAATTCCAAGAGTTCAAGCTGCGTTGACTTTATCGCGTGATAGCATTAATATTATAGAATTTTATAGTACAGACTTAAAAACCCTTTAGATTCCCAGAAGATCAGCCTCGAACCATCATTACTAAAATCAGTTATATAGTTCGATTAGATCTTCCTAGTGACACTTCAGATGATATATCGTATACTTTTATTATAAGGACTTATGAACACTCTTATAGCGCATGAAATTCGTACTGAAATATGGAAACTTAAACTCACCTTCAACTTAAAAAAAGGCGTAGAGGGCTTCTTTGAAAACAAAAAACCGTACTGTCACAATTTTATTAAAGAATGCACAAACCAAACTCTATCAAATGTCCTTTACCACAAGTGCCAAGCACATTTAATAATTTTTATGCGCAGTGGTTTTTCACAAATGTCAGAACTCGTTTTATTAATACCATAAAATGTCATTTATTTAATTTGCATACTTTAAATTAAATTCAAACAACTTTTTCATATGGTTATAAATTAATAAAAGCAATAAAAAAAATAAGTCAATATTACGAATACTTACTTTATTTATTATAAAATAAAGCAATAAAATAGTTATACCCTTATTTTTTTAGTTTAGTGATGTACTACACTAAAGAATTTCGAATAATATAAATAAAACTTTTATTAGATTTTTTATTACTATATTAGTTAAATAAAAAAATATCGATTCTTTACGATTTATTGGATATCTTATACAAATAAATTTTAAATCTCATATTCCAATATTGTACCGTTAATAATATTGTCATAATGCATAATAACATGAAAATAATTTTTAATGTCAAAATATAAAAGTGTCAAATTGAAATGTTTAAATTTGTAGGCAAATGCAAAAAAAAAATTTATTAAATTTACCTATAATAATAAAAATCAAATAAAAAATATTAAAAACAACTATATTTAAAACTTTTAGAGGACATTATACCGGAATGAGTTAACGAAATTCATAAAATTTGACATTGACAGAATGACGTACCGAAACAGGTTTTTAATTGTAATTGTTTGAAATAAAAGTATTCTTAAACTGTTTGAAAGCACACTTAAAAGTCAAATTGCCTGAAAGATTTAATAACATTCAAATAATATTATGTTAAAGGTAGGATAATGAAAAGGCCCAATCCGACCGATGGCATAATGGTTAGGGCGTTGGCTTTTCAAGCAAATGAAGGGTTGAGGATCGAAATCTTGGTTAGATCATATCTAATAAAAAAAATATAATTTATAATTTAAATCATAATAGTACCTTACATTTCGGATTGAAAACACGGGTTACAGCTACATAGTCTATTCATTTACAATGATACCTAATAAATAAATAAATAGCCTTGCAAAATTCGAAATAAATATGTTTAAGAAGACTGATGAAAAAGGATTGAGATGAAAGATGTTCCAAAAATGTTAAACGCACTGATGAACAAATGATAGTTCATAAATTAACCAGTTCTTATAATAGGAACTTATAACTTTTCCTTAATATTCCTAATTTTCAGTCTAATAAATTTGAGTCTAAGGATGGAATTGATTTGAGTCTAGTAAAAAAATTATAATCGATTTGATTCGAGTCTATAATAAGGAATAGTTCACAAAGGATCAATCTCTTTCTAGTTGCATATAACTATTCTTTAATACCTAATCTTAATTTTTTGAGTCTAATTGATTAAGACAAGTAAAACCAAATTTAACTGAACCTTGACTGAAATCCTTACATCACTTACATGAATACCATATTGTGTAATTACATTAATGTAACAAAAACAATGAATTTAATTTTTCAAAATGGTTCAATTAACTTTAAAAGTTTTTTTTAATAAAATGTTACATAAATTCCCATTACTCAAAATAGATCATAACGCAATATATACCATGAGTGCGAATTTTTATGTACTCATTGTTTTTTAATTAAATAATTTTATAGAATTTTGCTTTGTAATAGAAAAAAAATTAATGAAATAAAATTTTAATTTATAAATTTAATTTATAAAGTACCTTCTTTCCCATAACACTCAAAATCTGAATAGTGATAAATTTTAAATTTCATAATGACATGCTTACTAAATATTTTAAACGTCATAATGACATGCTTACTAAATATTTTAAACGTCATAATGACATGCTTACTAAATATTTTTAATATAAAATTTTCTTAAGTAATGCAAAATTTTATTTTTATATTCTCAGACACAAGTGATTATATAATTTAAAAAATTATATTTAGTACAAACTATTAAAATTTACCAAAAAGACCAAACTTACCAAACTATTAACAATAGGTTAACAATGAGAAGTGATTTTTTGTATATATATGTATTGTCTATGAATACTGAATTGTCAAGAGTAAACAATAAGCAACACTTATATAGCAAACAGCTTTAACCTTTTAAATATTAAATAAAATAACAAAAAATAGCAACTAATATTTTTTTTGAAAAATTTCTTTTAAACATAAAAGCTATTAAATAATTTTATTCAATCAAATTCCATTCAAGGTCGAAACATAAACTTTTGACCAAATTAAAATAATTTTTATTTTAGAAAAAATGACATTTAAGAACTAACTGAAGTGTTTATACTTGATGAAGTCAATCATATGTCTTCGTAAAATAGTGTTGCAAATATGTATATATTTTATTTTTAAAATTACAAAATTAAATAAATACAATAAACAAATTAAATAATAATTTTTCAATTTTTTAAATTTGTTTTAATGTTAGGAAATATTTAATAAAATTAAATAATTAAATATAAACAAAATGCAAGCAACAAATTCAAAACATATGAGTCAGATTGTTTGTATACATGTTAAAAATCATTTACGTCATTTAAATCATTTTATTTAGAAATATGTTAAATGCTACTGGCATTCAATTTTTTAAAACTATACATGTATATATAAACATATGTGTATGTATACTTATGTACCTTTTCTGTTAATTATTTTAAAAATAAACAGGGAAAGTGGTTTCATACATATAGACGCATTTTCATACATTGAAAATTTAAAATCACAAAATTTATATTTTAATAATAAACAGAGTTGCCAGATTTATTATAATTGTTGACATTTGTTTGGTTGTTTTTTTTATTTTGAGAATGTAATTATGTGATTATGATCTTTAAAAATGCAACTGAGAACATATCGTTATTATTTAAGAAAATACGTAATAATGATCAGTTTGGTATTAACTATAAAATTAAGCAAAATAACTTAATATGAGTAATTTGACAAAGTCTACAGTTCAAGTTTGTAAAATAACAACGTAGAAATAAATCCCAGATGGATTGTAAAAGTTTATCTTCTTGGTTAATCTAATTTATGTTGTAAAGTCTGTAAGTTTGGTTAATATTTCTTGTAAAGTCTAGTTATTTCATATCGGCATAGTCGTTCTTTATTTTAGCAAAACACAGCATCCATACCAAATTTCATTAAAATTGGTTGAAATTTAGAAGAATCATTAAAACTTGACATTTCCGAAACGTCTTAAAATATCTAGACACTATGGTAAAATACCAAATAGTCTATATACCAAATACCAAATTTGAACACATTCTGAAGGTTAGTACTCGAGATTTTTCGAAAAGTCTGGTGTTTGTTAACGGGAACTTCCCGATCCCGTGTTTCTGATTTGGCATATTTTCAAACTTAACGTAATATGTAATTTATACAATTATTGAAAATTAGAAATTTCCATATCCAATTTACCAAAAGCTATAGATTAGACGTTGCCCAAAACTCTTAAAAGTACATTTAATTTTTATTTTGGTTTCATTTCCATTACCTGGTACCATTGTCCACACCAAACAAAGGTGTTGACCAATATGTGTTAATCATTAAATCACAATAATTTTTGTATATTTGGTTAGTCTAGTTAGACAACAAATTTTCAATAAGGCATGATTAGGTACTTTCAACTCTTAATTGTTATGAATTTTTTTTTTAATTTTTTTATTTCTGAATTTTACATATATGTGAAATTATTATTGAAAAATTAATCATTTTTTTTTTAAATAATTTTTTTTGGGTATAATTATCATGAATTGTTATATGAAATTATAATAATTTTTTTATTTCTTTATTAAGACACCAGTTAAGAAGATTTACCCAACTTAACCTCTTTTAAGTGTAAATTATAACCTGTAAAAATTAAAATTTTATGGTTTACGTTTTTTTGGTGAAAAAAATCAATTTGAAAAAAAAGATGCATTTAACGGTGTTGAAATAAATTACAAAAAAAACTTGAATGATTGGTTGATTGATTGACTAATTGAATTCATGAATAAACATAAAAATCATAATGAGCCTATATATATATGAACGGAATATTTACGCTCTTTGATTAAGCGAAGTGTAATATTAGCTGCGTATGCCAAATAATTATAACACCAAAGTTTAAACGTCTTATATTAATTTTTAAATGTCTTACGTTCAATATTAGATTAGGGAAGAGAAGTTATATTTATACCTTTAGCAGTATAATAGTCGCTAATCATAAAGTTTTAATATAATATATTTCAAATTCTGACAGCTACATTACATATAATATAGCTGCGTTTTATTAATTTAATTATTACTAAATATTTTCAGATGCGTCTCAGAAAAATGCTTCAAGTATTCGTGAATATATGCCAAAGAATCATATGTAGAATATTTTGGCCCAACACCATCAATAATAGGAACCTAATGGCAGCTAACAGGCGAAGTACCAGAAATGAGCCAAATCAAGGGCAGAAATGTAGGTGGATAGGCCACACTCTGAGAAAACCACCATCTAACATAAAGAGAATAGCCCTAAAATGGAACCCCTAAGGGAGTAGAAGGCGCCGACGCCTGGCTTCGGACAGCTACAACTAAACTAAAAAGAAACGAGCGAGTTAGGGAGCAGATCAAGTTGTTGGCAAAAGATCGACTCCAATGCAGATGCATGAACCAAATTCTGCGCATGTTGGTGCAGTCATTCTTATTGAGACAGTGACGTAATAGCCATAACTTGTTCATTTAATATTATTGCTACTTCCCGCTACGGTGTAATAGCGAATAAAAATGTTTCGTATTATTTACTTATTAAATACTTAACTTAATTATTTGAAAAAAATAGCACTTTTCTTTCTCTTCAATCAAGAATTTTGACATTTAAAATATTTACTCTATTTTTAATTAAATTTCAAATTTAAAATTTCAAAAATCAATCAATCTAGTAATTTTTACAAGAAAACAGTTAAACACTGCATAATATGCTCTAGTCTAACATATATTTAAATATCAATTTACTTGTCAAATTTTTTACAGCCTCAAGTCTTTGACATCTGTCACAATTTTTTTTCTTCAAAATAATATGTAAAATTAATATTACGTCTAATATGGCTTTTTTAATATTTTTAATTATTAGGATGCTTTAAAGAAATTCAATAAAAAAAAAATTGATATAATTAGCGATGTTGTGTTATACAACAGTAAAATATGACTAGCTTGGTTTGCAACCATGTAAAAAAATTTTAAAATATTATCTGTGTATGTACAAATAATTTTAAGAAAATTTACAAACAAAATTTTTGTTTATAAAATAGTTTTTAATTTCATAATAATTTTTTTTTTTAAATGCAATGTAATTAATTTTATATTCAATTCATGCGTTATTAAATATTATTGCATTATACGGACATGCCTAATGAGATTAGTAAAAGTTTTTAATCCCTTTAAAACGGAAATACGTAATTATTATTTATTACAATCTGATATTAATGAATGTCTGCGTTAAAAATTCAAAACAAATCGTTAAGTTTGGAATCGTTAAGGAGTTATTAAAAATCCATTTAACAATGTCTTGTAAAATTTATATCATATTATACAAGTTCGGGGACTTAAGTTCTATAAACTCAAATTCCCAAAATTGTATGAAATGGTTTTAAAATTACTATAACTAATTGAATAATTTTGGTTGCAAGACTTTTTTTTTACCTCAAACAAACACATATGTCAAACAAATATGTCAAATTAAACTTGAATGTAAAACGGTAAGTCCTTTATATTATATAAGTAATTGCGACTGATTATCTTTTGTTCATAACATTTAAAATGTAAATGTCATTTCGGAAACTAAAATTTCCAGAAGATTACAGACTAAGATTCTATCGCACTAAGCTTCGAATTAAATTAAAAGTAAATCCAAATTACAAAAATTGTCTTAACTCATTTTGACATTTAACTTTTGAAAGAAAGTATTTATTTATACCAAAAGTCAAATTGCCATTTCAAAACCGTTTAAAAACTTTTGAAAAAACTAAAAATATATAACTGATCCAATTACCTTTTTTTTAATTGTGAACTTTTTTAATCAATTAAAATTTGTTTTTGTTTTATGTAATTGCAAAATATTCCATTAAATTTCTTTTCAAAAAAAAAAAAATTAAACCACGCAATTAAATAATGCGAAAATATTACAAAAAATTATATTAAAACTTAAAATTTTTAAAGTCCATTCATAAAAATTAAACTTTCAATTTACTTATTAAATTCTCAATCAAATTACAAATTGCTACACATTTCAATTATAGTTTTGCAATATATTTTGCTTTTTTTTGAATTAAAATTATAGAAAGGAAATATCTAAAATAAGAAAATGATTTAACTTTTTTTTTTTTAATTATTATTTTTTTTTATTTTTAATTAATTTATTCAGTTTTATTTTTTGAACAAATTTCTTTATTTTTTGCAACTCCATAAACACTTTATCAAATTAAAAAAAAAACTTTTTAAACGGTGGTATTTTTTAATTGGATATGTTGAAATAATTTAAAAATAGATATGTATACTGTGAACGACTCTATTATGGATAAAATGACAGATATGACAGTTACAATTAAAAAAAAAATAACAAATTTTAAATAAACTTAATTTATACGTGCAATTATGTTCGAGATTTCATTAAAATTCTAAAAGAAATTGAGTAAAAAAAATTATTATATAATATATATGTATATATATATAAACGAACATACATATATATATGTACATATCTACTAGTATATTACAAATTAGTTTCATTAAAATCATTTGGGATAGGATTATTAATTGAATTAATTAGTTGCTCTAGATTTAAGTGAACAGATATACTGACTTACTAATGACTGACTAATGACTGATAAAATCTTAAATAATCTTATAAAAAAACTTTTAAAATAAATATTTAAACTTTTTTGTATTAAACAAATTTTTTTAAACTAGAATAACATCTATTAGGAACTCAAAATTTTAATAATAATAATACCTATTGTTTTTTTTAACTTCCTGACACAGAACAGCTTATTAACACATAATTAATTTGACAATTTAAACTTGACTAATTATTATGTCATATTGGAAATTTTAAATGGTGAATCTTCCGAACGCTGAATGCTAAAATATTTAATTTTTGAAAAACTTTGTTTTTTCTTTTTTTTTTAAGTGTGCTAAGAGTGCTATACTCAACTATTAGGCAAAAAGCCATGAGTACATGTTGGAACGGAGGCATATTATAATTCTTGTTATTAGAATTGATCTTAATGAATTCTACATTTAGGCCTTTAATTTGAATAAAATTAAAAATGGTAGATGAGTAGACTTCGAGTTCACTGTATTAGATAGATTTCTTAAATTAGATTACAATTTTTTGTTTAAATTATCGAATTTCTATCAATTCAAAGAATTTATTTGAAAAAACGCATGCGTGGAATACTTTTTACTAAAACTAATTTATATTGTTATTAAAAGCTATTTATTTAATTATAGCATTTATATCTATTACTTAAAATAGATTTAAGGTCGTTATCAATTTGCGTGCAAATTATTTAGATAAAAACGTTTTGAATAACTTTGCTATATGTAATACGACAAGATAATATGGTAAACTTTAAGAAAGAATATAAATTATTTTACTTAAATAGTTAACATACACACAGAGTGTCTCAAAAGCTAGAAATCAAAAAATATAAGTGAAATAAAGTTTGGCTTTTAGAATAAATATTACAAAATCTTCAAGTTAATATTTAAATAATTATCCGATTCTTATTTTAAAAATTTAATTTGATATTTTAATAAAATCTTCTAGGAACCCAGCTGCAGATTAATTTATATAATGAGCTTTCAAACTAATTTTGAATGAACCTGTTCTATTTAAAAGATAAAAGCACTTTTATTAAACATCTACAAGTTGGGGATCACATATACGATATATGTATTTAGACGCAAGAATTTTATTTGTTGAAAAATTATATTTTTTAATTAGCACTTTTAAAACAAACGTCAAATTATATCAAATTTATATTTAAAAGTAATACATACTTTAATACTTTATGCGAAATATTTTCGTTATATAAAACTTTTGCATCCAGAGGTATGCATCCCATTTGAATGTACTTTTAAGGAACTCAAATTCAATACTAAAATAAGTCTAAAATTTAAGACTTAAGATAAGTCTAATTATTTCGAAACATTCTGTACATTAAAATGTAAAATCTGTTTAATTGAATTGATCTGTCCAAAGTATAAAATTGATCTTGTATCAGGAATGTAAAATATATACATTAAAAAAAAAAAAAGTACAAAAATTTATGTAAATATGTCAACTAAATCAAATTACAATTTTAAATTAAAATATAATATAAAAAAAAAACTTGATTGATTAATGAGTTAGTATAGGCGTTTATTTAATAATGACGAAATTTAAATCATAAACGATCAATATTCAATTGGTAATATAGATCTGGGAATCAGAAACTTTATGAAAAGGGCGAAATTAATTATTAAAACAAAATATAAAATGACAAATAATTGGAATTTTATTTATAATTTTCTTTTTTTGCATTTTCTGCACTTCACGATCGGTGCGTTTGAAGTAATATAAAATTTCTATAAGTGCATTTATATAATAACATTGGGTATATTCCATTCTTTGAATTTAGATTTGAATTAATTTAGTAAAATCTTAAGATCTTCATAGAGAATTGATATGTTTTGGTATTTTTGCCACCCGTAAGTAGTGGAGAATCAGTGATTTGATTTTTAACATTGTTTCTTAAACTACATATGTAGGAAATATCCCCCCTCGTATTTATATAGATGTTTGTTATAGGGTATAGCATTTAATAAACTACCATCGAGGCCTTGCAGCACCTTGTGCATCCCACTTCCAATACTTTCCATTAATTTGTAGGTAATATTATTTATTTTGTTAATATAACTTATTTTATATTTTTAAATTATATTTGGTAACCATGGTGATTTGATTGAGAAAAGTTATTATTTTTATTTTTTGTGTTCAATTAAATATTGTACAACTCGTACGAGAATCGAGCTCACACCATCTCGGTTAATAAGCGAAATGCTTGCCCATTGCACCACCGAGGTCCCTGTATACATTTTTTATTATCAAAAAACAATATTAGCCTAACAACAATACATGGCAACTCTTTAAAGAAAACTTATCATATTTTAGTAATCAATTTAAATAATCAAATAAATAAAATCAATAAATGTACACATGCCAGACACTAGAAGAAGCTTACAATAAATTAATATTTTAAATATTAAGGTGTTTAATAACAGCAATTTAAATTGAAATTAATTAATAAAAGAATAAAAACTAAGAGACATATATTTCAAAATAAACTTAAAAACGTGTTATAGTTTTTTGCTACATAATTTTATGCTTAGACTTAATCTAGTTTTTTGTTTTTCTTTGTTTTATTACATTTTACTAAAAAAGTAAACCAGTTTATAGATAAACAAGCCTATATAAAATATAATTAATGATGCTAATCGAAGATGAAACATTAAATAATTCAAAAAACCAAGTATACACCTTAATAAAAGAAGTTTGTCGTAATGTAACTTTGTCAAATTCTTAATCAGACCAGTATAGTTGTAATTATATAAGTTTTGATATGACGTGAATGACATTCAATAGACTGTTGAAGGTTATTTTTGTTGGATTCTTTAATAAATTAATTATAAAGAATATAATTTTAATTTTTAATTTTTTTTTATGTTCTTAGAACAAAAGCTTTTGGTTTTAATCACTTAGTCCCTGTGGAGTGAATGGAATACAAAAGAAAACATTAACGGAAATTAAACCAAAATATTTTATTTTAAGTAACTGGCCTATAGTTGCTACACCTAGATGGATAGATTGTATTAAAAGAAAAATATAGCCTCAGAACCATAAATGCGTAACCGACAAAAAAATTTTAAAAAAGCCTACAAGAGGCCACTTTGAACTAAAACAACTAAAAAATTGGCTTAGTCCTTTTAATTGACCTTTTAATTGGTTTTTAGAATTTGGCCTTTCCTAAGGTTTTTTTAGCGTTAGGCGACTTTGATTCTGAGTTCCTCATATATTTTTAAGTTTTGTCGTATTTGACTGAGTTTTTTAGATCTGTCAAAGGTTATATATGCTGCGAATGGTACATAATATTAAGATCGAATTAATATGGGTAGAGTAAAGAAGAGATATCACGTGGGCATCTTATAATACAAACAATATGATGATAATTCTTGAATTTCCAAACCTAATCTTTATTCTCGAAACTAAACTGTACATTTATTTGAAAGCTTGTAACGCTTGCTTTCTAATCTGAATGGTATGGTGTTTTGAATCGTTCAATCTACCTAAAGAACATTTTCACAGATTCAATGGACGGCTTAAATTTGGTCCTTTCCATTGTATACCTTGAAAAAAGTGGTCGGTTTCTGTATCTATTATATATACATATACATCTCGTTTCTATCTTAATCTATCCTAATAATGAGCGACTTCATGCATATGCTTTTAATGAAAGCGGAGAAATCAAAAACCAAACCTCGAAAGATTTACAGGAAGGAAGTACAACTTACAGATTCAAAATGTTTCGATTAAAATCTTGTAAATCATTTTTAAGAATTACTTATTTAAAATATATATGATTTAACTAATATTAAGCTAATAACCTTTCTAATTAAGTTATTTAAATTGTTAAAAAAAAATTAAATAATTAAATTTTTTATTTTAATTTTTTTTTATTTTAAAACATCTCAGAGGTTGCTTTTAACCTCTATTATAAATATTTGATAACAAAATCTTTTATAAAATATTATAAATTTAAAAAAAAAAAATAACCGGAAAAGACAAATAGTTATATTTAATACAAAGCAGCAGCAGCAACTTCTTTTTTAATTAATTAAAATGTTTTGAATTAAAATATTTAAAAAAAAACAATATCAGAAGGCTAAATTTTTTCAAAAAATATTATTCAATTTTCTTCAATATTAATAAATTGTATTTTAAAACACAGACAAAACACATTAATTTTTTATTAATTTATTTATAATTAAGTTACAAAATACAAGGCCTACAAAAAATTTCTCAAACAAGAAGTTACAGAACATTAAAAACTTTATATTAACTTTAGTACCTGTATTTATAAAAAAAAATTTAAAAAAAAACTTATATTTAAAATTGACAATCAAATATACTAAGTATAATATTTTAATATATTTTTAATGTAAATTAAGATAATCAGCTCTTCCTGTATACAATACATTGTAAATGTTAAATTTTAATATTGTAGAATTTATTAAGAAATTTTATTTTGAAATATTGTAAGGGTTCAGTTCCAAAGTCATATTTAATCTTAAAATCTGAAAATTAATTAAATTTAATGTATTATTAGTAAATTATTGAGGCAGGTGACTTCCCGCGTTAAGAAATAAAATATTCTCATGACATAATTATTTTTAATAAATATTAAAACTTTAAAACTAAAACGTTAAAACTATTTTCTAAAATTCTAAAACTCTAGAAGAGTAGAACTAGAAGAGTAGAAACACTGACTTAACAAAAGAAAACCTTTTTCAAATCAATTCCAAAATATTTGGAAATTAAATACCATATAACTCCCCCTATAACCTTTGTTTAAATTACACTACCCAAAAACAAGGAGGAGATTACCCAAAAAGAACTATCACTATACAAAAGAACTATCACTTAATTATGTCATTAATTTATCCAATGAAATTAAATCATTGTTCTTTTCAAGTTCACTTTGATTAATTAATTTAATAAAGTTGTATATTTTATGTAAATCAAATCAATCTTATGGTTATTCTTAATTGCATCATTTGTTATGCATATATATTTAATTACAAATATAAATTATATATTGCATAAAAAAAAAATTGTGTTAATTAAAAATTTTTATATATATATATACATATTACATTTATATTTACATTCTTTATTACAATATAAATTTACATATTAATTTTTACACCATATTTAATTAATTAAACATTTCAATTGCATTTAATTAAATAATAATAACTGAAGTTAAACATATGCTAAATAAATATAGTTAAAGTTAAATTAATTTGCTTAAGTGAAAAAAAAGTTAATTTAAAATTAGTTTTGATTATATTTTTAAGAATTTATCAATATTTTTTAAGACTAAGTAAGTTTTAAGTTAAATATAACTTGCTACTTAAAAAATTCCGCAATTTCAAGTTCCCCATTTTGTCGCAAATCGCACCTTACAAAATCCCGTTATCCTATACTAATAATATGTAAGTAGTGTTTTGTACTCTAACACTCCTAGACTCATCAGTAACCAATAGGAATTGTAGTATTGAAATTGCTTAGAAAACTTCTGTGTTAATTTTTTCAATTGTAATATAATACTAAAATGAAATTTTAAGAAATTGATCTGTGAGTTATTAGAACAGATAGAAATTTTTTTTGCTTGAAAACCCGTTGTTCTAATTCAAAAAAAAAAGAAAACAAAACAAAAAATCAAAGTGCTGCCAAACGGAATTTCAAGTGCAGAATTTTTAAAAAAAAGTTTAGAAAAATTTGGTATAAGACTACTTTGTCAGCATTAAAAAAATTTTTGAAATAATTGTTTATTTGCGCCAAATTTCAATATGATGATTTATGGTATTACTTATTAAAATATTATCATCTTCCATGAACTTTAGTAATCTCTCAAAACTGCGATTAATATAAACAAAATTTTCAAATATACCTAAATTATCTTAAGAACGAACGTTTTTTTACGAAACCTTTAATTAAATTAATTATCAAACTATAGCATATTGTATAGAACTCAAAAATATTATTATCTTATGTTATGTAAGTCTAGTATTATAGTATGTAAGTCTATATAGTTATTAAAGTACAGATTCTTAAGTAAATATATATATATAAAAAAACCCAAAGAAATATTAAAATTATAAGAAATATATAATATGTACAAATATTAAAATTATTTAAAATTAAATCCTATTCCAATTTTAAAAAACCCAATTTTAAAGGAAAATTAAACTATATACAAAAAAAAAATACAAGATAAGATACATTTTAATAATTTTATGTAAAATGATTAAAAGAAACAATGATAAGTATAAGGAACCGTACCATGATTATTATGATTATTTGTTATCCTACCTCCTTGTGCTACTGTATTTGGTACTGTTTTTTGACATCTAACATATTCTCCACATAAATTTAATATTATCACAATAATTAATGTTAATTTTAACATTTTTTCCATTTTATTATATTTATTTATTTATATTTAATATTTAATTATATAATATTTTATATTTAATTTATTTTTTTTTTATTAAATATTATCTTTTTTTTTAAATTTAATTTTTTTTTTTTTTTATTTATTAAAAATATAATATAAATATATATATTTTTTTATATTTATTATATTTTTATTCTTTTTATATTTAATTAATTAATTAAATGTGTTTATTTTTTTGGATTTTCATATAAAATGAATATTAAAAGAAATTAAAAAATAATTAAAAAAAAATTTATTTTTATTTAAACACTGTTTTTTTTTTTAATTTCCGGTTTTTTTCATTTCAAATTATATTTAAAAAAAAAAAAAAGATGATAAAACCCAAAATGACGCTTTTAAAAAAATTTACAACAAAAACATTAAAAAAAAAAATTTAAAAATTACTTTATTTCATAAATAAATCAAAATTTAAAAAGAAAATTCAGAAAAAATAAAAACAAAATTGAAAAAAATAGCCACAGTTACAACAAAAAAATGCAATATACGTTATAAAATGAAGAGCTGTTATTTATTTAATTTGTATATTTCTCTATTAACGGATCTATAAAAGTTTCTTTTTTTTTCTTTTGATTTTTTTTTATTTTTTATTAAAAATTAAAAAAATTTTTTTAAAAAACAGTTAAAAAAAAAAATGACACAAGAAACAAACAGACAAACAAAAAAATAATTCAGCAACTTTATTTAAATTTTACTTTTTAACTTCAAATCACTTTCGTTTTCATTTGCATTTAAAAAAAATTTTTTTTTTTTTTGTTGTACAGTGTGTATGGTGTTACTTTATTGACCGCTTATGAACAACTGACTGACTTCTTGTAGCACCAATCATAAAGATTTTTTGGATAAAACTTAAAAACAAAACCAAAAAAAAAAAACTTTTCGCATTTACTCTAAATTTGTTTTTGTGTTTTTTTACTTCTTAAGCTTATTGCTATTTTGTCTTCATTGTTTAATTGTATGTGGGTACTAATAACTGGTACTTAACTTAAGTCATACCACACATACTATTACATTTTAATTTTTTTAACTTAAAAAAAATTTTGTTTTTGTTGTTGTTGTTTTTTATTTACTTTTAATTTTTAAGCTCTCTTTTAAAACCATTCTTCAATATTAAAAAAAAAAAAACAAAACTGATATTTTGATTTATACTGTAACTGTAAACCTGTACTGTAGTCTGTTAATGTTATTCTCACCACTTAATAAAAACGTCAGAGACGAGACGAGATCACAGTTTTAGAAGAGCACAGAGCAAAAAAATAATATTTGCTCAGTTATTATTGCAAAAAATTTTTATTTTCAGCAACGACATTTTTGTAGTTCAATGTATGTGTGCAATTGTATGTATGTATAGTTTAAAAAGTTTTTGTAATTTAATTTAAGAAAAGCTTAAAATACCGCGCTTTTAAAAAAAATTTTTTTATTTAATTTAAAACAAAAACAAGAAAAATAAAATTTTTTTTTTGGAATTTTTGAAACCTGTTATTTTGTTTTTTTTATTTTTTTTTTAATTTTGATAATATTATGGATTATACAATCGTGTCGATCTGATAATTATATTTTTAAAATATATATGTACATATATAATATTGTAGTTATGTACTCTTTTTTGGCAATATTTAAATTATTTATCAAAATTGAACTTAATTATAATTAATATAATATTAATAAAAAAATCAGTTTGTAGGTGTGTTTTAAGAAAAAAATTAATTTCAAAATTGAAATTCAGTGAAAGTTAATATTAAATATAAAAATGTTTTTTATTGATTAGTCATCTATAAAACAAAATTGATAATGCAGTTTTAATCCTGTAATTATTATTAATTTGAATCCCATTTTTTTTAATTGTTATTTAATTGCAGTGGGCCCAAAAAATCAGGAATTGTAAGGATATTAATTAATGCGAAACTCATTATGAACAGGATTATCTGCTTTGGCCGCAATAAAATTTGAATATAGAGAGAGACCGCTAATAAACAAACAAATGATATTCTTCCAAATCGGATTTACACAGAAGTTATACAATCTTGAAAACTGAAAATAGAACGTGAAGGAAATTTGTTCGGAAGGACTTCTAAAATTTAGAAATAAATTTTTTAATAAACGGACATTTTTAAAAGTTGTAAATAATTCAAAGAAAACTAAATTACTTAATAGTTTCCAAGTATGTATTTTAAAAGTAGAGCAGCTGTGCAGATCACTTAAATGCACTGCGTCTGGTAGTCGAGCTATCAGCCGAATGGAAGTATATCCGGTCTATATAACATTCGTGGACTTTGCTAGAGCGTTTGATAAAATAAACACAGAGAAACGCTCTTAAAAGAAGGAATATACCAGGTTAAATTAGAAATATGAAGCAAATTAATTATACCAATGCCGAATCTAGGTAGCTTCATAATGGAAACCTCAGCGATCCGATTAGTCTAAAAGCTAGAGTCAAACAAGGATACTCGTTTCTCCAATTTTTTTTCAACATCACTCTCGATGACGTCTTGAAGAAACCACTCACACACCAAATAGGAATAAATTAGACATTTACATCTCGCCTAGAAGATTTCGAATACGGAAATGAAATTACCCTGCTTTTTCACACCTACAAAGAAATCCAGCGAAAACCCAACTCCCTAAATACAGAAGCGCAAAAAGCTAAACGCATAACTAAAACAGCAAAGGCGAAGTTATAAGTTTCAATTACCTTGGCAGTATCCTTACCACCAACGAAGGAGCTGAAGAATATATTGAAACTCGTATAAAGTTCACAACTATTATACAGAGGCAAGAAACTAAGATTACATGAAGCATGTATAAAATCAATCCTTTTACACGGCAGTGAAACATGAGTCCTCAAACACTCAACGACAAACAAACTACAAGTATTTGAAAATAATTGCCTCCGAACAATACATAATATAAGATGGCTTATAAGGATAAGAAATAAGGCACTATTTACCATCTCAAGGAACGAAATCATATTCTGTCAAATAAGAAGAAAAAAATGGAGATGGATAGGTCACACAATTCAGAAACCAAGAGAAAACATTAATCATCAGGCGCAAAACCTAAACCCGCAGACAAAAAGAGGTGTGGGTAGACTAAAAATAACGTGTAGAAGAAGGTTGCAAAGGAAACTGAATGCTTTGGGAAAACATGGAGAGAAATCAAGCACCTGGCTTAGAAAACATTACCTTACATAAGCGCTATGAAGCCTTGCTGTGGAAACTTCCAGGGAGTGAAAAAAAAAATTTATCGGAAATCTTACATCAAATTAATTTTACATTAAAAATTTTTGTAAGATTTCATGTGTTAATCGCCGATTTTATTGAAATTAACCGCATGCCTATAAGATAAATGTTGTGGCATTTGAAAGAAGATTTTAATAGACTGTACATTATTTTTCACTTAAAATAATAAATCTATACACAAATCTTATAATAATTACATTCATTTTTATGGTAAATTGATTTTAAGCCTACACAAAAATAAAAAATAAATTGAATATGCCTGTGTACAATTTTCAATGCACCAAATGACACATCATTTACATTCTTTGTAAAATAATTTTTGGATAATATTTTGATGTCACAATCAATTTATTGATTTTGACATTTATAAATTAACGAAACCGCAATTATATGTAAAAATGTATATGTACTTAATTTATTAAATACTCGTACATACTTAAAAAATTTTTTTAAGAATAGTTAAAAAAAAAAATAATAATATTTCGAAATTCTCAACTTAAAGGCCATTAATTTGAAATAATAAATGCTGATGTTTAAATATAAAATTGAAGATTTTATGGATAATTAAATGAAGTAAACAAATAAAGAAAAAAATGTTGATAATATATATATATATATATATTTAATTGTAGACTGTTGTACCCATTTAACTTAAAATTAAGAGAGAATTATTTATAGAAATCAAAAAATCACAAAAAAACTTCGACCTTGAAGCCTATTTAAAGCTTCATTGAGAAAAAAACAACCATTTTGGTTTTGTTTGTAATTTTTGACAAATAAATGTTTGTAAACAATGCAAAGTACTTTTTTTTATTTACAAAAAAGTTAAAATAAATGATAAACAAAAGTATTTTTTTTTTTTTTTGTTTTTAAGTTTCCTTAAGTTTACACAGATCGTCTATATTGTTTTTTTAAGTAGATATGAAATTAAGTTTTGACATAATTTTTATAAAAATTTTGACACAGTTTTTATGTCATTTTTGGGTTTTATTTTTTTTTTTGTTTTCTTGATTTTTTTTTAAAACAGATTAATTATTATTATGAGAAAGCTTATTAAAATTCTTTTAATTATTATACCATGCACACCTGGACATCAAAATCGCAATAGTTTTTTTAAAAAAAAAATTATTATTTATAGTTATTTAAAATTTTACAAAGTTTTTGAAGGTTAATTAAAACAAATGGTACATTAGGGCAATGCAAGGAAAATAATCTGTCGAGAGTGTAGAGTAGATTCGGTCAACTCTAAGACAGCAAAATTTGAAATAAACAACTTATTAGACTCTGAGTTATGTACAAAAGTTGTATGGCAATTATTTGAAACTCTTGCACTTTATTTTCTACAAATTTTGGCTATTAAACTTAAATGATTTTGGTTAAATTTCAAACATCCAGCTTTATTAAATATAGAAATATATTCATATAAAAAAATTTGTATGGAAACTACTGGAACCCTTCGACCGAATTGGCTGAATTAGCAAAGATGGCACTTGTATGAAAGCAAACTTGTTAAAAATTCCAGAATCCTAACCGGATACATATAGCTAGATCAACTTTCTTTCGATTCTGATTTGAAACATACACTTGAGTCTATATTAACCTCCCCTCCTTTACATAAATGTCATAAATGTAATGCAAAATTAAGTATACCCCTCGAACTATACGTTCATACGACAAAATAAACCATTTAACTGTATAAAATTAAATTAATTTAATACAAATATATATAATTTTTACAATGATTTGTTATTTAAACCTTTAGAGCTGGTTAAAGTTTACTTTACCAGTAAGAATAAGTTTTATAATTTAGTTTATTTAGGTTTTAAAGTTATGTGAATTCTGACAACCTTCATCTCGGTTTCGAGTTGTAAAATTATTTAAATTCTGGTACATTCATCAATTTTAGGTAAAAGTAGATATTGAAGATGTCCTAAAAACACCACAAAGATTTAAAGAAACTTAACCTCCATAAAAATATATTGTACTTATGTACTCGTAAGTGTAAATCGATTTATATGATTTCGCGATCGAATTATAATACCTTGAATTGTTATAGATAGACTTTTCGATATGATTCACAAAGAATGAAAACTTAATATACTTTTCCAATAAAGTTTTAATCTTGGGTTGCCATACGATACTAAAATTTACCGTTATGCAAAACTAAAATTTTATAGTTATTGCTCGATCGAAAATTGAAATGTTAAGCACCTATTTAACTTACCCGCCAAAACTTTTAGTTACGTAAAAAAAATTAAAGCTCCAACATCATATTCCAACATATGTAACAATTGAAGAAAGTGTCTATTAGTTTTAAAAATTTTTGCTTTGATAATAAAATTATAAAAAAGATAACAAATTTTGATGGAAACCACAATTTAATTCCTAGAATCCAAACTTTAGGGCGAGGAAGGTATGATTAAATCCTCGTGAATCACCATAAGTTTACTTCCTAAAAATTTCAAAACTTCCCCCTTTCAAGGGCTATTAGGACTTAAATACTAAAAATTTCCCATTTTTATAAATCAGTAACTTAGTCACCAGTGAAAATATATCTCCAAAATAAAAGGTTAACATTGAAACTCCAACATTATATTTCGATACTCGTAAATAGGTTTTCTTGAGTACATTGGATTTATAATCTAAGTATTGATTTCACTGTTATTCATAAGTAATTAATAATGAATTGATGAGATAACTATATTATGATTTATTTTTATACATATATTTTTATTACAAACTGAGTATGAAATACTACATAATTTTGAAAATGTGCTTTTTTAAAAACCCTTCGTTTTTTTCGTCACTTTTTTAATTAATCAAATAACATCCTCTAGTCACATCAGGTCAGGTTGTTCTGCACTTATTTCTGAAGGAACTGTTTCCAATCAAAATTTATTGTTTATAACAAATTAATCTTTTAGAAATTCAATTCAATTCATCCTCTTTGGAACAGATTTAGTACAGAAAATAACTACCTACACTTTAACAAACAATCGTTAGAGATAAATCTGTAGATCTAAGTTTTACTTAACAAATCTTCTGTTTTTGTTTTTTAATTAGATAATTTTTTTAAATAGAAATCCAATTAAATTAATGTGATCAATTAGAGACCATTAAAATTTTTAGATTTCGTGATTATGAGGCAAAAATTTTTAGTGAAAATTTTTTTGGAAATTATTAAAACAAAAACGAAAATTTATTATTTTAAAGTTTTTAAGTGTTTAAAATTTTACAATTGCACTTAATTACTGAGAATCGAAAAGGAAAATATTTATTTTATATTTTGAAATTAAATAAAATATCTTCATAATAATATTTTATTAATAAAATTTGTAAACTTTAACCACAAAAAATTATAGGTGATAAATTTATAAATTTTTTTTGCTATTTAATTACAATTTTTTCACGTAAATTTTGTTACAAAATATTGCAATTACTTTTCTTTTTGTTTTTATTATCTGGATAACTTGCCTTAAGGTGAAATTTCATTTACCACATGTTTCAATTTAATAAAAATGTCATTATTCACTGACATTTCATAACATTTCATAATTTTTTAGATAAAGTCCTAATTAATTTCAAGAAAATCATAATAAAAAAAATTGTTTTTACGTGAACCGATTAATAATGGATGGCTTAAAAATTTTTAATAATTCTATTATGAAATTTTATGTTGATTTGGGTATAGGCACGTCAATTTAGATAATTTTTTACACGAACGTCAATTTATTGTTTTAAAATCATAAATTGAAATAAAATAGTTTTACTTTTTATTTCTATGCCTGTTAATTGTTTTTCATTAGGTACAACACAATTCAATCAAAGAGGTTTACAGCTGCAAGGTGAAACTAGAACCTAATAAAGTTAAATTTAGGTTAAATCCATATTTCATAGAGATCCCCGAGGACCGGTATGATCACTTAAAAATTTTGCACAGTAAAATTGGCTCGACGAGGCATTGGAGGACAATACGAATTATAACTACAATAACAACAAAATTTCAATTCTCTGAGGTCCTATCTTGGGGCGTTCGGCATCAAAGGACACACATGCTATTTTAATGGAATCAAATGGATTGAACTGGGTAGATAATCGGTACCTTCACAGATGCCCACTATTTGAACTATATCACCTTTCTGCAATCTTTAAAAACTAAAGCCTGAGACCGCCTTATGGAGCAAAGCTTCATTGTCCGGCAAGAATGATATAAATATACGAGAAAAATATGGATTATATAAATAAAAAATTGCTGTTGTAAGATCTTCAGAATCTAAAATACTAATTGCCCCTGCCCCTGTAATTATCTTTTACTTATAGTCTATGGAATAATAAGTTCCTCCAATACTTTTAAAATTTCTCTAATTTCTATCCTTGAAGACTAGAAGAAAAGTTTTCTCCTTATACGACCCTATAATTTTTTTCTGATATAAAACGAATTAAGCTCTTAATCTTTATAGTGAAAGAAAAAATAGACGTAAAAAACGAGCTCCTTATGTCGCTTCTGTTGATTCCTCTGAAACTATACTTCATTACAGTCTATAACATATAGAATAATCATTTTCTTTCAAGTTTCTTTTTAATTTCTATGACTGAAGACTTTTTAATTTCTATGACTGATAAGGACGCAATTTTATTTTAAAATAAATCAGCGTAATCAGCTCTTCTAGGTTTCCGTTGAAGTCGGTTCAATCAATATGACTCATAAGAAATAAAACGAAGTCCTCACGATAATTTATAATACAATTCTAAATATCTTAAGCCCAAATCTTTCCAAATTCTATTCCTTGTAACTAAACTGCACTTTTGTGTCACAGGTCTTTTCCTTAAGTTTAGTTCAGAAAGGATGTGGTTTTGGTATCAAAAACTAACTTAATTGACGAGGCAGGGCAATTATTAACTCCAAAATTGTAATGACCTTTTCAATATTTTTACATAACACAAAAACATGTTTCCAATATAAAATCAAATTGAAATTAAATGCAATATTTAAAAAAATATTTAATAGATAAACATAATTTAAAACTCGTTTCAACCATATTTCATTCCAATACAAACTAATACAATTTAAAATCTTTATTTGAAATTGCTTTATTAGAACTCCTACACCATTATTTTAAAATAGAAAATTGTTTACACATACAGTAATACATTAAGGAACAAAAAACAAGGAAGAAGAAACAAAAATTACAAAAACTTTCAACAAGGGATAATCTAATTTTACCTTTTTTTTTGTTTTTGTTTTATTAGCAAATAGGATTTGGTTTTTATTTTTTGTGTACCAACACACGTAAATCGTATTAACGAAAAAAAAGGACATTTTTAAAAGTCTATAAAACCTTTCAGTCTTTATTATCCCCACCACAATATTATTCTTCCGTGTTTCAAAAATATTAAAGACTTTAAAAATTTTTATCTATATTAAATTAAAGAGTATTTTAATGAAGGAACCCAGATATTTTATTTTTTTATACAATAAAGTTTCTTTAATAACCCTTACTCTGCATTAATAGTATTTCCTTAGGTATCACATTTCAATCTTATCACAAATTTATTAAATACAGGTAACACGTATTTTGATTATCCGTTATTCTGAAATCAGTTTTAGTAAAAATAGTTTTAATCAAAGATGTTTTCTTTAACATTTCTACACCTAAATTCATACATATTGTACTTAAGATCTAGGTAGGTATATACTGGGCTATTTTAAAATCTTATGGTGAAAACCAATTTAGAAATATACGTTTAGAGATATTGCCAATCAAATAAGATTTACAAAATATTTTTGAAACATGAAGTTTCCAAATTTTTTCAACATAATTTAACTTTGATCCTTCCTTCTTCATTATTTCAATCCCAATTCCTAAAGTTTCCTTTGTTAATCCCCATTCTTAATTCCAAGCTATACAATTTGTATCAAAGGCCCTATCCTAAAGTTTATCCTTGAATTTTAAAAGAGTGTGGATTTAGTGTGTCAAAGTTACACTCTACCCAAAGAAACTACGCAGAGTTCCAATGGGTGGCTTTCGATATTTTCCATCCATAAATACCTCTATCTCTTTTCCATATTTCTTCCTCAGATATTATCCTGGGTTGATTCATGATTCTGGTTTCTACGACAATTGGTTTAAGTGCGTAAAAGCCTCACAATACCACAGTAGTTAAAATTTTTTAAATTGCATTTTGAAGATTTCCCAACACATATCAGAACTTATGTTCCCAACAGTTTTCCAAGTGTGGCCGTTCCAAAGTCGAACGAAATGGAACAATACGAACATATTTTCAAAAAAATTAATAACAAAGGGAGAGTTAGTAAATACAGAAACTAGATATCCCATTTCTAAGAAGATTTGGAGAAATGCCATATAATAATACGAGTCTAACAACTTTAAAGTTAACAAATTTAATTTTTTTTTATTTTAATTACAAGAAAATAAAAAACCAAAATAATTATAAAAAATATTGTGGTTAAAAAATACATAAAGCCAACAAAAAAATTGTATTTAATTTTATACTCTATGGTCATTTTGATCCCAAGCCACAAAGTTATGGGTTATTATGTATATGTTAGTTGGTTTCCATTTAAAAAACAAAAAACTAAATATTCATATGTAGGTCAAGATTATTTGTCTTATTATCAAACATTTTATGATATTTTTCTATATATCATAAGGATATTTTTCAAGGATAATTAAAACAAGAAGAACATAAAAAAAAAATCTCTTTAAAGGATATTAAAATAATTTTTTTTTTTTTGTGTTCTTGAACTATTAAAGATTCAGTTGAAAATCATTTTTTTTAAACTCAGAAATTTGTATATACGAGTATTTGTTAGAGGAATTTAAATTCCAATTATATATCTATATGTGTATTATTAAAAAGTCGTCTTTGTTGAAAACACAGAGATAGTATTCATCAAAGTGTAAGAAAAGTATTATAAATTTAAGAAAATTTAAATTTTAGTGCTTTGCATATAGTTGGTAGTGCAAGTGCACTTTGATAGCAAGATTTGAATCTTTCAAAATATTTCTCAAGAGGTTCAATTATGAAGATAGTCAATATTCTGAGGAGTAGTATTTATTACTAGATAAAAGTGTTCAAATAAAAAATCAAATTACTCAGAGGATATATTTTATGTAAAATTTTTGGGAGAAGTAGGTGGCGAGGAAGGTGGCTGTGGTATTAGATATAATATGGAAATATTTAAATAAAAATTATACATGCTTCGATGTGATATCCTTAATTGTGTATAAATATTCGATAGAGAGTCAAGTGGCAAAATGAAGGGGAGTACCAAAAATCACGAAGTTGTGAAAAAGTGACGAATCTATATTAAGAATCTAACTTTTCCATCGAGCGTTATGCCGATATAGGCTAACAAATTGCAAGTCCATAATGTTAACTCTATTTTCAAAGACCTTAACGTATACAAAATTGATTTAAAATCAATCGGTTAAAGCATTAAAAAAACAGTTGTGTCGCAATGGCCAAAGCTGTTCTTCACAAAATTGGACAAAATCTGCTTCCACAATTTTTTTTACGAACCGTCTGGCCATCATGGGTTAACAAATTCCAATTATTTTAATAGCGTCAACAAACTTTTCAAGGAGCATCACATATTGAAAATTAGAAGTCGATTAGTCAAACAATTTTCACTTTAGAACAAAAAGCACAGCACAGCTCCAAATTTTAGTTACATTCCTTAATTGTTAGCCCAGGAACATTCCCCATATTCGAAAACCTCTATATACAAATTTTTATTATAATCGGTTGAGCAGCAGCGAAAACTTTACAAACAAACACTTTCGTTTTAATATACATAGGTAGATATAGAAATACAATGAAAATAGGTATTAGAAATTAGATAAATACTCAAGTTTGAGTGAATATTTGCTATAGTAATATAATTTTTGAGGCCTTTTATTTAGGGTGGGTTTGAAAGTCGAAATTTGTTAAATTTTCTTACTATATTTGGATTCCACTTTAAAATTAGTGCTTTTTATCCAATATGTTGATCCTCCTGCAGTATTTGAAAAAGAACCAATATCACGTAATAAATAATTATAAACTTAATAGTAATGCTCTTATATACTTAATATTAATTTAAATTCAATTAAAAATTATCTTTGAAAAATTTTCACTGTTTGCAGAATTCAGAATACGATTTAATAGTTCAGTGGAATTCTGAGGGTTCTTTAAGTGATTGAAGTTAATTTTCTTAAATTGAAATACAAGTTTTAAGAATCAAAAAAATTAGGATTTTATTATATAAAAATTGGCTAAAGTAAACTTTAAAATTAAATGCAATAATTAGGACAAAAGACATTTCGAACCGGCGAGTAAAAATTAACCAAATTATGAAAAAAAAACTCCAAGTATTCCTATCTTCATAAATAAATTTATAAATAAACATTTGCAACTAAACTTTAAGCAAATATAATTCTTTAAGATATGTTAATTAATTGTATTAATATACAATTTTTATTATTTATATATTCAATTAGCAACTTCAAAATATTCAAGATCATAATTTGTGTGGAAATAAAATAATAAATTTACCAATAATCATTTTTGTCATTTTTGCAAAAAGTTAATATTTAAATTAAATTTTATGCAAATTTTAACTTAACTTAACAATGTGGTTTTTTTTTTGCAAATATTTACAAATATCTGTAAAAATATTTTACTTTAAGTTTTTGCATCATTATGAAGGTAAAAAAAAAGTGAGTAACGATTTTATATTTAACTTTTATGACTTTATCAATTATATAATTTAGGTGTGTTTCTTTTTAAAAATATCTATAGATACATTATATTTACCAAAAAATGTGGTCATTTGTAAATTAAATATTTTCCTATATAGTAATCAATCCTATAGAAATCAATGGTAATACCTTTATTTAAAAAGTCGTCAAATTTAGAAGTAGAAACTAAGTATACAAAATTATGATTGCAAGGACGAAAATATATATATAAATATACTTGTATTAAACATATAATAAATATAAATTTTAAGAAGTCTATTGATTTACCAAAATTTAATATAAAACATTATTAATATTTAATTAATTTTTTGCCTTTGAAAAAATATAAGAAAACATTTACTTGTCATTTAACTAGTTATTAATGTTTTTTTATATTTTGTAATATATTAATTTATAATCAATATTTTGATAGTCATATATTTGGAAGGACATTTTACATAATATAATAATGTGATATGTAAATATTTATAAAATAATTATTAATAGAGAGAAATAAAATAGGGAAAGACATCATAAATAATAATAATAATAGACGATAATATGCTTGACTTAGAACTATAAGACATAATTGATTAATAAATATATTAATAATTAAGTATTTTGTTAAATATAAACAATAAAAATTTTTTGAATAATCAATTACTTATTAGAAAGGTCATATTATTTATATATATATATATATATTAATCTAAATCATCAATACTAATATTTGGAAATATTTGGAAACACGTTTAATGAAAAACCCTTACAATGAACCACTGTATTATTATACTGTGATCTCTATACTGTGTTGTATTATGGAATTTAAAAAAATCTTGAACATTTGTGGTGGTCATAGATTTAAATGATTTCATCACATAACGCTACTTAATATTCTCCAAATTTGTGAATATATGTGCCATTAGTACCACTGTCGGTCTTTTAAGTGTTCGAAAAGTACATTACAAAATTTTCTTAACATTTTATACCATATTAATTAAACCGTTATTCTTTTACCGTAAGACAAAAAAACTGGAGCTAATTTTCTGCAATACATGTTTATATGTATATAAATATTTTGAAAAAAACGCATAATTCTAATTTTGTAGCCAACACATTATTTAAGATCATTTTTGATTATAATTTATATCAAATCAATATGGTAGTACCTTACCTCCTGTTCTAACATATAACGGGTTCGTTACCCTAGTTAAACAGATAGAATGTAAAAAAAATACATTATATACAGCGTTAATCCAATTTAAGTTTCATTTGACATTTGAGTATACCTCAATGAATATTTTAGCCCCTCATATTTTCTAAACGGCCCACGCTAGAGATTTGAAATTTTGAGAGAAATTAGTAGGAGTCGTTTAAGAAAATTTTTTTGTAGCGTCCCCTATTTAAAAGGTGTAAGTGGTTGAAAATTTAAAGTTTCCTTTTTTTAAGCACCTTTTTAAGTTACCCGTCTAAATCTTTTTTTAGTAATATACAAAATTTAAAGCTCCAACATTATGTTTTAACATAATATTATAAAGGTTTTACTCAAATTTAAAAGGGCTCCTTAAAATTGAAAAAAGTTTTTCTTAGTTTTAACCATTTTTGTAACTCAGTGTGTTCATCTATATAATTTTAAAAATGTGCTGTTTTAAAAACCCATGTATTTTTTAATCACTTGTTTGTGCTATTAACTAGCAATTTTTTGAAAAATTTAATACTCTTGCTACACTAATAGTTATTAAAATTAATTCATAAAATATTATTTCTATTAATTGATAGAAACTTTTGTATTAGCTTGAGACACTTCTTGAGAGAATATTAAGTATATAAAAAATACCTATAAAATAAAAAATTTTAAATTAAAATTTTTAAAATCTTCAAAAATATGATTTGCGATCGGTACAATAGAATCAATTATCTTTATAAATTTTTTCAAAATTATACTAATCAATACTCAAATTTATTTGATTTATAAAGGAAATACCTTGAAATTAAATTCTATTTCCTAAAACTAATTTGTCAGAAACTAAAAAAATAAAATAGCACCTATAAAGTATTTATTCCACGAGTTTCTCAACAATGTTGCTAAACAACTTTAAGCATTTACCAAATTTAAAAATATTTTTTTTTTATTTTTGGGTATTTTGGATGTGATTAAAATTTCGGATATTTGTTGTTGTTGTTTTTTTCTAGAATATTCTTACAAAATTATTATTAAATAAATTGTAATTAAATATTGATCCATTTAATTAAAAAAAAAGTTCATTCAAAATTATTATTAAAAAATTATGCAGCAAATTTTCTTTTAAAAAATTTTTATTATTACCTCTCAATAACCTTGACGAACACAAGTGCTTGTGCTATACTTGAAAGGTTCTTGACATTTATTTTTTGACATTAAATTTTTTTGTAAACATAAAATTTTTTAAAATTTTAAAAATATCAATTTAATTAATTTAATAGATCTTATTTTTCTTATTTAAGAGAAAAGAATTTCATATAAATTTTGTTATTTTTGCAATTTAAGCTTTTAAATCGGAAATTAATTCGGAATTTAAAAAAAAAAAGAAAAAAAATAAAAAATCAAATTATAGAACTTGATTTTTAAGTTTTGACTTTTTTTTGAGGTTTGATAATTAGAAATAAAGATGGTATTTTAGCGTTTTTTTTGTAAAATAAACAACCAGTAATAAAAAATAAAAACAAAAAAAATTTTATTTAATTTTAAAATTACAAAACAAATAAAAATATTAACCGTATAAAATTTTTAAAATGGGCAATCTGGTTTTTTGATTAAAAAGGAAAAATCTTAAATTAACAGTAAATTACGAGAACTGTTTTTGGTTTGTTAAAATGAGAGCAACAATTTGTAATTAAATGAATTAAATTAATAATTTAAATTTATTGTATTTTTAAAAATATTTTAGCGTCTGATTGTCTGTCACTTTATAAATGATCTATCCCAGGTGACAGTATGCAGTATTGATAGTAAAACAAAAATTTTGAATTTGTGAAGGTATTATTTACCGTTACTATGTGAAATCGAAATTAAAATAAAAACCGTTTCCAGATCTATAGCACTTGCACTTGACATATGTATAAAGCATTAAATTGTTCGTACTTTCGCGCTACATCAAAGCGCACTTTTTTTTTTAAGAAAAACTTTGAATAATTTTTAGCTTATCCAAATGCAGCACACTTAACCTGCTAAACCGAACTTCAGTCATCACTAATCAAATTTTAGCATACTTTTGATGATTTGGTATCGCACTAAATGAGTAATTCAAAATAAATAAAAGTACAAAAAATCGACAAAAAAGATCCAAGTCTACCCAAGATATTTCTTTAATATTGGGTACCGGATGTCGAACCACTGTGGCTTAAAGATCCAAAACGAGTGAATAAGATTTTTTGGAAATTAAATATTATCTGTAGGAGTAGTAGAAGTTTAACAATTTTGAGCCCCACAACATTTTCAATTTTAAACCAGAATCGAATTTTCTTCGAACTTTGAAGATTCGACTTTCAAAACTGATTGCCCGTTGAACTTTCCAAAATTAATTTTAAGGAGTCAAGGATTAAATAAAAAAATTTTTTTCGCATTAATTCAACTTTCTAATTTAAATTATTAAATTAATTTTTTTCTTAATACACTCTGATCCTCTTTTCCTTTAATCTTATTTTGGGTTTTTTAATTATACAAAATATTTGTTATCGTAATATTAATTAATAATTTATAAACTTTTTATTTGTTTTTTTATAATTTGATAATTTAAATTCATATAATTTTTTTAAAATATTTTTTAGGATATAATTTATATGATTTATAAAATGGTAATCATGCGATCAATATTATTTTTAAGATAAGTTTTTTGTTTTACTGTAAGTTTTTCAAAAATTTAGTGTCCATTGTAATAGAATTGAGATCTATTGAGCCTTTACAGATGGAAACTTAATTTGTTAATAACTAATATTGAGAGAAATACTAAGATGGGAAAATGCAAATCATTGAACAAATGCAAATCATAAAAAAACGAGGTTTTATAGATGCATTTCCATATTACCTAAACTAACACCCCTTAATATTCGATATCCCTCCCTTCAAATACAAACCTAATTGTGTAGAAAGGAATACCATTCCTAGTGTTTGGCTATACCCTAATGGAAAAAAAAACTTAAACTTTAAAATCCAATCCATTAATTACCTGTTGTTATTAGAAATTAGATTAAAATTTTTGCACTCAGGTAAAGACCTAATTATAACTTTTAAATTATTACTTATCATCTACAAAAAAGACTCGTTAAACCGCACTCATAGTTATAAATAATATATAACTATCTTCCATTTTTTACCTGTTCTTATACTTTCCCATATACATAATCAACATACTAATTTAATTAGTGCTGTTCGAACTATTTCTTCAAAAAGGTGTGAACGGAGCAAGATGTCAACTCTAGTTCAACCCTTAATTTGAAAGTCAAAAACTTAACCAATATTCCTTTGATTAAATACTAAAAGAATTTCACTGTAATTTCAATAACATCTTACGTAAATTAACTTTCTAGATAGATCTAAGCTTTCTATAGTAGATAAATATCTCTAAACTTGTCTATAATTTATTTCTAACCTTTACAAAATTACTGACGCTATATTAATTAATTTATGTTCATAGTTTTTACAAAAAAATATGTTACTACTCTAAATTATAGAGCGTTTAACTATAATTTTATTCTTTCAGCTTATTTTATTTAAAAAAAAAAATTTGTAATTAATTTCAGTTCTTTTTTTTATGGGTCTAGAATATTTTAATCAATAACAACTAACTTGTTTTTTATTATCTAAAACGTTCCACTAACTGTTTTTTTTTAATCGATTATATAATTTTTAGTAAGTTACTAAAAAAAATTTTAATTTTTTTGTTATTAAATTCTATTTCAACTTTTGGAATTTCTTTTAATTATAATATTATAAGTCCGTTTATTAATTTTATTTTGTTTTTGAAAACAAACTAAAGGTCGTTGATTATTTCAAGGTTGTTAGTTGCTTACCTATACGGTAAATATTAATATTAAATTTTTGTTTACAATACAGGAGATTTGTTATCCTTAAATTTTTTTAAATTTATTATTCCTTTTGACTTCGCCGCCAGCCTATTCAAATGAGTTATCTAAACAGATCTTGTAATTTTACTTTTGACTTCGCCGCCAGAAATCTAAACTAATGTTGTAATTTTTCTTTTTTTATTATATGCTGTCAAATTTAAATTAGATAATTCATTTATTCAATACTTTATTATATATAAATAGCATAGCCTGTTAATCTAGTAAGATAAGTTGCAGACAAAGGTTAAGTATTTAATGGAAATGTTGTTGATTTTTTTGATAGATAAGTTTATTGAATACCTCTATCTACGAACTTATTTCCACTTACTAAAATTTACAAACTTAAATGTTTCGAATCCATTAATATCTTCTAACTCGCGTTGCTTCCAATGTGTATATATATGTTATATATATTCTAAAAATAGCGGCAATCCAGATTTTGAATCCAACTATAAAATCCTTCCTAATTCAAATTTTTGTATATAAACATTTTTGTATATACATAATATATGTATATATACATAAAAGAGCTCACTATGATAACAAATACAGAGTGTCTTGGAAAGTTTAACATCACAAAAATTCACTTTACTTTTTTTGAAAGTTTGAATGTTTTTGGTTTTTCCAAAATTTTCATTACTTTTAATTGTAATATCGCAGAAACGGTAACACTTATTAAGATGAAATAAATGATGCATTTTAGAAAAAGTACTTTGCTATAATAAAGTAAAATTACATTTATAAATCTGTCAAACCGTCAAGCAAAAAAAATGTGTTTCTTTTTGTACTCAGATTATCCATTTTGTGTTTCTTTTTTAGCTTGCAGAGTGGTCAGAGCACGATCTGTGAGCTCATAAAAATTTCTCAGATTTCACAGAGTTGTCAAACAAGGAAACGTCAAATTAAGAATAAAATAATAAAAACGCCATAAAAAAAATATCTCGTATATCAAAACTTTTTTTTTTAAGTTTTTTTAAATTTTAGTTCGGATAAAATTTTAATCTGGGCATAGTTTGATCTGAGCGCTCGACATCTGCTCTGAGCACTGATGAGAAAAAGAAAAAATCCCTATAAAAAAAACAAACAAAGTCGCCTTTCCTAAGTGAAGTTCTAATTTATGTATATATGAAATAGACATATATGAAAAGTCCAATATAATTATATATGAAGATGTTTCAAAGTTCTTGAAAATTTCCTTACACTCTGAGTTCTATCAATAAATTTCAGTTTATTAAGTCTATTTTTTAGAGAACTTGAGATGAACTTCTTAAAACTTACACTTACATTTGAAGATTAAACTGCACAGGCATAAAATATTTTAAAATTTTTAGAGAACGCGAATGGCATTAAAAAATATCCTTGGAAATTAGAAAAATCCTACATCAATCTTAAAATTTCAATCCAGAAATAAAAACACTAAGGCGTATCACGGCTGTAAGGAAATTTAATTAATTTTTTTATTTTCAATTCTCCTTCAATTAATAGAGTCCATTCAAAAACATTTCTTTAATATTAATTAGATGTCAATCATTTAGTCATTTGATTCAATGTTTGTTAGTTTTTTTTTTAAATAAATAATCTACAAATTGTTTTATATATACTATTAAAAATAATACCGTGATTACTAGCCCTTCTTCCATTGTAACTTTTTATCTTGTTCTTAAACAATTAAAATCATTAAATGTAAAGTATCTTAATTAAAAAATATGTAAGTGGGGTCCATAAGGAACAGTGTTGTTTTATACTTTACAAGTTTGTGTATATTATAACTGTTGGTTTGAAAATAGTCTACAAGATTTTCTTGTACTGTGAAACAACAGATTTTTCAAAAAAATAAGATTTCAATAAATATACATATATAGCGAATTCATGCCTTTATATTTATGTATATTAAATTATATTAGAAGCGATTTAATGTATACTTTGAATATTTGATAAATATCGTCCTTGGCAAACACGGATAAGTAAACATTTTTTTTTGTTTTTGTTCTTTTGTTTAAACTTCATTAATTGGAAAAGATTTCCTCCTTTCAACAATTTTTATCCTTTTCCTTTTTTAGCACTTGTTATAAAAATGTGCCAATGATTTCATTCACTCTGTTCTCTGTTTACCCGTGTGTCCGTCTGTCTCTTTGTGTGTCTGACCGGTTATTACATTATAAAATAATTATAAAGTGTTGCCATACTGCATTTTTAATTTACTGTTATATGAAGCTGTACAATGTTTGAAACTTGAAATTTTGCGAGGAGTTGAAATTTGGAAGAAAGTATGAGACATTAAAGAAAAGTCGAGTTGCTGAAAGGGGTCAAAAATTCAAAATTAGTTGTTTTTAAACACCAAATACAAAAAATAAAACCCTAACATTAAATTTTAATTATAACGGTTTTTCCTGCAAATTGAAGAAAGTGATTCTTGATTTGTTTCAGTTTTTGCTGATACATCTGCTTAGATTCAAAGCAAAGTACCTTAAGGGGTTTCCATCGAACTCTTGATAGACATGTATGTCTTATCGCTATTTTTCAGCCATTATACTGCACATGCGTGCTTATCCCATTATTTTAGGGATAATTTGATAGGTTTTTTCAGTGAGTAGGAAAAGTAGAAATCACTACAGAGAGGTGAAGTATTTTAGGTGGCTTTTGAAGGTTTTTAACTAAATATAAGGCTCTTTAACCAAAACTTATTATGGAACATTGTTTAATTTTCGAAATGTACCGTCTAAATGTACCGTACCGTCTTGGTTACTTCATTACTTGTTAATTTTTTGTTTTTTTTTTTAATGAATTTACTTTTCACTCTTCACGCTTAACTGTTTTTTTTTAAATATTAAAAATTAAAAGGAATGAAAGTAAACTCTTTAAAAGTTTCTTGATAATAATTATATTTAGAAATTTTTTGAAGAATTCTTTAAGGGAACTTAATAGATACAAAATACTTTTACCAAAAATTTCAATATAAATCTGAACAGAACTTTTAAATGAGTGTCATTCATTTTTGTTATGATGTATTTTTGTAATAATTTTTGATTGGCATTTTTTTTAAAAATCTGAAGTCTAGTCAGTATTAATTTTATCTCTTTTGATGAATTATAAAATTTAAATGAAATTTAAAAATAATTCTTTAAGTTGCCTTTTAAAATATGACAGTTGTTGCGCATCATTTTCCAATTTTGTAATTGTTGATAAGGGTTTCAGAATTTCCTTTGTAAATTTATAACAAAATTTATTATGCATCAAGAACATTAAGTCTGCTAGTATTGACCTCAGCGATTTCAAAAGTCGGGCTGAAAGTATAAAACTGAGTTATGTGCAAATTTTACTTCTTAAAATAAAAACTATGATTTAATTCGCAGTTTTTGTTTGAAGAAGTTAGAGTCGACTTCCAGAAAAGTGTATTCCGATTGATTGTGTTTTGAGGTTTTTGATCTTCAAGAACGTTCAAGTACTCTATCCATTAGCCAAACCTATATTGTGCTCGTTTGCAGATTTTGTCATAAAGATTAGGATTTTTATAAAAACTTAAAATTTCTCCCAGGAATGTGCTTCGTCTTTGCCAGACTAACTATTATTGCAAAAATACCATATTATTACAAAAAACCTCAAGAGTCAAATAACAATGAAAAATTTTGTTACTTACATAAAATTAGATAGTACAAAATTTAGAAATAAAATAATTAAGGTAAAAAATAGAGCTGACTAAAATCAACTTAAATTAAAAATTCAATAAAAATTATTAATTTGAAATTAATAGATGGAAATTTCAATGTAATTGGTAAAACTTTTTGAATTATATATTAACAAAATTTTAAATGAATAATTAATATGTACTTAACTTGAAATGGATTAAGTACCAAAACCAAAAGTTACTTAGTGATTTTTTAATCTGATTACAAATTTTTATTGAATTTTATTGAAAATTTTTACTCTGATGAAGAATATGCAAATTAAGTTTTACGTTAAAAATCGTGATTTTTAAATTTTAAAAATTTTTTTGTTAATAATTATTATATCATTTAATTTTTCGGTTGAATTAATTTTTACTTCAGTATATTTTGGAATCTAATTCAAGTTTTCACAAATATTTTCAATTAATGTAATCATTCAACTGTAACCATTCATCTGTAATCATTCAACTAATTTAACTCAAAACTCATCAGCGTTTTAATCATCTATAACAATACTTTACTATAAAATTTCTAAACCCTGCTTTTACAATGTTTAGTTAAAGAACATATTTCTCTTCTAAGGATCAACTTTAAAAAAAACTTAAGATAGAATACAACTCGCATAATATGTATAGGCTGGCACCTCATTTACTTCTTTACAATGCAACAATGAAAATCAAAAAATCATTAACTAATTCACCTTTATTATATTACATTGGCATGCTTCTTCTTTTTTATAAATATTTTGTAGGTAATAACAGTTTCTTAAGTAAAATAAAGCCACTGATGCCTTCTCTCAAACAATTTTAACATACTACTTGAGAGGCTACAAGTTCTCGTTTGTACTATATAGAATCACCAAGAAATTAGTTATTGAAATTCGTTTGTCATCAAAACTACAAAATGTGGATTTTATTAATTTGTAAATTATAAGTTGTCCATAAATGCTAAAAGATTAACAACATTCTTATTTTTTAGCCACATCTTAAGAATGTGGCCGTCTAATCCCATCCCATCTCACTCAACCACATCTTAAGAAACAGAAGATAGGAATGAATTTTGGAGAAAAATAATACTTAAAAACAAGAGTAACAGGAAGGAGGGAGACCAACAAATGCTTATCCCTACACAGTTTAATTGACCAGATAGGAGCATGGCTTATAGAAATTCGTTTGTCATGCTTTCATCACATTTTTGGAACCATATTCCAGCAAATGTGTTTCCCAAAGTTGATAATGTAAATGTATACGATTAAGTTAAATTTAAGAAGAATATTAACATCTTTCATCCAAATATCCCACCCAATTTATCCCATCTTCCATTATCCAATAATACTAAATATTTTAAACCCCGATCTGGAAAACCTTCCATATCCTCATTTCAATTACATTTGTATTACAAATCCGACGCTAAAGTTTGGTTCAAAAAGGGTCGTAGTTTTAATGTGTTAAAATCGCACACTACCCAATGGGTGACTTTTGAGTCTAATTAAGTCGCACAGTTACAGTAGGTAGCCTTCGAACTTTCCACTATCCCTCGTAAAATGAAAAAAAATTAAACTTATTTTGAGTTAAAAAAAAAAACCAAAAATTAAATTTAATTTCTGTGGTAAACATAATACTAAAAAAAAATTATTTTCCGAATTGAATTAGTGCACAAACTAAATATTGAAATTTTAAATTGGTCATTACAAAAACTGTTGGTTACTTAGTTGGCAAGCAAAAAGTTCAAAATTGTTTATTATTATTTTTAAATTTGAAATTTTTTAACCAACATTTAATTAATTTGCATACAAATTGTAAATATTTCCTAATTTGCATGCAATAAAAATTGATTGCTTAAAAAATTTAAAATCATAAAATGTACACAGATTTGAATTTTAAAATATGGTCTATATTAAAATAATAATATTTTAGATTGAAATAATTTTTATTTACAACAGCTATACATAATTTCTAAATAAATAAATAATTTTTTGAACTAAAATTATACCCTTAGATAATAAACATAAACGTCCTACAGTCCTTAGCCTATAGACATAGAGCATTAACAAAGAAGTTCATATTAACATTAAAGTCCATATACAATTGCCGTAATAAAGTGCTAACTTTTTATTTCGAAAATCGTTGAGTTGGCCAAGATAAGGTATTTTAACGAGGCTTGCTTTAATTACTAAATAATTATTTTACAAATAATGCTAGAATTATTTAATTTAGGTTCATTAAAGTATGTAAAAGACAAAATAGATATATGACAAAGATTAATAAAAGCTCCTTTATTTATTTTCATTAGAAAATATAAACCAAACCAAATAGACCAAAACTGCTGTAACGAATCGAGAAGATTTTTTACCATTATATAGGGCGTTTTCTCGATGCAATTCATTGAAATGGGATATTCCTAGTTTCTGATATAAGTGCCTTCAAAGTAATTTCGTAAATTTTTTAAAGAAATAACAGTATCTTAGCCCTTATACAACCTTTAAGCGTCAGTAGTTAGTTGAAGGTATGGGCTTCCATAATAATATCAAAAACTATTTATTATCTTTCATTGTCAAAGAGTTACAAGGGCTTAAATTCGAAAAATACGGTAATTTTTCAATATAAAAAACCGTTATTAATGTATAAATTCTATTTCATTTGTAATCGTAACATTTTTCTCATACCTTTTAACATTTCTGAGATAATATTCTAAAACAACAGGACAATTATCTTCAATACAATTTTTTCTTCGTCTCGATATGGTCGATCACTCTTTTCAAAGAATACCATTAAGTTGGAAACCCTCTGTATATATACAACTACATATTTGAGAATGAACAAAGTTAGCGAAAGAACTGTCAAAAAACTTAACGGAATTTCAAAACGTCATTCCTATATGTCTCTATCTCCACCCACGACTTCTTCACTTATATTTCCTCCACGACTTCTTCGCTTATATTTCGATTAGAATTTGACATAGTTGCTTAACGTCCCGTTACAATTTGATCTAAATAATACGAATTGACATTTCTTTATTATACAACAAAAACTCAGATATCATTTTTCTCAAATCAAATTAATAATCAATAAAAGTACAATTTTAAATTTTCCAAAAAAAAAAAATAAAATTATTAAATTAAAATTATAAATTGCATATTAGCTTAAATTATATTATATATAAATGGCAAACATTATTCCAATTCAAAATACGTGTTAAAATCACTATAATCAAAATTCTATTATAAATTATTACTACTAAATTTATTCATTAAATTTACAAAATTTTACGCATTATTTAATTAACCATTCTACATATTATATTTTATCAAATGATTAATTTGTTGAAACACCTACACATAGTTACCATTTACTATATTATTAGATACATTCACATGTACTCGTAATAATATATGAATTTTTAAAATCTAATAAATATCAAAAGTCTAAATAAATATCTATTTAGTAGAAAATTCAAAATTATATACATAAATAGTCTATCTATACAATTTTCATATATATATGTATATATGTAAAAAAGGCACCACATGACCACATAAATTTTGATTTTAATCAAAATTTAGGAGGAAATGAAAGCAAACAATTTGACAAAAGACCACCATATTTATTAAATTCATTCATTTATATGTAAAAACAAAATTTAACCACAGAAATGGTACATATGTTTGGTTAAATGAATAAAAAAAAAAAAGTACAATATAAAATCATGGGATTTAGATGGAATAAATTTTTAAAATTATTATTTTATTTAATTTTGGAGATCTTTGACATTTTGTTATTTTCCTGACAGTTTCTGTTTTTTTAAGAAATTGAAAAGTCAGTTGATTTTAAAGGAAGTTTTATTATGCATTTCTAAAAAATTTAATATTTGACTTTTAATGTAATACTGTCAAAATTTTATATATACAAAACTTTTTTTGACATTTGTTATTTCATTTATAACCGCTGCATTAAAAACAGTTTCGATCAAAATTGTAACTGTGTCAACTCTGAGATAATTTCAGTTCATTTGCATTCCCAATTTTCCATTTATTTTTCCTTCTTAATGATCCCATACTGTGAAAATCAATTCAACTCCAGAAAAACTAAAAAAGTTTGGATTTCCATTTGACAGACAGAAAGAACAACGGATGAAATTGAAATATGTTCATTCTTAAACACAAAAATTTAAAAAACAAAAAAATTCAGTAGAAAATGGCCACCTGTCAAACCAAATTTGTACACACATTACTCGTATAGGTAAACACTGTATGCACAATGTTTAAGGTGTAAAAAATTTATTTTGGTGCGTTCTAGGTGTTCCAAAAACAAAAAATTTTCATTGTGACCGTCATCATATCAATATTTTATATATAAATTTTTCTTTTTTTTTTTCATTCTTGTTGTTTTTCTTTGTTTATTTTTTGGACACATTTTATATATTTTTGGATTTTTCATTTATTTTTTTGCTACAATTTTGACATCTACATTTCAATCAGAAAACCTGATTTTTTAGGTCAAGGGCATCATTTATTTGTTATTTGCCATAAATTTTGTTTTAGGTGTGAAAAAAAAGGTGACGAACAAAACAAATATTTGTTTTTATTTTAATTGACTTTTACAGCATGGTATAGGAAAATGCCGAGTTAAAATATGCAAAAAAAAGGGGAAATGACTGTGGTTTCACGCAATGAAAAATATTTTTCTGTGATATTTTTTTTGTAGATTAAAATCTAAAGATAAAAAAAAGAAAAATGATATTTATATATACAAATTTTTTTATTTAAAAATGGAAAATATATAAAAACAGATACGACACCATAAAGATATTTTACATGCAAAAATTTTAAACAAACCTAATTTTTTTAAGATGATTGTTTATTTTTTCTTTATCAAAACATTCTTCTTTTTATGGATTTATTTAAATTTCAAAAAAAAAAAAAGATTAATGATTAAGTAAATAAAAATGGTGACAGGTGGATTACCATAGAAAAATAAAAAAAAGACAAAAACAAAAAAAAATATTTCAGGTCAACTGCATAAGTACCAGTGCAGGTTAATGACTTCCTTTTATTAGCACACAGGTAATCATCAGACAGGTTTAAAATACTTTTGTTTGTTATAATTTGTTGTTGTTGTAATCAAACAATCGATTACAAAAACAAAGTTACAAAATAAAATGTAAAATAAAATTAAAGAAATATAGGAATTAATGACAAGTATAATAAGAAGCCATATTAAAGTATTAATTACAATTTTTTTTTTGTCTACTACAATTTAGATCCAATGTCGAAACAATATAAAATAAAGATGCCGTATTAAAGTTTCGTTTTTATGAATTTTAAGGGATTCATTAGGAAAACTTGTGGGCAACCTGTGTTTAGAGTTTGCTCATAGTACGAAATAAATTAATTACATTACCTTAATTACTTTTACTCTTGCTGGAATGGCGAATTTCTATTGTAAAATCTTACCTACCCAATTTTTAAAAATTTTTTAAATGATTAAAATTAATTTTACAATTGGATTTTAGATAAAAAAAAAACAAGTGTAGCAGTGTATATTTAGGAGTATCACTTCTAACAACTACTGGACTTGTCAAGCGTGTCTTCTAATATTGCCTAGACGGTGTAGACAACTTTTAGCTTAAACCTTCAAACAGTATAAGAACTTAAGAAAATATATGTCAAAAAATTTTAAAAACTAATCTGCGAAGTATAAGAAAGAGCTAAAAACTTATTTTAAAAAAAAGTCTGATGTAAAACGGTTGTCTTTTATTATAAAATGATTTTATCCATTTAAAATACTAAGTATGAGTTAAAAACCAAAGTTCATAGACTATGTGGGTACCCATTTAGAATAGCTTTCACTAAATGATTCTAGTATCTGAATTGGTAATTTGGTGTCTAGAGATTTAAGGTGTTTCAGCAATGCCAAGTTGTAATATTTCATCAAAATCTCAACCGATTTTAATGAAAAATGATTTTTTAATAAAACGTAAGAATGAGGTCATAGATGAGCCAATCGGACCGTTTTTTTAGTGAACCCCCTTATAAAACCAAAAGACTTTTCAAGGAATTTGGAGTTCCAATCACTGGAATGACTTCGAATTTGGTATATAGACTATTGATCGGTACCCAAGTCGAGTTCCTACTTTAAATTGAATCCAATGCTTAGGGCTCTGCAGATTTATGTAGTTATGGAGTAATCCCTAGCTATAATAATTAGAAAAAGTTCAAATTCAAAACATCTATGAACTGTTCCTATGTTAAATTTTTTTTCTAAGAATTTTCGCCATTTATAATTTTTCAAGAAAAAAAACTTATACAATCCAACTGAATTTATTTCTTCATTTTTAAAAAAAACCATTTTCATATATTTCAACAGCTTATCTTAGTCTTTTCTTTATTTCATCAAATATTACAAAAATTTCCAAAAAAAGTTTCACAAATTTCATCCTTAAAAACTAATATTAAAAACGAAACTAAAAATAAAGACATTCCTTAAAAAATTTCCAATTATATTGAAAGTAGAAAAATGAAATTCATTCATTTCGAATTGATTTTAGGCTAAAGGAGGCTTAAAGCTCTAATAAACCAAATTAATATATCAATTAAATGGCATTGGCTGATTTTATTATATAATCCAATTAAAAATTAAACTTACATGAACTAAATAAAAATAAGTTTTTTTATTTCAATTCTGGGTAATAAAAACTTACAACTACAATCTATTGAATATCTACTAACAATTTTACTAATATTTTTCAATGTTAAAATAAAAGAGAAATCTAAAATGAATATAAAATAATAATAACTTACCATCACGTATCTCATTTTCGGCTGGATCTGGTCCAAATTCATCATAATATTGATCGTGCTGTTTGGATTCTACACTCTGTAATGCTTCTTCATCAGCTCCTTTATCGTCAAATAATTCAGCTGGTTCATCATGCGGTACTGTCGGTTCGTCATTTTTCGGTCGTCTTAAATTTTTAAAATGATGACGTTTTGGTGTTTTTGGACGATTCAGTCTTTTTGGAGCTTCTGTAACGGCTAATGGTAATATTTCTTCAATTGTTGGAACTTTTTGTTGTGAACTTCGATGTGGAAATAATCTACGCTCAATATAATTTGCAAATATTTGCTGTGTTATACGATTTTGTCTTTCAATTTCAGCTGGATCTAATTCTTGTGCTGTAAATAAAAATAAAATAAAAAAATTTAGTAATTTGTTATATGAAAAATAAATATATTTACAATTTAAAAATAAACCAAATTAATTAAGTCAAAACATATATTTGTTTCAGTAGGCATTTACATTCTTAATGAATATTGAAATATAATCATAGGCTAGAACCATATATTAACCCCATTTATTGCATATAAAATCTTTTTCTTCTATATCTTAACTTTAACAGCACATATTAACGAGGAGGACCAATTTAAGGACGATTTTTTTTCTGAAATATGTGTCCTAGAAAATTACTAGCATATAGTTAAAAATACTGGGTCTGGGTTTTTTAATGTTCTCAAAACCTATAAGTTACTTAGAAACAAGTGTCTCTAAATTCTGAAATTTAATTATCCTGATGAAAGTTTCATTCAATTTTGAAAAAGTTGGAAGGTTTTGAAATGATGCAATTTTCATTCAATGTTGAAAAAGTTGGAAGGTTTTGAAATGCATTATAGACCCGGACGTATTAAAATATAATATGAAAAATAAGTTGTACTTTTAACTGGAATTACAAAAAAAAGGAGAAATTTAATCTTCCAATAAAAGTTTAGGAAAGATATAATAATAGTACTTAGTAAATATGTATTTCAAAACTTTTGGATTCTCGAAAGATTCCTCTGCAAAGCACAATCAGAGTAATCTATAATGATGAGATTCCATTTATAATGTAATTTCAATGCCCGTCATTTTAGCCTGCGTTCAATACGATAAGGCACTGATTTATAAGGCATTACCTTTTTTGCAACAAAGTAAATTGAATTTCCATCTGAAGACAATTTACGAAATAATTAAACTAATTATTGGAATTTAATTTTATAAGTTAAACTTTCACATATTTTAAATATTTAATTAAAATATTTAATCATTAAAATTAAAACAAATCAATTTAAAACGAGATAGAATGTAGTATAGTAGACTGTGTCAACTTTGGGATACCCGTATGACCATAATATCGACATTATATCAGCCGATAAATGACAGCTACTCTAACCCACTTCAGTAAACCAAACAAATTTTTGCACAAACTTTGGTCACAAAACTAAACTACTTTTGGCCAAATTTCAGACACCCAGCTTCTATAGATATAAAGTAATGCTCATATAAAAAAAGAAGTTGTATGGCAGGCACTCGAACCCGATGGTTTTGCATAAAAACGAATTTGTGAAAATTTTAAAATCCTAGCTTCTTAAGTTTTTGAGTTGTCGTGGTGACGGACGGACATACATAGCTAAATCAATTTATTTTTTGATTCTGATCAGCTCCATACTCCCCTCCTTTTTTGCGTCACAAACGTAATGGAAAATTTAGTATATCCTTTTGACCTACAGTTATCAGATATAAAAATACCTTAAAGATCTACTACTCGTATAATACCATTCCAAAGTAATTTGTCTGATTTTTTACACCAATATAAGTGCAAAAAAAAATTAAAAAAAAGTCGTTTGTTTCTTTTGTACTAAACTGCATTTAACTAAAACGTTTTTTTAAACAAATGAAAAATTAAATTGAATAATATCAGAAAACTATTCCAATTTAAAAGAAAATTAAAAATCTTAAAATGATGCAATAAAATATTTATACAATTTTATAGCATTTATATGGTGAAAACTGAAAACTATTTTCTGTTAAGATCCAAATAAAGTAAAAGTATGATTGAACTGATTATAGGTAACAGTTATTGCATTTTAACTCCACGTTTTAGGTAATTCACTGTTATATACAAATATATATATACAATTCATATTATTTATTCCATTATGAATATTTAACAAACTGAGGCAGATAAAATATAACAATTCAATTCATTTATATTAAGCCCACAGTTATGTATCTTAAGATCTACAGTACTTTTTCTTATTGTAAAAAGTAAAAGTCAATACAACTGTTGTTATTGTTTCAGTTTTTTTTTTTATTAATAGCTTGCAATTTTTTTTTTTTTTTAGTATCAACTAGAAAATACCTAATTGCATAACTATCTTGGATTTGTTTTATAGTATAAGATTTAAAAACAGTAGGGGGTTTCCAATTTAATTTTTAATCCATTGTAACTTTCTTTTCTTTTGGACAAATTTTTTTTGATCTGGAATATGAAATTTTTAATAAATTGGCATACAAATATTTAACGATGCATAACTGCGCGATGCATTTTTATAAAAAAAAAAAGTAAATTATAGGAAGTAATGAACTAAATATTATGTTTTTACTATAAATAAACTATAATTATATATAATTGCAATATATATTCATAAATAAATTATTATGTAAAAGAAAATATACCTTTAGAAAAGGCAAATTAAATGCATTGAAGTGCATAAAAAGTGTACATAAGGTTTTTTGTTTACATTATTGTATATAAGGTAATGCACACCCTTTTTGAACCAAACTTTAGGAAGTAACATGTGTTACATATGTACAGTTCGATTACACGGATGGGAATATGAAAGAATTTTGGGATTGTGGGGAGGTGATTTGGGGATTTGGATTATGAACATTTTTAGCGATTTTGAGGAGAAAGATGTTAATGTTCTTCTTAAATTTAATTAAGTCGTACACATACGAATTACCAACTTTAGAAAAAACATTGTACGGAATATAGTTCCATAATTTTTGTGTTAGTTATACAATATACTTGCGCTGACAAATTAAATGGGATCAAATTTTAAGGCAAGGTTCAGCAAATTTTTAAAACACAATTTTAAAATTTTAAATTATTTTGAATTGAGTTGAGCTAGTGGCCTAACCAATAAGGAGTTAGTGTTTCCTTAAAAATTAGAGTCAATTAAAAAGTAGATCAATAGATTAGCTAAACTGCAAGAGTATACCGTAAAAACTAATAATATGTTAACGTTATCAACGTTTCTTTAGTAAATTAGTTTATTCTCGACACCTCAGCAAACACTAAATACTTTTTTCAAAAATGAAAAACTAAATTAATATGACCTTCAGTTGATCTTATGCTTTTCAATTACATAGAGATTAAAGGGTATCCAGAACGATGCGTTTACTTTGAACAATAAAAAGACACTTGACGCAAGATTAAGATGAAAAGAACAAGAAGATAGAGCTAGAAATTAAATACAGGCAACCGTAAATGCCTTATTGGAAGAAGTTATTCCCTCTCAACATTTAACAATGTTTTGATATACAATCAAATATTAAAACCAGGCTGGGGATACGATAATCAAATTTGGAGCTTAAGCAACTTCATATTTAAAAAAAACCAATCAGCGCCGCTTTGTATGTGCGCTCCAATGACATTCATACAAATCTTATGATTCCACTCATAGCAGACAAAATAAAAGAAAGCGACTGCACGCCTCCAAACTCGTCTTTTTCAACGCCAAAGCGATATTGTTAGTTGTTAGTCGTTACAAACTTTGTTGACGTTTGTAACCAAGGAACCGTTTGAACTGTGTTAGATAAAAATCTTTTGTCACTCAAGTTTTAAATTTTTGTCAAATGACAGAAATATTAAATTAATTTTAAACTTATCTACATCTACCATATTATTAAAATATTTAAACATTATTTTAGATTTTTCCGTGTAACTTTCAAACACATATTTTATGGTTAAGATCTTGTTAAATAATGCCTCAAATGGAAATTTCAACACACTGAACAATATTTTTCACAGTAAGACATTTTTAAGTAAAAAAATAAACAAAAACTTTACATTTTTAATGTTCAAATACTGAAAAATTTCTATGTTTTATTTCTAAAACTTCTTCCATTCCAATAAAGTAATCTTAAAATATTGAATTTGTTTCTCTAATCTGCAATGTACTTTATTTAACTTTAATCAATCTGCAGTTTTATATGTTTTATAACAATTTTTGGATTACCAAAACGTTTAAGACAAAAAAAAAATATTTATCGACACTTAATCTTAATAACTATCTTTAGTTTTTTTTTTTTTAATTTCTTACATGTGAATTTTTGTTTTTACCATAAAGGTAACATATGGTACAAAGGTAACAATTCCAACAGAATATTTACTATCGATTTGTTTTTTTTTGTATTTTCAAATAAAATAAATTCCTGAAAATAATAGATTTAAAAATTTAAGATTTTTTACCATAAGTCCTACAGAATGAAAATTTTTAAAACAATTATTAGAATTCTTCATAACTTTAATATTTTTATAGTTGACTAAGTAACGTTACAGTCATGATGGGTAAACCATTAGAAACTTATTTGAATCTGATATAATAATTTACCGGCTATAATTTAGAAGTCACGAAACCCCTAGGTCCTTGGATAACCAAAGTCAAGAAGATAAGCATAGCTGTGAGACATCAAGAATTAACACTTTACAAAAGATCGATGTGTCTAAAGAGAAAGTCGAAAGCAATAAGTTAGATACTCAATACCTAAAAGCTTCCAAAGGCCGACTACGTTAGCAGTGAGTCATATACAACGTTAGAGTTTGCATCAAAATTTCTTTGGGATTCTAATAGTTTTTGCATCTATGCATTATCGACCAACAAGCCAATCGACGAAAAGATTGCCAAAGACTAACGGAGATGAAGAGGAAGCAAAAGAGAATTATGATAGGCACAAAATAACTTTATAACATACATTTAATATTACAAGACCCCGTGCGCGAAAAGCACCTTATAGCAAAAATATATTATCGAAATTATTTGTGACTCCGCGTAGAATCTGTTTCCTTTTAAAATAACAAAGTTAATTTTAAACAAGTAATGAAACAACATAGTAAGTCGATGCAACCAATACGGTACACAAATCTAGAAAGGCGTTTAGCAGCTATCTGAATCATTACTTTAATTCCTCTCAAATTTCAGAAACATAAAGGAAACAGTTGTAACAAATTTTAAGTTTCTATTTTTATCAAAATTTCGAAGAAATGTTTATTAGGTCTTCGTGGCATTTGATAGGTACTCAAACCACCAAAAATATACACAATTTTTGTCCCAGCTTTTTTTCCTTTTAGTGCTTACAACACCCCACCAAAGCTGTATACTACCTATTTTGGGTATACCGCATAAAAATAAGAAAAGATACTTAGGACATTTTTCTCCACATCTTTGTTGAAAAAATTATTTTTACAATCGAACTAGTTAAAAATAATGCAGTTCATCAACTGCTGCAATAAAAACAACAATTGGGTACAAAGCAAAAGAAAAAATTTAATTTATTACTTTTAAAGTCCATACACATATACAATGTTTTACTTTTAAATAAACGTATATATATATATAAAATGTCGCAAAGTTTTTATTTATAATTATTATTGAATACATCACGAAATCTAGTGCACATTTTAATTTAAAACGATCTTATGTAATTTACAGTACAGTACGATACGATACATAAAATTAAAAATGATATGTTCATTGGATTGGAGTTACTAAAATATATGCTGGTATTTATATGTCAGATTAAATTATTTTAGTGTTCAATTATATTATTTCATTATATTAAATGAAATTATGTAATAATAAATAAAATAAATTTGACAATTAAATGCGCATAAAATCTAAATTATTACAAATTAAAATTCATTATTATTATTATTATTATTATTATTATTATTATTATTATTATTATTATTATTATTATTATTATTATTATTACTATTATATAATACTAAGAACCGTTATGATTTTTAACATTTTAATAATTGTTTATATAAATCAAAACATTAACTTTAATTAGTTTTAAAATTAAATTAATTAGATTTAATTTTTAGTGTTTGAATGTTTTTTTTTTAATTTAAAATATTTTTTTGTTATTGAAATAATCAGTGGTAAGAAGCCTTCAAAAAGTCTTCAAGATGTAATACAATGGAAACTTAATGAATGTATTAATAGTTTCACGGAAAAATTAGTAAATATTAACTTCTAATTAAAGATAACTTCTCGAGGTTTTCATTTCAGTTCTTAAAAAATCATAAACATTGAATGTTGTGGTGTAAATTTTCCCAAGATCTTGAATAAAAAATTCCAGAAACAAAGAGAAAACCATAAAAAAATATAAAAGATTTATGTTTATCAATCAAATGTTTATTTTGATGTAATAATTATTTATCATTTTAATAATAAAAATATAAATATATATTTCAAAAATTCATAGAAGTTTATTTTCCTTTGAATTTGTGATAGTTCTGATATCTTGTGTATTTTAGCTTAATCAATAACTAATGTATGTACTAAACATATTGAGCTAGTACATAAATTAGTTATTGAGCATAGGTAATTAAATAATTAGAACGGTAGCTATTAATTTTTTAGAGTTTATTTCTTTGGATTGTTATTGAAAACAAGGAATATATAAATGATGATTAAGAGATTTTCAATTAAGTTCAGGCCGGCTGGAACACTTAAGCTAAATAACTAAGAAAGCAATAAATAATATTCCTTTTTTGTATTTTGAAACTAACAAACTGACTAATCCTTGGATATACCTGATATAACAGAACTAATATGTGTGTTAAAAATTTTATCACCCTTTAATATTTTCACATCTTTTAAAGTTTTTTTTAGACTTAGGTTCTATCTTTGAGATTGAAGTTAAAACAATTAAAGTTTACTTCACGTAATATTTTCATAATTGCTTCAGTCCTTTGCCTATACGGATGTTAAACAGTTCAATGGATCTGAGATTATTTAAATAATATAAAAATAAAATTCAGTTTCTAAATAATATTCGCTCATAAATATTATTTGGTGAATAAGAAAGATATAAGTAGCCAGAGAATGGAGATCGATTAACGTTGTAATCTGTTCTGATAAGAAGGTAAACGAAAGGGGTCTGACCATAGCAAATCTCTTAAAACAAAATGCCGAAATCTCTTCTGAACTGATTCAATTCAAACTGATACAATATATCAACTCCTCGGTGGGGAGAGCAAACCGGCAGAGATATATTCTAAAATTGGTCGTATATATGGGTCTAGAAATTCCATAGTCTGATGCATAATGCAGCCCAAAGTGAAATTTGCCTTATTAATAATTGAATTAAGGTGATTTTTAAAATCAAATTTTTGTCAAATCACTCACAAAACGAGACTCCATCAGGTTGCTCAAGGTTTGAATGTGAATCTACAATACTCAAACATAATTTGTTAATAATTTTTTTAGAAATAAATTGTTAAGCACTCATACATCATAACCTAAATCAGGTTATTTTAAAACTTTTTAATTAATTGTATATTTTTAAAAATTTAAAAACTACAGCTTAAGAATCAAATTTTCAAATTAATTCAAACTAATAATTTCCGTCCCTATTTTAAGCTCAATAACAAAATTATTTAAATTGTATAACTGAAGGATTCACTTTTTTACATTATTTTAAATAAGCGTAGAAGTAGGGTCTTAAAATAACCGCGATACATAATAATATATAAAAGATTAGCCTATTGTATGTTAGACAACTTCCGATAAATTGAAAATAAAGAATTAACTAATCTGAAGATAAAAACTTTATCATATTACTAAACGGAATCAAAGATATTTTAATACAATATACTTTTCCAATAATGGTTCCGTTTTTAGAAAATATCTGATGTCATTATATTACATTTAATTAATGACGGAGTATAATAATTGTTTCGTAAAAATAAATAGCCAAGGACTATTAGTAATAATTGTAAAAAGGGACGAGGTGGGTTAGTGCGTAAGCTTTTGGCTTACTAACCGAGGAAGTGCGGGTTCAATTCCCGTACGGGTCATTTTTTTATTTGAAAAAAATAATACGAGATTATTTGACAAATCCCCATGGTCACCAAACATAATTTAATATGAACAAATATATAAAATAAACAAAATAATATTACTTATAAATTGATAAAAAGTATTGAAAGTGGGTGAACATCGGAAGAATTAAGCTAGGGCCGCAAGGCCTTTTACTTATTTAATTTTTTTTTAAATAATTAGATTTAATAATTAGCTTAATTTTTTCAAACACCTTTTAGACACCTAATAACATTCCCCTTATAGAGCGAATTAAAATGGACTTTTACAAAGAACTACTAAACGAACCACAGATCTGAGCCATTAAAAACCACGTTATTAATCAAATCAATTAAATAAAATATAACACGATACCAATGAAATATAATATAACAAAAAGAAGAATGTATGATATTCAATTCCCTGATTTAAATATAATGAAATTTCCATTTTTTTTTAATTACTTTTACCTTTATTATCACCTGTTTTTTGTTTTGTTTCAATAAAATTTTTAATCTCTTATAAAGACGATTATAGACTTTTACTATATTATATACTTTTCTTAAATTAAATTAGATTAAGCAGCAGACAAAGGTTAAAAATTATTATTATATATATAATATATATATATTATATATATTTACACATATATATTGTCGACATTTTAACGAAACTTTCTTTTTCATTCAAGACCTGTTATAATTTTTAAACCCATTTATATACATATATATATTTATATATATGTTACTCTCACTTTTAACTATCTTTTTACCTGCTATAAAAGTATTAAAAGTAAATAGTAGTTTTTTTTTTTTTTTGTAATTTAATTTGTTTTCAATTTTCTTTTTGTTTTTTTTTTTTTTGGAATTTAAAAATTTTAAAGCGGAACCATACACACACTCACACATGCCTTAACATAATAAGATGAAGCAATCATATTAAATAACTTAACAATATCAATTTAAATGAATGTTTTCTCAATAACTGCCAATTACAGGTATTCCCAATAAAAGTCAGAAGAATGAAGGAAAATTATGTGACACTTAATTCTTGTCCAATATTTTATTAAAAAATTTTATATTTTATATCAGACATTGAATGCATCGTCGTTTACCATACACTGATGCATATATTGTGTAAAACCAGTATTAGTGATGCATTTATAGGTTTTTTTAATTTGTTTTTTTTTTTTTTGCATATAAGAGTAATATGGAAGTGTTATAACATCTATAAAATCTGAAGAGATTCAATTTGCAATTTCAAGTTATGATTTTTACTTGCATATTTATTTAATATTTTTGCATTTTTTTTTGTTTTAGTGGCCTACTTAAGACAGGTTTTTTTTTTTTTTAATCATTTACTTATATTGTGACTTGTTAAAATAAAAAACAAAAAAAAAAAAAAAAATTCCAGCTTCATAACTTTTGAAGAACAGTTGTTGCATATTGCAATTGATGCGTTTTATATGCATAATTTTAGATGTACATTTACTGTAATATGCACACACAAACTTGTCAGTTTTTTTTAAGTCAATAAAAATGTTTTTTTTTAATCTTGTGTTACCGGTTATTATAATTTTTTTTTTGCTACTAAAGATCACATTCTTCTAATTATTACTTAAGTCTACATAATCTTATAATCTTTTAATATATATATGTATATACAGAGTGACCTATATATTACTTTCTTATCTGGAAATTTCATAATATTAAGTCGCGAATATTTTAATTAAGTTTACTTTCAGATTTTGAATTAAATAAGTCGTATTTTACTGTAAAATTATTGACAGGTGCACTCCTACAGTTGAAAAAAAATTGACAGTTGAAATAATTTTTGAATATTGTAATTAAAAGTACTCAAGAGGGTTCAGAAAAATTTTCTAAATCCTATCATAGTTGTGTATGGCAGATCAATCGTGGTTTTCAATCAAAACTCTTTAAAATTAGCTATTTTGTACATTTAGTTGCCAATCATCATTCCGTGTAAAATTACATTTCTTCTCCTGATGACCCACACAGTACAAGTTATTTTCAATTAATATTTATATTAAAGTTGATAGTCTTAGTTTAAAGGAGCGTCTTCATTTTAAGAGGATACACTTTTTAATTTTTTCTCATTTGCATTATCAATATTCCGTTAAATATAAAGAAAATGTCAGAATCAAATCCAACTTAATATAAGATTAGGACTTATGTACAGTTCCCTACAGCGGGTAGATGTAAAATCTTTTTTTATGTGGTAATTGTTTAACCGTTAAAATAACAAGCCTCTCTAGAACAAGAGTGGAGTTACATTTAGTATGACTTACATAAATTTTTATACCGTTAATGTGAAGTCAGCATAGCCGGTCCCAAATCCGGGTAAAAAGGAGTAGGAAAGAATAGTTACAACCTGAATGGTTACATACATCGGAGTCTCATGAACTAGGAAAATGTTATAAAATGCTGTTGAATTCGTAACATAGTTATGAGAACTTCAACAGATTATATGGGAAATTCCGAAGCAACTTTTCAAATCCCACGCTCCTTTAAAGATGGGGCATACGATTAGCAGTCCTATCCAGTAAAAAATATTGCTACGAAACCTAAAGTTCGACAACGGACTGCGCCATAGAAGAAGAAAAATGTGAAGGCAATGACGATTGACGAATGTTAGCTGAATCATTTCAAAGACTATATAGATAAAATTCTTATAGCTCGAACCAGTTGTTTTAAATTGGAAGTCAGCGCTGAAACCACTTTTCTAAGAGTATTATTACTTTGAATAATTTACATTTTTTTCAATCACGCCGTAATAACGGTACATTTTTAAACAAAAGTAAAACGATCTTTTAAATTACGTATATGGAGCACCCTGTGCTTCTAAGCACTCTATCATTACACAATCTTTATGGAAGATATAAATAATATAAATAGTGTATATTAGTTTTGCATCAAGTGTGATGAGTTCAAAAAGATGATATCATATGAAATATTTAAATATTCACTTTTAATTTACATATGTGGCCTAGAATTAACAGTTATACTAAATTGAAGTTTAATTTAACTTTAAATTTTTATTTCAGTAATAAAAATTCATAAAGGCCTAGGTTTGTACAAAGTTTTCCAATATAACGTACACATGATACGATTGTCTTAAAGTAAATGATGAAAGATAATATTGAACAAATCTATATATAAATCTCAACATTATTGAATTGTAAAATAATTTTATGAGCCAGTTTTTCTGTTAATTTTTGATAAAAAATAATAATTACTTTCTGTTAACAGATTTGATCTATTTTATAATTTCTTCTTCCATTCAAGACCATCAGGTTTTTGTAAAAAAAAAAATTTAAATCACATATAACCGTCCCAATTAATATCTTGCATAATAAATGTAAAACGTTGTTAAGAAAAACACTTTCATGTACGGGATTCTGCAAATTTTAACGCATTATATTGTTTCGTATATTGATAATTAAATTTTATCAATTAAATATTACCAATTAAATATTGAAGCAATTTTTGATAGCCAGACCAGATATTGTCTTCAGATTTAGAGGATTAAATAAAAATACAAAGCACGAGTTAAAATCGTCTTTTTATAATATCAAAAAAAAGTTTTGGAAAGCGGATAAAATGTTGGAAAGAGTTGCAACAATGAAAGCGGATCAGATTCTCAAAAGAGGAGCGACAATTTTTTGAAGAAGTTAAATAAAATTTTAAAATGAAGGAAAAATAATGTTGTAGGCTCTTGTATTAAAATTTCACTTATGATCTTCGAATTTTATTTTTACAAATTCTCCGTATTATCTTCAGGTTATTTGTATATATATACATATTTAAAATTTGAGTGACTAAGATATAACTTATGCAAGTTCTACATACTTTTCTCAAGATGCAAATAAAAAAAAGATGTGGCAAAAGGTGTTAAGTAACCATTGTAATTAAGTTGTACAAAGTAAAAGTGTTAATGATTAAATTTCTTAAAATTTGGAGTTTTAATTTTTTTAAACTAAATGCTTTATAACTTTAAATCAGGTTTTGTTTTCAAGAATTTCAAATTTCCATTCAAGTAAAAGAATAAATTCTGCTTAATCCAATTTAATTAAATTACTAAACCAAATTATTTATTTTGCAGTTCCAGTTTTAAAAATCAACGAACGAAACTTACAGGACCAGAATCATTCTAGAAAAAATCATACTCAAATCTTTTCTTCGCAGATGGATCACTGGATTCACAGGAATAATCTTCCACGTTTTTAGTACATATATACAAAAAAGTTTATAATACCACAAAGAAGTACAAAGATGATATTCTCTAACAGTTTAGTTTCTCTCCAATAAAAAGGTACTATTACTGAATACGTCAGTAGTCAGACGCCAGATTTCATCTTTGTCGAAATGATAAGGAAAACACATAGGATATCTAAAACTGCATGACTCTATTATCTAAGAAGTAAATTACTGACTATCGATGAAATTGATGTCGATGTTGAAAGTATCTTAAGCTTCAAAGTCGAACTAATCTAAAGTAAATATGTCAAAGTAATTTTAATTAACATACACTGCCTGTTCCCTGTTCAAAAACAAAACGATACAATCCACGAAACACTGTTAAATCATTAAAAATAAACGTGATCATGAAATTTAGCGACGACCTAAACTTATTAGTTAAAAAAACTTTGTCCTTGCACAATTTTTACATTACTCTTAATGACATAGAGGGCTAAGATCAAAATATTCCTTATATAAACTTCAACATAAATTCAATAATATAACGGTATTTCCTATGTTTAAACAACAGCATGAAAAATTATCTTGATAACAAAACTATAACATTATTGATTTTAATATATTCATGCTTGAATTATTTTTCTTTACATTGTGGAAACATTCAAAAGATTTACAGAGAAAAAATTGAAAAATGCACAACGCCACATATTAAAAAAACAATATTTAATAGTTATGCAGATTTTTTTAATAACTTATTTGAAAAACTAATTTTATTTGAACGCAACTGAAATGAAAAGTGAAATTTTTTAACGATTTAGATTAAATTTTTCCATTTTACAACTGATTGCGTAATTTTTTCTATTATTGAAAAAAGTTGAAACCAACATTTAATAGTTGATATATTACAAAAGAAAGAATGTAATTTTTGCAGTTCAACTTTAGTATATGTACAATAAAACAACATTAATAGCACGACTAAATGCCGGTAGTTTATGTGACAAGCAATAAATATTTTTTTAATTGAAAATGAAAAAGTGTAGTAGTAAAAAACAATTTTTTAACCACAATTAAATCTGTAGATACAAATTTCTTTTGGTTAATATTTTAATATTAACTATATTTATATTAAAAAAAATATGTTTTGATAGGCATTAATATGTACACATAAATAAAAAATTAGTTTAATAAACTTTAGAACAATACCGCAATTAACCAATATCAAAAATTTTGTATATAAAAATACTGCATGGGCTAGTGTTACCGGGTGTCCTACTTCCTGCATGAATATTCAGACTTTAAATGAATTTTCCGCCATCCTAATATTATATATTCCAGAGTTCCGCATTTAAAATCTAGGTTTTCTAAAAAAAAATTTTTTAACATTCAAAATTATTCACACTATTTTTTTGCACAGATTAACTTTTTAGAGTTTAACAGCTGGGTGGCCCAGTGATTGGAGTTCCGACCTTTTATGCAAAAGGCCCGGGTTCAACTACCATTCGCCATTGGGTTCAAATTAATGGCTTAATCAATAATTAATAATTCTATATCTTTAATAAAAAATAGATTAATATAACAATATAAACAAAAACAAATAAATTAATTGAATAATATAACTCACAGATATAGAATACCATATAACTTAAATACAAAATTATTACAATATAAACAAAATATTCTAAAAATAGAATTGTATCTATTGAAAATTTAAGACATTTTCACATGTTATAAGGCGCAGTATTATCTCATATAAATTGTATGTGGAATTGATTGAATATTGTAGTAATATGAGTTCATAAACTTTTGATCCTAGCTTTGCCAATTTACTGAGATTATTAAATAGAAAAATAACCGTCTTATTGTTACATCTTTCCTCATTTCTCCTTTTCTTTTAGAAATTTTCTTTATTTGACATAATCAAAAACTGTTCACAAAAATGACAGCAACGTATCAAATTGACATTGCTTACATTGAACATAGAGTTTCCTAACTGTAACAAACTCTTATTTGATACTTCAATTAAAATAATTTGGAGACTTCAATGGATAATTGCAAATGCATATACACATATAGTTTTATTTCACTTTTTATAAAAGTTATAAATATTTTAAATTTTTTGTAAGTACATATATATATATATACTAGCTAATACACGGTGCGCGTTGCTGCGCCTTTCAATGGAGGTTTAATTAAAGTTGATGTTACTGCAAAAAGTTAACACAAAAATTACACACGGTTATCACATGTAAATTTTAAAATGTATGAAAGCAATCTTTTAAAACGATTTTCTAGGATTATTCTAGTAATTTTTGAAACTTTCTGTAATTCAAAGCAGTACAAACTACTTTCCAAAATTTGACGTAATTTACTTCCAAAAAATTTTTTTTGACCAAACGTAGGACCGACTATTAACAGACTCAACTCCATTTTCAAGTTGCTTCACACATAAAAAAATCGGTCAAATCGTTTCTAATTTAGAGTAAAGTATTGAAAAAACCTATAAAAAGCTGTTGGGCCGCAATGGGTTAATGCAACTCAACAAAACTTTTTTAGGGCTTTCTTTTAAGCCAAAGAAGAATTTCGTAAAATCGGACAATATTTGGAAACAAAATTTTTTTTGACCACCCGTCGGCTCGACATGGGTTAACAAATTCCAAAACTGTTAATAGTGTCAACTCAGTTCTCACAGGGGAGCACGTATACAAAATTTGAAGAAAATCGGTTAAACCGTTTCTAATTTAGAGTTAAGTATTGAAAAAACCTATAAAAAGCTGTTGGGCCGCAATGGGTTAATGGAACTCAACAAAATTTTTTTTGGGACTTTCTTTTTAGTTAAAGCAGAATTTCATAAAATCAGACAAAATTTGGACCCAAAATTTTTTTTGACCACCCGTCGGCCCGACATGGGTTAACAAATTCCAAAACTGTTAATTGTGTCAACTCAATTCTCAAGGAGCATCACTTATACAAAATTTGAAGTCAATCGGTTAAACCGTTTCGAATTTAGAGTAAAGTATTGAAAAAACCTATAAAAAGCTGTCGGGCCGCAATGGATTAATGGAACTCAACAAAATTTTTTTTAGGGCTTTCTCTTAAGCCAAAGCAGAATTTCGGAAAATCGGACAAAATTTGGACCCAAATTTTTTTTTGACCACCCGTCGGCCCTAACAAATTCCAAAACTGTTAATAGTGTCAACTCAATTCTCAAAGAGCATGATGTATACAAAATTTGAAGTCAATCGGTCAAACCGTTTTCATTTTAGAACAAGGAAGTTTAAATACTTGCACCACAGCCCCAACTTGGCGGTCCGTCAGAGCAAAATTTTTGGGCCACGATTTCTTTCCGTACCCAAAAACCTCTATATACAAATTTTCATGAAAATCGGCTGGGCAGTTTAGGAGCCAACTCGTTACATACAAACAAACAAACAAACAAATAAACAAACTTTCGCTTTTATATATATAGATATATAACACTGTTTTCAAGCGAATGATTTATTTTGGAAGCAATATTTTTTTCTATGTGATCCAAAATCCAAATCAAATTACAAAATCAAAAGTTTAATCCAATTAAATTAAATTTATTAATTAAAGTGTATATTTTTTGCTCTATATTATGTTCAACTACAAAAAAAAAGGCTAGCTTTATCTTATAAATACTATTAAAATGACGCACAAAAAAATTGAAGAAAATTTTAAACGATTCAATTTATAAATGTCGTCATTTACAAGAGAAAAAAAATTATATAGTCTTATAAAAATTAAAATAATAAAAATGTCAAATAAACCTTTAACTATCAATAGTACTGATGTAAATTACATTATTTGCTAATTTTAATATTTTATATCATAAAATAATGCTCAACATTTCTAAAAAAATTAAGTTTCAAATCTTTCCCACAATAAGGTTATTGGCGTGCCTATCAGATTTGGTAATATGACATTCACAGATGTACAACGCTGTAAACCGTACTGTAACACTACTTAACTTTGACAAAAAAGGATAACTCTAATTTAACTTCCCCATTATGAAAGTAAAAGTAATTATTATACTCCTTAAATTTGTAAAGCCATAAACCAGTTCAAATGCCAAAATATAACAAATAACAATTTCAATAAAATGCGCGTACAAACAAATCATATTTCAACACTGCGTTTGTATAGGAACTTTTACTGGCGATAAAAATTTAATTTTAAACAATTTATTTAACTTATAACTAGAAATATATAGTAAAGACTACATATATGAATGTATTTTTTTCCATTTCTTCCTTGTACAAAATAATGGAGTTGTCATAATTCAAGATATTTTTCTTGTTTTATTGAATCAAATTATTATGACGCAATACAATAAAATTAGATTAAATGTTGTATATCATAAATTAAACATCAATTGTACAGCCTTTATTCCACTTCAATTGTAAATTCAACAAAATATATGGTTTCGCATTTTACGATACCAAAAATATGAGTATAATACAAGTAAAGAATAGTAGTCATGTAAGAAGTTGTAATCAAAGTAATGAATACTATCCAAAAATAATTGAAATATTCACTTATCACGTACTTCATTTAAGTTTTGCAATGCATTGCCGAAACTATTGTAAAATAGTAATTTGAAACTCAGGTTCGGTCCCCATCTTATTGTTGAAGCTTTGATATAAAGAATTAAAATGAAATATGTATCTTCCCTGAGTATTACGGTTAGATATTTTATTCGGAGCAGTGATCAAAGGTCGTGCGAAATAGCACGGGGTTTTATTTCTTTTTTAGCTTCGCTGTCGAGTTTTGACTTTGACTTCGCTTTCGACGTTTATTTCTTAAAAAGGCGAACATTGATAATAACACCTCGGGGCTTTGATTATCAAAAATTGATACAATTGGGAATCATTCCTTTATACATGAAAGGTTTTAAAGTAATAAGTTTAGAAGTGTATTTGAAATCAGTTAGTGTTACTATCAGAATTATCAGAAGTGTTACTATGAGCAGATGAGATTCTGGTTAAAGAAAAATGGATTTTAAAGATAGATTAAAAATTCTATAAAAGTGAAATATTTACCCTATTTTTGAAATTAAGAAATTTTAGTAATGATCACGAATTAAAAATGAGTTTAAAGTTTTCCATGACAAAGATAATAAAAAATTTCCACAATATCATTTATTTATACAAAAATTAACACCCGGAAATATTTCACTGTTTGATAAAATTCTAATAATAAAAAATGTTATTCCTTTGAATAATCCGTCAAAAGAAAAGAAATAAGAAACCATTAAAAAAATTTGATGAGATCAAGTTAGTAATAATAGTGAATAATAAATAAGTGACCAAAATAAGAGCATTAAGAGTAATTCAATAAAAAAAAATCATAAACGCTACATAACACTCCATAATTAGTTTAATTCATATTTTTTTAAGTAAAAGTGAAGAGTAGAACAATGCTCGTTTGTGTTTTTTTTTTTAAATTGATCAGTCAAATTATGTTATAGTTAGTGAAAAATTGTACATGTTGATACTTTTAAGCTGTACTTTTAATATAAAAATTTATGCGAAATAAAAGCAATAAAGTTACTTGTAACAAGTTACTAAAATTGATTTTAGTATCAATGAATTTAAAATTTTGTTTTAAATTATTCATTTGGATCCTATTTAATATATAAAACTCGTAATATTTGTATTAAATTTATAGGAAAAATAAAAAATTAAATTCATTCCTAAAATGTTAGCATATTTAAAATTGTGTATGTCATTTTTTATGAAATAATTTTAAAATTTAATAACTTGTCACCTTAATTGGTTAAAAATTTAAATTGGTTTTTAGGAAGTTATAGAGTAAAAATATTATCTTAACCAAAATTCAAAAATAAATTATATTTAAATATTGAAAACTAAAAGTTATTTTTTCTAAATTTTGACCATTTTTACTTTTTCAGGAAAATAGATATTTAGTGTTTCTTGTGTTATATTTTGTTGATTTAAGATACTAAGTTGAAGAAAATGTAACACTGACAATTAAAGTAAAACAATTAAAGTAATAACGGTATTCGGTGCATTTTACAATGGCTTTAGCAAATTATTATACGCAACCCAAGTATAGTATTTTACTATTATAATGTGGTTTATATTGTCATAAAAATATTTATGCGTATGTCAAAATTGTGTCAAAATAAATTTTTGATTTTTTCAACAAAATTTTTTTAAAAAGAAATTAAAATAAAAGATTTCCTTAAAACCATTGAACCTGAGTTCTGAATTTTCTGATTCTATTGAAGCTGACAATTTTTTAAATCAGATTTAATTTACCGATTCATAAAAACCTATTGTCTACCAATCAACTATCATATTTGTTAGTTTGGTATAATAATGTTAAAAACAAATATGCTGTGTCCACTACAGTACCAACTGCTATTACAGAAAAAGGTTAATGTAAAATATTTTTAATAGATTTTTTGCCAACACATGGGAAAAAATTTTGTAAAAACAAGATTTTTAAAAGATTTCAAAACATACAGATAAATATTTTTATTATCTATCAGTTAGACGGTAATTTTTTTTCCAGTTTTGATTTTGCAATGCGTTATCAAAAATAGCATATCTAAACACTTTTTGAGATATAAATATATATGAAAAAATTATATTTGGACTAAGAAAACTTTTTTAAATTTAATTAAGTGGTCTCTAAAGTTCTAAAGTGGCTCTTTATTTGTGTAACCACTTTTATTTAATAAATTCTTTTATACAATTTTTGGTCTAAAAAAATATTAGCGAAAATTTAAAAATTCCCCAAGAGAAGTGCTGATTGGAGTTATCAGATTTCCTCCAAAAGCTTATCAATTCCAGGTATTAACATCAAAACTTTATATTTGAAATTTAAAAGCATTTCGTTCAGTCGTTTAAGCTGTATACTTTTGCACAGACAGACAAACACACACAGAAGGACAACACAAAAAAGCACGTTTTATGGATTGCTGCACACTGAAATAATACATATATGCATAAATTTTAGGGTTCAGTTTTGAATACAAAAACCATAGCAACCGCTTATTATTAAATATATTTCATATAAGAGATTGGTAAAAATCGGTTTTTTATATGAGAAATTCTTATTCTACGAAATATATAAGTATAGATATAAGCGTAGTAGAAAATAATATTTAAGAACATTCTTCGTTTGATTTCAATTCTAATGCGTGTTTCTGCATTCACCTACGCATATATCATGAAATTATGTACGAAATCAAGAAACTTATTTCATGAAAGTATTAAAATTCAATATAAAATTTTAACATAAAGAAAAAATTACGTTTTTACACTTGAACCTATCTTACACGACAGACTTTCTTCCTAGCGTACAATTATATATGGCGATTGTGTATTTTCAAACTATGATAGATTCAAGAATAATACAATATACGAATATTAAAATCCTAATATTTTTAAAGTTCATTGTACCTTTTAAAATCAAAGTTCACTAAGCCTTAATAAGTTTACCATTCCGAATGTCATACTTAAATACATTACAAATCAAATGACTTGTATTCAATATTAGATTGCCTAAAGAAAAATTTTTGTATCAGCGAACAAAAGAAGTCAACGACTTCATCAAATAATAGACTAGTTTTTCTTTAAACACTGCGTCTGTTTTTTTAAATTTTAATTAAATAAACCTGCATTGTAAAATTGCGTTTCTATAATGATTACTACCCAATTTCAAAAATTATTAAACAACGTACAAAAAACTAGATTAATAAATTTAATAACATGTGTTCTTTATACCAGTTTACATTCAATTGTTGAAAATCTAATTCTAAGTAATCTACCTTTAATAAAATAGTTGAAAGAATTTGTAATTTAATTCATTAAATCAATATAAATTTAATTAGCCTGCATTAATGTATGTAACATTAGATATTTTGTCATATGTACCCAGTCATAATTGTCAAATTAAATCATTTGATGTTTTTTTTTTTTTTTGAAAAACGATTATTTATTCTTTGTAGTTTATTTTACCTTAATTAATTGACCATTAGATAAATTCTCATATTTCTTTAATATAACAATATATTTAATTTATAGTCGAACTGCAAAAAAAAATTAATTAATTTCTTGGTAATTGAATATGATTAGATCACAATTTAAAACTATTTTTAAAAACCCTGATCCAAAAATCCTTCATTACTGTCATGAAAAATTTCATAAAAAAAAACAAAAATGAAACCTGATATAACAAAAGTAATAAAAAATAAATAGTTATATTGATTTATTTGTTATAATTAATAATTCTTTGGGCGTGCTAGTTAGACAATTTCTATAAGTTTTGTTCTAATGCTAGGAATATTCTAAATTGGAAACTTTTGTATTTATTAGTAAGCTTTGGTATTCAATAATTAGAAACTATACCTGGTTTTGTACTACACAAAAATAAGTTTCGTATTACTGAACTGTATTTTTTAAACTGTATGAATGTTTTATTTATTGAATGCTGCTCAATATTCTGGATATTATTCAAGGGCTACTAAACTTGTTAACTCTAAAAGAAATAAATTTAAATTGTTATTTTTTTTTTTTTCTTTATTTCAAAATTTTAATAATAAATTCTACAATAGATTTACAATATATATATATGAATTAATTGTTTGCATACGACCCTGGCTTTCGCTGTGGGTCTAATAGAATTATAAATAGTTTAGTTGGTCGTTATAGTTATATGATTTGTTAGAAAACTTAAAATTATTTCAATTCTTAATTAAAAATTCAATAAAAATAAAAAAAAAGTTAAGTGAGGATGGGGACTCAATACTATGTAGTGTTACCTCTAGCATCACTCTACAAGAAATAACAAGAACAAAATCTTATTTTTAAAAAATATCGGTAGATAAAATCTCGTTTCTTCTCTTTTTTTGGCTTGACTTCAAAATAGCTTACGCATATTTGTAAAAAATATTATTAGGAGAGATTTTAGAGTTGGGTTCAAATTCAATATTTATCTCTTTTCAAGAATATTTTATTTAAATAAATGTGAGATCCAGAATTTTGAGGGATTTTATAGATGGATTCGAAATCGGGATTGCCTCTTTTTCAAGAATATGTTATACTTATGTAAATAAGTGATTCTGAATTAGAAGCGATTTTGATTTTAGTATTTGATGGAAAATCAAGTTTCAGTAATTTAGCTAAACCCGTATTAAAGTTAATTATCAATTATACAAAAACATACAAATTAATCATCAACCCATTTTAATGGTGAAAGATGCTCTATTTTAGCAATGCTTTGTTCTTAGTGAAGTCGTAAAGTCGAAGAGAAAGGATATACTAAAAATACTATATTCTTCTAATTTCAATTGATCTTAATCTAATTTGAATTGATCTTAATCAAATCAATGAATGAACTTACGAGTATATAATTAGAAATGATCTTAATTTCTACAAAAGTATTTAAAGAGTGAACTCTTCGTAGAGCTAGAAGTTCATGTTAACACAATTGATAGAGGAATTCAATTAAAAAAAAAAGAATTGAATATAATACAGAGTATTAAACATCAGCGGGAATTTGAATATTTCTAAAAAAAAAATATTAAGGTTATAAAATTTCTTAAAATTTCTCAAAACTTTATAAAACAAGACTCCAACATGCTTACTAAACTTTGTGACTTTCAGTTACTCGCTCTATCAATAAATTAAACAATTGGTTACCTTGCCAAGTAATTCTTTCTGTTAACCTTTTTCATTGTATCTTCTCAAACTTTGTTTAAAATACAAAAGTGAAACTAAATTAATTTTTTTTTGTATATAAATATATTCACATTCTTTGTAAGTCCATTGTTTTTCTGAACAACAACCGGAAGTAAAATACTTATAGGAAATTAACAAAATTTAAAAATAAAATAAATAAACAATTTCATATTAAATTCTTAGCAGTCATATATTTTTGATTTATTTTTCATCAGATTTTAATCTGATTTTTCTTTCAAAATTTTAATTTGAAAAGTCAAGTGTATCTTACAACAAAAAAATACAATTTTTTTAAGTACTATATGTATTCGAGTAATAAACAAACAATTGATCAATACAATGATAATTAATTCACAAAATTAAGAAACATTATAACTTTCAACATAAGTTTATTATACTAACTTAAAATTAAAAAAATCAATCTATTTTTATTAATTTTCTCAAATTTTCGATATTACTTTTACAAGCAAACTTCCCAATTTTATCCTTAATTAAACAAAAAGAAACTTATCGCTCGTGGTAAACTTACCATCATTCTACTCAAAGATAAATTATTGCGATTCAGCGATTCAGATGAACTGCAGAAAATACTCAACTTCTGCTTCAATTATTGAAAGCTTATTTGGTAGTTGGAAAATAATATAATTTAAAGCTCAAATGTAATGATAATTTTTAAATTAAATTGTGCATATATTTTTTTAATAATAATCCTGTCCCTATTTTATTTAAAAGGAAGTTGGTCACGTTAAAATATACCTTATAGTTTTTTAAATATATAGTCCGCACTAGACAAATTGAAAATTTAGTAAACTCTTGCAATTTGCATCACATAAAAATTAAAAATGTTTACTTTTGAGTACTTCACAGTTTCTGTTGATCAATGGTCCGCTTTTGTGAAAAAGAGTTGCCATATTTGAACTCTTTTGTAGCTACAACTTATCACTAATCAAATAAGCAAATAATTATTTTTTTGATAAGATTTTGTTGCACCTCATTTTACAACAAACCAGTGAAGTTTGATTAGTAAAAAGAAATAGGTTATCAAAAAATGATTATTTGATTAATGAAAGAAAGGTTGGCATAAAAGGGCCTTGAACTTTCATGAATTAATTAAGATGTGAAATAATTTCCAATCCCAAATCAATTGAACTTTAATCTTATAATATTTAATAAATATAAATAACAATGAGTGTGTATCTTAAGATGTTATAGATCATTATTGCAATGCTTTCCATTATCTTAAGATACAAATAGTATTGTTAAAAGGAAATTTCAATTCATTTTTTTTTTTCTTATTATTTGTAAAATCGCGCCCACTTTTCTTCCAAAAAAAACTAAATTACAAAAAAAAAACAATCAAAATTTATTACAATAATTAAATTTTTGAGTACCAACACTTTAAATTTAAACTTGTTTTGTTTTTTTTTTTTAATTTCATTGGTTTTTTTTTGTGAATCACAAACGCCTTAAAATGATGATAAATATATTAATCAAGTTATGCACCTTAAAAGGAAGTTCTCAATTAAGTTGATCAATTTTTTAATTGCATCAGCATCATAAGTAATAAATTTTTTTTAAAAAATATTAAAACAAAGTGCTTAAGCTTTACGCAATTTTTTTTTTAAAAGTTTTTATTTTTGGTGTAAAAAAAAACAGAGCTGAGAATGCAATTAAAATATTTCAAGTATTTTTTTGCAAAAATATTTTATTAAAAAATCTATAAGTAGCCACAGATTTATAATAAATAATGAAATAAGATTAAAATTACATTTACTTAATTGAATTTTTTTATTAATCGATTAATTAAGAAATTCAACATTAAATAATCGATAAATGAAAATGAACCAATTTTGTATTTTATTCTGTAAACCTTATCAAGTTTAAATAAAACTTTGTTATGAGGAATCAATACCTTATAAATGATTTAAGCTTTTATTATTTTAGCTAATGTTAAACTAAATGAAGAGAATTTACTCATGGAGTTGTAGCACCAACATTTGTAGAAGTATGGGTGCCTGAAAAGTTTCAATGAAGCTGTGAAAATATATAGGAACATATTAATTTACCCCATTGTAATACTCGTATGTCGGCTGGGTGGCACACTGGTTAAAATGCCGAGCTTTCACGCGAAAGGCCCGTGTTCGAATCCCAGTGAAAGTGAAAAAAAACGACTCAGCTACCATTCGTCATTGGCTTCAAATTAATGGCTTAATCAATAATTATATATATTAGCAATATAAGCAAATACAAAATATAAAAAAAAAAATAATTGAATTAAATAATATAACTCACAGATATAGAATACCATATAACTCAAATACCAAATTATTTCAATATAAACAAAATAGAACTGTGTCTATTGAAAATCTAGGCATTTTCTACATGTTATAAGGCGTAATACTCATGTAAATTGTATGTGGAATTCATTTGATCTTTTCTATTAAGAATACAATATTTCCCCCTGTTCAGACATGAACATATATAGTAAGGCTGTTTAGCCTATAACAGTGAACAGTTAGCACGTAAAGGTGCCAGTAAAAGAAAGAAAGATATTCAGCAGTTATTTAAGAAAAAGGTGTTTTTGAGAAAAAAATATTGGAGAATTTATACTTTACAAATGTACATTTATAATCATCTCTTTCCTTATTTTTACTTTCTCCAAAATTGTTCCAAAAAGTTTATTATGTCATATAGTATTTGAGTTATCAAAAAAAAATGTTAGAGAGGTAGATAAGTAGCCAACAGTTCAAAATATGACAATAAAATAGTCCTCATATAGTTCCAAAGAGCTTTTTAAAACCCTAATATCCTCATTAAACTCAAAATTTTCAATTGAATTGTTAGTATTTAAGCAATTAAAATTTTGTTAATGTTAAAGATATTCTCGGATCAATTTTGCACATAACAAAATGAGTCAACCCAAGTATAATAAGAATTTCTATACATAAACACAAAATACAAAAAAAAACAAATCATATGAAAATCACGTTAAACTGAGTTCTTCGGTAATTCGATAAACTCATTACATTAAGGAGATATTATTAATTACCGAAACTTGGAACTATTCCTAACTTCTGAATTTTAAACTATTCCTTACTGCTTTTAATTATTTGGAACTATTCCTTAACCCTGAACGATATTTTTAGGGAATTTTGGAAAACTTTGAATTTTTTTATACCAAGTTTAGATTGGGTTGTGAAATTGGTTTTTTGTAAAAGCAATTGAGGTATCTCTTTTCTCAGAAAGTATAAAACAACTATATGATTTTTCCTTCTACAATGTAGTATTGAATGTAAGAAAGGTTGCCTTCCCCGAAAATCCCTACTGAACAATTTATTGGATTCCTCCAAAACCCTTTTTAATTCAGAATCTCCTATAAAAAAATAAAAAAATTCTACAAAAAGGGAAAATCTTAATTCTAAACCCAAATATAAATTCTCGTTTAATTCACAATCTCAAAATTATAAAATCGTATTTGTATATATATATTTAAAATATTCCGGTAAAAGATTTTGATTATCTAACTTTAAAATTCCAATTCAGCTCTCTACACGTAGCTGTCTGTCAAATTAAGTTAAATGAATTGAACTATATCAAAGTGTTAACAATAGACGCAGCCCTGACGCAGCCATTTAAAAAGTTTTTTACTCTTTCGCTTTCTCTACGAATTCTATCAAATAATTGAACTTTGAAAAATATTTTTTATTGAAAAATAAAAAAATATATTGTGACAATAAAAAATTAGTAAAATTATTAATTCATCAAATTTGTAAACAAAACAATGTCAAAAAACGCTGTCATGTAGACTTCATTGTGGACACTCCTTTGTTGACTACTCAATGAGAACGAAACGAGAGCGTCATTGTAGATAGGCTATTATTCATACATTAAAAAATTTTCTAAATTTAGAATCTCCTTGCTTTTCCTTGCTTTTTCCTTTATAAAAATTATATTTTCTCATACACTCAACTTCTATAACTATAGAAAAAAATCCACAAAACTTTTTTTCACACAAGAACCAGTTAATCTACAAAAATTACTTCAAAAATAAAAAATTTTCTATTCATTCAAAAATAACTTTCTATCCAAATTACAAAATACCAATATGTCATTTCTACATTTACTTTATTTTCATTTTCACAGACAACTTAATTGGCATTTTTTAAATTTCCAATTATAAAAACTTGTAAATAATTACTTTTTCATCAGATTAATTTAAATTTTCAACCCCAGTTTAAAAAATTTCCCAACTCTTCCCTACTATACTTTTCAATTTACTGCGGAAACTTGTTTTAAATCTTTATAGAGAAGCGTTGTACAATTCATGTTAAGGGACTGGATATGCAACCTGGAAATTCAATACGGTATTTTTCAATTAATAATGCAGTTTAATTTTAGAAATAAAATTAAAATATTTAAATTATTTGAAAAATGTAGTATTTGATTTCGAAACATCATTAGCTGCTGCAATAGATTAAAATATTTTATTGCAAATTCCTATAATCCTATAGAAGAATTCACAAAAAAAAAACTAAAAGAATTTGGGCCAAAAATTATTTCAAGAAAGTCAATTTAAATTTACATTTATGCATATATTAATTAAAATATAAAAACGCTGAATTATCTTAATCAATCTATTAAATTTATTTTTTTTTAATTTTAATTTTATTTTCGCATTTTAATCAGTTTTTTTTTACAAATTTTTTTTTTATTTGCAATTTTTATGTAATGCATAAAAAAACAAGAGCAGCATCAGCATCAACACAACTGACCAATTCAATAAAAAATGCAAAAAAAACCACCGACTAGTTTTTTTTTATAAAAAAAAAAAAAAAAAAAAAAATTTAATATTATGTAACAGAAGCTGTTAATTTTGATCCAGTTATTGAACTCTTGAAATTTTACATTTTGATTAACTGGTTAAATGTAAAGACATCGTCGTTCGACGTTCGTTTGCTACACAATACGAGGTTAAGGAGATCTTCTATGAATGCAGATTTAATATTGTGAATTGGATTGCAAATTTGCAATATTGCAAAATCTTCAAAAAAAAAAATAATTTTTTTTATAAAGCAGTTAATTTTAAAATGTACACAAATTATATACGACATTTTGGAATTTTTTAAATTGGTAATTTTTTTTTTTTATTTTTTTGTTTTGATTTTTATTTTTTTTTATTTTTTTAGTTGGAATTTATTATGTTTAATAAGTGTTTAAAATACAAAATATGTTCAAATTTCGAAATAATTTTAAAAATAAATTATTAAAATATTTTTTTTTTAAATTTTTAGTTTTCAAGTTTTTTAAAAACGTATGAAAAAAAAAATAATTTTATTGACAAACGATCAATCGATCGTAGGATGTTACTTAAAATATTTTTTCAAGTCTTAAACAAGTTAATTGATCTAATTATAAACAAGTACGCATGTACGTACCTTTTTATTTAAGTTTATTTGTAATTTATACTTGGATTTGATTTTTACAATTGAAGGTATACAAATAATACGTATTGAATGAGATGCAGTAGGTTCAGTCGCATTGGGATTATAAACCTTAGATGTAGCTACGAACCTAGATAAAAAAATAAATTTTCAAAAAATCCAACTGTGCAATAGTAGCAGTCGTAGCAATCGTAACAATTGTTCAACTTGAATCTGTAGTATATTATATTAAATGTTTTAACTGCAGTAATTAAAATAATTACCAGTGGCAGTGGCTGTTCAAGTCACTTAACTGATATATATGTATTTTATTTTAATATCTGGTATACTGTCATTGTTGATGAAGTTTGTAATTTATTAGTAGATAATTTTGAAGTATTTTTATATATTTTTAAAATTTGTTATTTTGGTTTTTAACAGTTTATATTCCCATAATAAAAATTTAAGAGACCATTTAGTGAAGATTTATAACGTATATTTATATATATATATATATATATATATTGAATACATGGTATATATTTTAATATACATACATGTATATTGGATACAGAAATTAAAAATGCTTGTGTTTTTAAAAACTTGCTCTAACAAAAGAGTTCCTCAATGAAAAGTTATTGCAGGTTTGTGTAACGGGTAGTGGATTTTAAGAACATCGTTTTTTTAAGTTTAAAAATGCGAACATAGACCATGTAAACATTATAGATGGAAGATTTTTTCATATTTAAGCGGTTGTCACAATAAATAAATAGCCATTTTTATTTTCAAACCATCTAGGAATTTACACATTGTTGCAATAAGCCTTCTTAGCTTGCTTACCAATCTTTTAAAACACTCGAACTATTCAAGTATTCCAATAGACTTCATTAATCGGAAATTGTATTATATTGGAAAAGAACGAAGTACTGGCGAGTGGTTCCAAGTTTAAGGGTGCGTTTATTTTGGAACTGCGATAAGTGAAAAGAGCGTCGATAAGAGCACAACGTAGAAAATTTATATTGTTTATCGATGATCAATGTGATGCTCCAATACAAACACCTCTATTTAAATCATGTATATAGTTTTCTACGCTATACTCTTATCGACGTTCTTATCACTTATCGCAGCTCAGCTCCAACATAAACTCATCCTGAGAAGTCGTTTTTGTTTTATATGACGGGGGTATTTACTCTTAAATAAGAATGAGAATATGAAAAGATTGCGCAGAAGTTTATAATGTATTAAGTTTAAGTACCATAGCATAATAGAAAGTACCCTATCGGAACTGGTGGACTTTCTAACGTTTATATCTTTAATAAAAAATACATTAACATAACAATATATATCTATATTAAAATTCTAAGACGTTTTCACATGTTATAAGGCCTAATACTATCTTATGTTTAAATTGTATGTGGAATTCATTAAGATCAATTCTAATAATAATTATATAATATGAACACCCTGTGCAAAATGGACCTATGCTATAGACAGGCTTTTAATCCTAACACTTAAGCAGTAAGCCCTTAAAAAAAAGTTGGTTCGAGAAAACGTGGGGGAAAATTTGGCCTTTTGAAAATGCTGTCAACTATATTCAAAATGGATTAAATAGATTTTCTTAAAAAAATTGTCTAAAAAGCCTAAAAATGATGAAGTTTTACATACATAAACTAACACCTTGTTCTAACATCAAATCAAAATAATTATCATTTAAAACCAATAAATTTTAGTATCGTAACTAAAGAATTAAGTTTTTCGTTTTTGTAATAAAATTCATAAATAAAAATAAACAAATACAAATGCAAAGTATTAAACTAATTATTAATAACATATCAGCGTCGATCGTCTATGTTTTAATTCGAGTATATGGGATTGAAGTAATAAAAATTTCATATGAAAAGTCTTAAAGTCATTCAAAATAATCATTTTTAATTAACAGTATCAATCGTTATCGGGGTTAAATTGCAAATTTCATATGATTTATGTTTTTAAAATAAATTACAATAATTAAATTTTAAGCCTCGTATTTATATGAAGAAATAAGAACAACATTTATATGACAGATTCAGATCAAATAAGAATTGCTTTATATTTAAAAAATCAAAAAATTAATCTATGTTGGTAAACTTTTATTTTTATTTTATTTATTAATTAAAAATTTTTAATTTTGCAATTTAAAATTTTAATTCAATTTACAATATAAAAAAAAATTTGATTCTGATATTAAATACATATTTTTAGTTGTTTACAAGCGGAAACGAGCAGAAAATAACTTATCAAAACTAATTAGTATAAAATATTAAAGCATCTTATCTAACTTTATTTTTTCAAATTTAAAGCAGATATAGTGGGTACATGCAATAAGGCCAAATGAAAAAATTGGCATTTTTAAATAAAATCAAATTGGCTTTATTTCAATTTTTCAGAATTCGTGTTTTGGCTTTATTTCGAATATTATAATGAAATAAAGTAAATTGGCTTTATTTCATTTGGCCTTATTGCATGTACCCCATATAGATATTTTTACACTGAACTAACTGTACTTTATTTGTGGTTTTTTCACAAGTTTTCTTTCAAATCACAGACTATTTATGGCATTTTTTATATAAAGGATTTCGTTAGTTGAAAAATTTTTTAGAAGTTGTCTGGGTTAAATGTTCAGTCTGGTCACACTGAACAGTCCTACAAACTGAATAATTGGCGAAATAACTTGGTGTTTTCTTGGATCTTTGGTGTAAAATAATTGTCCCAAATAAATTAAGATAAATTTTTTCTCAGTTTTACTGGTATTTGTATTCGGCTCAATTGAGAGGTCGTTACGGTAACCACTGTCCCAAATAGCCGTCAACTGGCTTATTTACAATTCAAATAATAAATTTACAATTAAAACTTAATTTAAACAAATTAAAACATAAATTTACAGAAATATATTAATCAACGAAATTGAAAATCGAATTTTTCTCAAAGGAGTTTTGTTTTATTTTTTTGAGTCACAATTTCCCGGAAGATTTATGACTCCGGAGTTTTATCATATTTTTATAGGATAAGCTCTAGAACCCTAGCACACTTAATTGTCAAAATAAAAATTCGCACATAATATAAAAAACTTTTAAATTAATTATACTTTATTCACAGAATTAAACATATTTTTACAAGATAATATTAATAATCCTAATTAATTCTCTTAACAAATCCATATTTTATGTAAAAACAAAAAATATATGCGGAAACCATTTAAAAATTATTTTTAAAATTGATCAGTTTATAAGTTGTAAGTTATGTAGACTAATAACTATTAGTGTGGGGTTAATTTAATTTGTTTAAACTTAAAAATGAAAATCTTAATTGAAATAATTAATTTTGAATATATTTTAAAATTATCAAGTATTTCTAGATATTTATCTAAACCTCATTATAACTAATAAATCGATCACTATTACAAAAATTCTTTTTTTTTTATTAAAAGAATCAAAGAATTCGATAAAAACATCCAGGAAATAAATTTCATAAGTATACCATAGATATCTTTTAAAATTTTCTAAACCAACAAAAATATTCTATCTAAATCCAAGTAAATGATGTAGTTTACAAGCTGGAGGCATTGGAGAAAGAGGCATCGTTCCAAATTCCTTTAAAAACTTCGCAGGAGATAATGTTATAGTGATTGATACTTGTTACAGGTTATTAATCAATGGTTTGTTGTTTTAATGGTATTGAACCGGAAATGCTTTGCTTCCAAGAAGAGGGTGCTGCACCTCATACTGCTACCGCAACAACTGATTTATTAATTTGATGATAACATTATTTCGAGAACTGATTCAATTGATTGGCCTTCAAGATTATGCGATATAACGCCTTTGTATTATTTTCTTTGAGGTTGTATGAAGTCATTTGTTCATGTTGAATCAATAGACCTTTTGAAAGCCAACATGATTTGGAAATCTTAACAACTTAAACAAAATAGATATACCAGTTAAAGGTTAACATGCAACCATATTAGCCATTGTTCATACACAAAAGTCAGAAATATGAATTATACTCTACATGGAACAATAACCACATTATTTAAAGTTTTAAGTCTAAAATATTGATTTTAATTAAAATTAATTAAAAATCTAACAAAAAAATCTAATTGATTTATACCACAGTACCATGGATCTTATTGAAAGATAATAAAAAATTTAATAATAACATTTACAATCTGTTAAGTACATTCGAACTATTTTTAAAATCAAAACAATAGACATTTAAAATTATCAATATTTACATCAAATATGTGGGTTGGGACTTATTTCTTTAAAATATTAATTTTTGAAGGTTCTTTATTTTAATTTACAACATTTATTAAATTTTATTTTGTGCGATAAAATTTAAAAAATTAATAATCAAAAAATAATTCAATAAATATTAAATGTCTTGAATTTAGTCATATTTAATAACTTCAGTCAAACCTAAACTAGATTAAGTCATAATCATATAATAAAAATTTTCAACATAATCAATTATTTGAAATTAATTCAATATTTATTTACTTTACAATTCAAATTATCTTGTTAAAATATTTTGTAAATTCTTAAAATTAAAATATTAACATAAATCATCATAAAAGTTTAAAATATTAATATTATTTATAAATTATAACTATAATATATCTTAGTATATCTCTTGTATATATCACTGGTGTTTCTACGTTTTTTTAAATTTAATTTTAAGGTTAAACTTAAACTTTATTTAACAACGTACGATTAAATTAACATCTAAAATTTACATTTAATCTAAAAATTTTGAATTCATATACTAAAAGTTAATCTAGCAGGTGGATTTTAATTTAAATATTATAATATTTTAGTTAAATATTTAATCTGACAGTTAAATAATGTAATTGATATTATTTAAAAATTTGTTATATTTAATATTTTAGATTAAGTAATTTAGATTTATGCAATTGGTAATATAAAAAAACTAATATTAATAATTTTATACAAAATAGTTTGTTTAGAAAAGAAAAAAATGGGTGACAAATTTTTGACCAAACCCACAAATTCAAATCAATAAAAAAATTAAATTTATTTAAAAATAGACCGAACTAGAAGTTTAAAATAAAGAGATTGTAAACATATGAATGTTTAATATAATATTTAATAGTTTTCAAACTTGTCTTTGGATCTCATGGAACTTTATTTACTTTTTGAGGATTTTGTTTTCAGCTGCTTTTATTATGATAGAAATATCAAATTTAGTCCAAGCTAACATATTTTTTTTCAAAGTCTACACAAAGTTTAAATGTAAAGTTAAGATATTGTTTGGGGATGTAAGTAACTCTGAGTCCTTAAAAGTCTTAGCTGAGACATAGAAGTAATTGGAAAACTTTTATGGAACGACCATATATTGCCAGAGATTCTTAAACAGGAGTATCGAATACTTTACATCTCCAAATCAACTTGAAATATATGAAACATATATTAGGCCGAGACTTGAGTATAATTCTCACATTTTTACTGGAGCACCTAACACCGCTCTTCAATATCTAGATAAGCTACAAAAAAGAGCTGGTCGAATTATCAATGATAATAACGTTACAAAAAATTTAACGTTTTTAAGTAACCGCCAAAATGTACAAGCAGCTAGTCTATTCTATAAATACATACTTATAGCAGTTCAATCTCATTCTATAATCTCACTAAAGAACTTTTTCGAACGAGAACTCTGAATTATACCTACCTCAAAATTGATAATTGAGGGGTTACAATGTGTTTCCCAACACTTATGATTAAAAAAAATAAGAAGTGTGTTGACTCTTTGCGGGTTTGCCAATTAATACTTAATTGAAATATATAATTTATCAATACTTTTCAATAAACTTCTCAAGCAGGCTGATTGCTTATACCATTATTTTGGCTACAAGATAAGCTTTTTCTAGAAAGTAGGGATCTCCCACTATCGGGTGTTCGGTACTCAAGGTGCCTTTTGAAGGTTTTTCCTACCCTTAATTAAAAACAAAAAAAAACAGTTATATGATAATAAATATTTATCTTCACATTACAAGTTTCATAATTCAAAAAAACTTCTCTCAGAAAATTTCTCTCAAATATTAATAATGTTATCCCGTCTGTCTCATGTCCCATTAAGATAAGCTCCGTTTGTCACATATTCCAAATAAGTTTTCATAAAGAAAAAATAAAAGATGTCTATGTAGAAGCTGTTGTCTATACTACAGTTCTTAAATTTATTAAAAGTCTTTTTCTAAATTCTATATTGTAAAAATTACACCTATTATTACAAGTATTCGAAAATTAAACTTACTCTTAAAATAATTAATTACTAAATTATTATCTAAAATTATTTTTAAAAACTGTAAACATAAAAAAATTGACGGACAAACATAATCAATCGTTTATGATATTAAAAACAATTTTGTTGCCAAAAATTCGTTTTTTTTTTGTAGTTTACGTCAATGACATTGAAATTGACATTTTATTATAAGTAAGTGTGGATTTATGATTTAAAATTGTCTATGATGGTCTTAATACTGTTATTTAACTGAATATTTAAATAAAAGAATGACCATCATATTAAACCTACTCGATAGTCAATATGATTAATATGTTAATTAAAAGAGAGTTATTACAGTATTTGTATTCCTTTTATAACGCCTTTACAAGAAAATATTTACAATTAAAATTTTGTATTATATTTTTTTTTTTTGATAACGGTTAAACGGTTTAATTTATAATTTTATAGAACAAATATTGATGAGATTTCTTGAACTAGTAAAAAATGTTATCACAGAACACTAGTACTAAGATCCCTGTACATTAGTATTATTAATACAGTGTTTGCCATCGATTTAAGGACATTAATGAATTGAAAATAGCAGATTGGGAATACGATAAAATATTATAAATTTTTCCAACCCCTTAAGCCATTTTTTTTTAAACAGCCTGTCTATATATACGCATGTCGGAACAGGGAGAAATATTATATTCTTATTATTATTCCACATACAATTTAAACTTGAAATAGTATACTACGCCGTATAACATATAGAAACGTCTTAGATTTTCAATAGATGTATTTTATTTATGATGTATAATAATTTTGTATTTGAGTTTATATGGTATTCTATATCTGTGAGTTATATTATTCAATTAAATTATTTTTTATATTGTTATATTAATGTATTTTTTTATTAAAAACACATAATTATTATCTATTGATCAAGCCTTTAATTTGAACCCAATGGTCTACCATTCACTTTTACTGGGATTCGAAACCGGGCGTTTCACATGATAGGTCAGCACTTTAAGCACTCTGTCATCCAACCGAGATTTTAAAAAAAAATAAATTGCATCTCTTAGCTGAAAGTTTAAAAGTCAAAGTATTCCAAATTATAGTTCATCAGGGCAACATACTGCACAAACTCCAAATAAAAGCAAGTGGAGATGGTTATTCCGAAATTTAAGTAACCATTAAAAATATGTGTCAAGTTACCAAAGACTAGAGTTCATTTATGTTATTTTATTGTGAATTATAAGATAAAAAAAAGTTTTAAAGATATTCTATAAGTTAAAAGAAGTAAGACGGCTACGTAGATTAAAGAAAATCCGCCTATAGTGCAATGAATAACAATTACATAAAAAAACGATTCTATGACTCCTTCTAATAAATTACCTAGTTATATTTAGAATTTAGTATTTTTTAACGATATAATTTGGATGCTCCATTCAATTTAGTCTTATATGAAATTCTTTATTTTTTTTACTAAATAAAAAAATTTTAATAATTTTAACGATAAACCTGTAAAACTTAAAGAGTATTTTGCAGAACATATAAAAAAAATTTTATTTCGTAATATTACTCGTTTTCTTTATTTTTTTTATTAAAAAACGTTTTTTAACCTTCAATATTAAATAAAAATTTTTTTTTTACATAAATATTCTTTTATTAAAACCAATTTAACACGCAAAATAAAAATAAGATATTTAGTGCATTAAAAAATCAATTTTTTTTTTTTGTTTTTTTTTTTAATTATTGACCTGGAAAACTTAACATTAGATTTCTAAAATCAAATATTAGAACACTACTAAACTTTTTATAATATTTTAATTGCAATTGGATTAAAAAATTTGAAAAAGAATTTTTGAAGCGGTTTTAATAAATCTAATGTAGGAAATCGATGTCTCGAAAAGGTGTGGAAGCATTTTTATATTTGAGCGTAAAATATAATTCTTATAATATCAATTATTTGAAGTCATTAGAAGGATTAAAAGGTAAACTAGACTACTAAAGTCACTTTACTGACTAGAATAGTCTGAAGCTGTTAAATTAAAAATAAATCAATTAAAAAAAAACCTTGCTTAAACAACTGTTGGAACTCATTTAAGATTTGCTAGAAATAACTTGACCTGATCTTAAAAAATGGGACAATGTAGTTTTATGCGATGGGAAAAGATTTCATATTAGAATCGTGGAAAAAAAAACATACTTCGCATGCCATCCCAATTAATGTTCTGTGGTGGCATATGAGACTTTTTCGACATATAAAACAAGTCCAATTTGTCACTTCTCTATAGGAGTGAACTCGAAGCGATAGCATCAGGATCTCTCTCAAACACTTTTCGATCTCGAACATATTAAACTAAAAATATATTCAGAAATTCAGCAAAGCTCACTTGAAAACCGTTTTTTAACCGCGAGGGACCATACTACCCTTGAGTGGGAAGTTAAGAAGATGAACCTAAACTCGATTATAAATGTTTGACATATAAGGACTCGACGGGTTCCCGAAAATAAATGTTAAATAAATTAAAGGACATAAAAATTTAAATTCCTAGCTGCCGAATACTTGAAAACACTCATTAATTTTATACTATAGCCGATTTTATAAAGAGATTTAGGTGATGCTTGGAAATTGATACAGACAATTTGAAAATTTTACTTTTTTTACAAAAACATATACTAATAATATAACTGTTAATGAAACTTATTAATATTTAATAAAATATTGAACCACCAGTGTAATACATATTCAACATAGGTAATTTTTTTCAAATAAGCAAGATTATTCTATTTTCCATCACTTCATATCTATTATCTGAGATAAATTTTATTTGCATTATTTATAACATATACAAAGGACAGTTTCTAATTCCTATCATCTCCATTACCAATCTTTTAAATTATTTTCATTTGTTTTGGGTAAATACCCCTAAAATAACTGAAATTATCAAAATGTCATATTAACTAATTTAAGAAGGTTAATATAATTAAATTATTTTAAAATTTTAATAATTTTTTAAATTTTTAAGAATTGTTTAAAAAAAACACAAATAAACTCTCAAATTTTAAAACACACAAATTTTAGAATAAATTTGATCAAATAAATTCGAACAAGAGATTATAATTTTTAAACTATCTCCAATTACCTTCAAAACACTTTAATTGAGCGTATTACCACATTGCAAATACCCATAATATCACTATAGATTTTGATTGAATTAACTATAAAAGTATAACTACAAAAGTATCTTATAAAATTTTGAATGAATTTACAAAACATATTTTTTCACTAAATAAAACTTAAAATAATAAGTATTTTGTTTATCAATCAAAATGTTGTATATTTATCTTAAAACTAATTTAAATTTTAATACAGCAGGAAATCCAAAAAAAAAATTCATTAAAAAAAATAAAGAGCTAAAAATTATTCTAAAGATTAATAAAGAAAAAAAACAAAACTACATATTAACTAAATAAAATTGTATATGAGTAAAGATAAAGAAATTTAAACATCATAATAATATTATTATTATTCTATTTAATTAATTTCTAGAAAATCAGGTAAGAAGCTTGTTTTAATACAAAATCAAAACAAAATATTAAGTGTATTAAAATATTTTTTTTTTATTATATTATTATCATATTGTTTATATTTTATATACAATTTTTAGCAGGGCTTACACTTTTATTCGGGACGTCGTTTTTTATTTAAAAAAGTTCATACTAACGTAAAGTTCAAAAAAATTAAATTTTAAATAATATTAATTATTAGTTCTAAAGTTTAAATTTACACAAAATACGGTTTTTTCATATCCAAAAATTTCATTCATAAAGCACTATAACGGAAACACATTGACCAATCAAAACTTCACACTTTTCCCCGTTAAATTATTACGAAACGCCCTTCGCATCAAAACACATATTGACAGCTAATGTCGTGACACTTTATCAAAATCTAAAAAAATACAAAAGATAACAGTGAAAATTACATTTTCTAATAGAGTTCACCTCAAATCCCAAGTTTTTTAATTATTTTCATGAATCACGTTATTTTTGAATCACAAATAGGAGATTAGCACTATTATTACCATACCTTTAGTGATATTTTTTATTTGTTTTTTTTAGAACTTAACCCCTGAATGAAGTAATAAGTAAATCTAAATGAAATAAAATACTCAAAATTAAAATAACTCACCTTCTGTTAACAGTTTTGTAGCAACTGCTGATGTGTTGACTTTACTGACGTTATTTTTTTGTGCGATAACAACCGAAACAAATAAAATGATAATACATACACGAGCCATTATTATTATTATTATTATGTTGTTTTTCTTTTTTTATTTTTTTTATTTTTTAAATGAAAATGAAAATTAAATTTGTTTTTGAAAATGGAAAAACAAAAAAAAAACTTATAAATTAAATAACAACAAAACGAAACAAAATAATTAAATGATGAAATTTAAAATTAAAAATGAAATTTAATGAATTCTTAAAAGTAACTTATAAATTCTTTTCGGAGTAATTTTTAACTGCGTATTTTAACATATCAAAAAAATCGATTTTGTTTCCGGTTTTTATTTTTGTTTTTTATTTTGTTTTTTTTTTTTTTAATTAGTTTTCAACACTTTACAACACCCGCACCAGCAGTTTCATTAATTAATTTAACTATTTTTATATTTGTTTATTTATTTATTTTTTTTATATAAAATTTTATTTAAAAACAAAAAAACTTTAATTATTATTCCATTTTTATAAAAATATTTGCAATTTTACGAGTTTTAAACATTTTAAAAATAAAATACAAAAAAACAAAAACACTCGTTCACTCCAGTCCAAATAAAGTCCAAAATCTTCTAACTAAACGTGTAAACAAAATTTAAATACTAATTTTGCACCAAATAAGTATAAAATAAAATTTATGTGAAAATTTTCTTATTTAATTTTATTAATTTTTATTTTGTTTTATTTTGTTTATTTTTATTAAATAATTTGTTTTTATTTTTAAATTCAGCGTAAAATTGAAATTAAATTCTCAAATTCAGCTCAAAAATCCTCAAATAAACGATACATTAAAAACGACTTTTTTTTTAAAAAAATTTTACTTTAATTTTAAAACTAATATTTTTAATTTACTCCAAAAAAAAAGCTTTTCTTTCAGAGTATTTTTATATAGAGTAGTTTTACTGCAATACTACAAACACACACACACACATACAAAACCAAAACTTAAATCTCAATAAATTGTAATTATTTTGTTTTTTTATGAAAAAGTTTTGTGGTAATTGTAATTTATAACATAACGATTCCAAAATGTTGTTGGAATTTTTATATGTCGCTTGTAGAATCTGCTGAAATCTGAGCTTAAATTTTTTTTTTGTTTGTGTTTTTTTTTCAATTACAATTTGAGAATTTAAGACACCACCTCAGTACACTTAACTTTATCTTAAAACATTCATGTTTTGAACGGATAAAAAAAATTTTTAGCATTTATATTTTTTTTTATTATTATTGTTTTTTTATTCGAATTTTAAAAAAGATGAAAAACGAAAGAATAAAGTAAAAAAAAAAATATAAATTTTTATATAAATCGTAGATGATTTTTGTGAAGAGATGTTGTATGGTAGAAGGCCGTCGTATCACTAAAAAAAACTTTTAAAAAGCATCACATCTGTATTTTAGTATAGTGGTTCAGTTGGTTTTTGGTGTAAAAAAAACAAAAACAAAAATAAAAAAAACAATAAAAAAATTTTAAAATTTAAAAATGCCGCATGTATAGTAATTGAGAAAAAAAGGAAAATAATAATATTGTATATTTTAAGTAGGTTTTATATAGGTTTTACTGTGATTAATTAATAATAACAGTTTAGTTTTACTGTTTTTTTTGTTTTTGTTTTTTGTTTCTGTGTGCTTTTTTTTGGAATTTTGTTTTCATTTACACAGTAAAGCGCATTTTTTTCTTTTTCATTTCTTTGTTTTTATTTTTTTTTCCGAAAATTTTTAATTGACTTAGATGAAATTAAAAGGTCTTTGGAACATTTTTATATTATTTATATTCACAGATTAACAATAAAATGTTTTATATCTTTTTAATAATATAATGTAAATTTGGTCCGGTAGATTTTCTATTTTTATTTAAATTGAAGCTGAAAAAAACCGATGTTCAAAAAATATAGAGAAATGTATTGATTCCTAGGTCGAAAATTTAGATTGCCATTAGAGTACAAAATTTTGTTATATAACCAATTAATTAAGCCTATCTGGGTTGTACTGCATACAACTTTGGGGCTGTGCTAAACGAACACATTTTCAAAGAATTCAAGCATTTCAAAGCAAAGATCTAAGTAACATTAGAAGTTTCGAATAACCTAATGTTAGCGATAAAATTGGAAAATATATGTAGAAAAACATAAGACCCACTTAGAAGGTCACATAAACATAGAAACTTCAAAACTCCTACTACCTTCAAATGTTAATAGAAAGTTAAAGAACTAAACTAGATCACTCGAAATAGTGACAAATTCAGATCACCGGAGGTTTGTAATTTCAGGGGATCATAAGGAGTTAGCGCAAACTTCACAATTAATTTCTTACCAACACGAACTTTACCCCAAGAAAAAAACATGTTTAAAAAATACAACACAAACTAATTAGTTTCAATGTTAGTATCTAATTAAATTAAAATGTCCTGTTTTCTAAGCTCTTTCCAGGCTAAACTATTTTAAGATGTTATTAAGAGGCAAAATAATAGAAGAAAGTTTAAGTTTATATTGGTTCAAAATCTGATTTAATTTTTAAAGTTTCTTTATCAGAAAATTAGTTTTGGGCCTAAACGTTTTCACTCTCAATTTTTAATTAAAGGATCGTTTTGTTCTTAAGACTCTCAAAAAATTTCAAATTTTAGGGGACTATGTATTGACCAAAAGAAGTAGAATTAAACAATCAGAACAAAGTCTATTGAAACATCCGCAAAGCTTTGATTTGAAATTGACAAAGCTATGGAAAAGTGTAATATTCGTATTTATATTTAAAACATTTGCAGGCAATTCCAATAGCGGTTTTCTACTTACGCCACCTCTATTTTGATGTCATGAATCAAACGATGGAAGTAAAAAAAAAATAAAAATACTTCGGAACATTAAACTAATTCATTTTTTAACGAATCCAAAGAAAAACATCAAAACAACATTATAAATAGTTACCAAAAATTAGAGATTTGGTTTTTTTATCTATTACCAGATTACATAAACTAAAAAATAACAACAAATTCATTTTTTATATGATTATAATAAAAGAGACATAGATTTTTTTGGAGAGATGCTTTACAGTATTTTGTATTTAGTTTCACTCAATTTATAATTTTAATCTTACTAATTTCTTTAATTTTTGTTTTTTTTTTGTATCTTTTACCGTTGTCAAACACCGTATTCTGGGTATTCATATACCTATGTATAGATTTACATAGTGATGTTATTAATGATGACATTTTGATTTTAAAGCAGGTTTTATTTAGTTTTTTTGTTGTTTTTTTTTGCAAAATAATAATTAAAAAATTTATAGCAAATGTTTTTATTTCTTGCAAATAAAAATTAGATTCAGTCATAAAATGAATGATAAATTAAAACTTATTTCAATAGAATATTTAAAAAAAAAACATTTTAATTAAAAAATTAAGTAAAAAACTTTTATTTTGATCATAGTATGGTGATATTGTTTTAAAAATAGTAAATATTTAACAATAGGATTTTACGACTCTTGTTATTAATTTATTAGGTTTAAATAAAAAAAAAATATTGAAGTTCTTATATTTCTATTATGAATCTCAATAATAGTTTCAATAATTTTGGCATTTTTCAAATTCTAACCAAATTTGGGGATTATAGATGCGATGCGCTCAGATGAGTAAATAGATGATTATATTTTCAAAGTTGAATTTTCTAGGCAGAGCAAAAGAGTCTAGGTGCGTGCATCGCAGTTATAGAATTTATTATCAAATTTTTATGACATATGTGTATCTACGATTAAGTTAAGTTTAAAAACTGGATGATTAATTATTCTAACGTACGACTTCTAAGTGATTTTGATGTGAGTCATTTTCAAGTTCTTGTTGGTTTTTCAATGTGTAAGACTTAACATTCATGGATGCATTTTCTTGAATAGCCTCATTTCTTATCGTAAAGCTTAGTACTACTATATTTTTTTTTAAGCATCAGAGTTCTAAATGAACGAACTCAAATGCGAAACTCAAATCATGCTAAGCTCAAAATGTGAGTCCATTCATGCTATAAGCGCTCAATGGTATTTAATGTGCTCACAGGTTGAACGGACTCAAACTTGAGTTGAATCAAATGTTGAGCTGACTCAATTATTGAGCGAAATACATGTGCGAACTGATTGTCAGGGTTGGTGAACTCAAAATTTGAGTTGAACGAAGAATTGTGTCAAAATTAAAGTTTTTTACAACTCAGTTTTTAAGAAGATACCAACATTGTGAGCAAGTGCTAGCAAAAAAAACTTATTTACTTCATAAATATAACATATAAATTTAAACCACAAAAATTTCCCTTTAATATTTTTTTTTTAAAGCCAAAATAAGCTTCAAATCAATTATTAAATTTAGTAAGAGTTACTAATCAAAAACGATAAGTCTCGTACCTCTTTAACGTTCGGTTTATTAAAAGTAATAATTTAAAAAAAATTCTAATGAAGATTTAGCTCTATACTTAAAAAATTTCGAAGATGTAAATGAGATCGATTTTTTACGTTATTTTTCAAGCCTCATTTTTTTTTTGTTTAACAAAGTTGCCTTACGATGTAAGAAATTAGCAACGCATTTATCAAATTCGCATCGCTAATATTTGGTTTTTTGAATTGCGACGAACAAATCAAATGATATTTAAGCACATATTCTTGATAAAATAATTTGCTGTACGCCACGTTAATTAAGTTTGGAAATAGATACGATACGAATTTCTTACATGGTTAGGCACCTGATTAAATATACTTAAAATAGACCCCATTGAAAACAAGGACAACGAACTTTTAAGCATAAATACAAAGTAACTTCACAAGTTCAAGAAAAAGTTAGTAATAATTTGTGATGTTACTTTTATAACTTCTGATGCTCCAAAAGAAAACAAACAATACCATAAGTAAAATGAATTATAAACGAATAAAACGAAATTAAATACTTCGCAATGTCTCTCAAAAGTATACATTTTTTTTTGACTCTTTATTTGATGTAATAAATTCTTTTCTAATTTTATGGATCAATCAATTTTCAATTCAAAGATATTTTAGTTTTTTGTTTTATTTTAATTTTATTTTAATTTAATATTATTAAAATAAAATAAAAAAATAAACTTTCGATTTCATTAATTCAGTAAAAATTTATTTAGTTTTTTTATATTTATTATATAATTTTTAAATTTTCCCTTTTTTTTCAATAAATATGTATACAAAACAATCTTTAGATAAAATCGTTAAACTTAACAAATCAATAACTGTATATATGCTGTGATAATATGATTATAATATGCATATTTAAAAATTTGTTTTATTAATATTTATAATATAAAAATTTTTTAGCTATTCTTAATAACAAAAAAAAAAAAAAAATATTTTAATAAATTTCCAATTTAAAGGGAAAGTTTAAATTTATGCAAAATACACTTTCATTTTAAACGATTAATTTAATTCAAATAAAATATTTATAAAAATATTTACATATTTACTATACATAAAAAAAAAAATTATGATTAAGTGTCATCTAACAAAATCATTATTAATTAGTAAAATCGCCTCATTTTTTTTCATTAAAATTATTAATTTTAATTTAAATTATATTTTAATTTCATATTTTTTTTTTTACTTTAGCCAGGTGAAATTGTCTACTAAATATTTTATTAATTTTATTATAAGTCTAGATTTTTCTATTTAAAAAAAAAAAAGTGGTTATGGACTTAATATGGATTTTGATAAGACATTGTTAATTAAATAAATCTTTATACATATTCAAAATTTTATTAAACTTTCATTAAGCTGTTCTCGAATATTTTGATAATTTATGCAATATTATAGCTAATAAACATTGTTTATTTAATTTTTTTTTTTAATTTGTCCTTGTTATTGTTCTAGAAAATTTAAGAATTAACTTTAAACCGCGAATAGCTGAGAACTAAATGAAACACAAAATAACTTTGTTTTAAATGAGTGTAGGTTTTAACCTTGATAAAGAATTTTTTTTCAAATGACTCAAGTGTTATTTATATCATTTCATATGAAAATTGTTTATTAAACAATATTATCAAATTAAAACATTAGTGTATCAAAAATTTACAAACAGTTTTAAAGGTTTTTAGTAGGGAAGAACACCCGCTATGGAAACAAATAATGCCTAAACCGCAAAATTCTTCAATGTAGAAGAAGAAGTGCAAGAAATGCCTTTATGCCATTTAGCAATTTTTAACAACTCAACTTATGGATATTTGAATAAAATAAATTAGCAAGGTTTTCAGAAATTATCTTAAATTTGCTTGTTTTTTCTATATACATAATCCACACTTACTGTTTTGATTAGAAAATATTTATAATTTTTATAATAATTTTTCGATGCAATTTTGCAAATAAATTCCAAAACATTACATGTAAATACATGCACTAATAGATGAAGAAATTTTACCTAAATTCTTCTTTTTAACTATTCCAAAGTTCCATAGCCATTCCCAAAAAAGGTGGTCCAATTTTTTTAATAACCAAAATTTTTTAAACTACTTGTATAATTTCTATTAACTGACAAGAAAAGCATTATATTTCATTAATTTATTTATTTAATCTATTATTATATTAGTAATATATGTTTTTTTATACCACTTATTACTCATTATGTTTTAATAATTTTTTTAATTACTGAAGGGTCTTAAATCCAGTAATATATCGATTGCCACTTGATTAGAAAAAAAATTCATTCAATTCATCATACCGGAGGAGGAAAAAGCAGGCTCTATAGTACAAAAAAAATTATACACTTTCACTATTCATTAATTTAATCAATTTATAATTACAAAAGAAAATATATATATATCTAAAGGTAATTTAGCCAAAAATGTTAAACTACTTCTTATAATGTTAAGTTTTCTCAATACAAATTCAGAGCACTAACTTGACATCAGTTACAATTGTCCTAATCCTAAAACTAATCTAAACATATACCTACCGTTCTAACATGTTCCTTTGGCATAAATAGCCTTAACAATTAAATTTAATATATTTGCCCATATAAATATCCTATAGATGTCAAAAATAATATTAAATTTTTCAAACTGTTTTGTGAATGAATTGTGTTTTTTCTTTTAATTTGTCAACTAAAATATATTTTGTACGGAACTAATCAAATTCAGATATTTAAAATATTTTATGAAGTGAATTTGAATTCAAATTTGCATCGTCTTTTATCTTTCTTTTTTTTTGTAATTTTTTTGTTTTTTAAATTCAATCCAAATAAAGATATATAAGAAATAAATAATATAAGCATATAGATAGAAAAGGTTATTGAACGCAACATTGAACGAAACTTTTGTGATATAAGAAAATTTATCTATGATCAAATCTTATTTAAATTTTTTGTCTTACATATACTATAAAACTGAATTTTTGTTCATTTATAACAAAAAAAACATATGTTAAAAAAAATGTTAACTATGATTAATTCCATGGACAATGTCCAATATTTTATATTTTATATATGTCCAAGATTTTATTTCCTTGTTTGGATGAAAATGTCACATTATTTTTACAGCAAGTTGATTTTAATAATTTACGATTTTCGATAAATTTTTTTTTTGTTTTTAACATTAAATCGTTAAACTTATTACATTTCATAAAATTTTTTATATACATATTATATTTTTAGATAAATTCAATTAATAAAAGTTTTTTTTAATTAACAATTTATTTTAATTGAACGAATGGAATTTTAAAAAAGTTTGGTGTAAATTGAATTTTAAAAGTTCTTCACTTAAGTCTTTTGTTTTATTAAAATTAGTTATACGTTAATTCTTTACATTTTAAGGTGCACAGTAAAAAGGGGTTAGGAATTTTTTAGTAATGTGGGTTATTCTCGAAAAAATCTTGTTTTATTTTGTTTTAATGTTATACAAAACTGTCAAATAAAAAAAAAGGCCGGAGTTTACAAAATATTTTTTCAACAAATTTAAACCTTTTGCAATCCAAAATTAACTATTAATTGAAAAACTTAAAATTGTTCGTCATAAAAAATTGCCAGGGTATGAACAAATGAGGAAACCCTTTTTTAAATGATGGATTGCATAATCAGGCAAATTTGAAACAAGTAATACCATCTATATTTAAATCTTTTCTTTTATATTCCCTATGCCTTTTTTCCTCACTGTTTCATAAGTGATATAATTTATTTTTGATCTTGAAATGGTAAAATAATACCTTGAAGTGTGAAATACAATAATGGATGCAATAAAAATTAACTTTAAATGTATAATTAAGTTGATATGTATTTATTGGAAAAGCATCTTCATTTACTTTTATAATAAATTTTTGATAGTGACTGTTTATATTGTTGAAGGTTAAAAGTTGTTTAATTTACTGTCTCCTTTAAAATCAGTCATTTACCTTTAGTTACTTTTACAGTACTATTTAGTTCTTATATATTTATTTTATTATTAGTATGACAAGGTTTTAAAACAATTTCAGATTAAAAAATTGTTCAGCAGTTAAAGTTCAAAAGTAGCATTTTAAGAACCGTATACATAGAGCTTATTCTCAATACTAAGAGTACTTCCACAAAACCTATTTTGTTTTTGAAAATATAGACAAATTAAAATTGATAAACATTATATAATTTTCAAAATATTGTACAAATCTGTTAGCAAAGTATTAATTTATCTTAAGTTTATTAAGAAAATATTTGATTAAGATAATTAAATTCTTCTATGTAAAAAGTCAGTTGTATGTCCAAAAGTTGAAAAAGATGATCAAATTAATTTATTAATTAAAAGAAACTTCTAATGAAAAAATTCTGACTCCGTTGGGATCCGATCTTGCACTGCCAAGATTCGTATTTCATTACAATACTAAGGTCTACTATCCTTTATTTCACCGATGCCCTTAGACACTAGAATTACGAATCTCACATAGTATAAATCTTAATATAGATACTCCAATCATATTTTAATTTACTCATGGTCGAGCTACGTAACTTTAGAATATATTATATTAAACTTGATATTATACTCAAACTTTTGTTAAAACGAAACTGACTTTCAGTATTTACTGGTTAAAATTAAAATCGTAGTTTGACAGTGACAGTGATTTGAATACAAAGAACAAAAATTTTATTTAACAATAAACTGAAGATAAGTAACATATTAATGTGTAAAACTCAAAATAAATATTGAAATATACAAAAACCACATAATTTTTTTTTTATTTCATTGCAAATTGATTCCCAACAGTTATTTAATAAAAGATAAATTAATAATAAGTATAGTTATTCATTTAATTTGTTTAATTTTAATGCACAGAACCAAAGCTTACCATTCCGAATCCAATTTTAATAACAAAATCATTTTAAAAAGAAATTATTCATTAAATTATAGATAAAATTTGCAGAAAATCATAAATAAATCAATTCTAATATTTAAAATAAACAAATTAATTTTCTTTTTGCACCATTACTAATTTTCAATTTTAAAAGTCATAATGCACTTAAGTTAATAATAAGGATTTTCATAACTTAAAAGTTAAAGTTTGTCTATTTGGTGAAAATAAAATTTTAAAACAGAATAATTTAATTTCGTGACATTCATTTTCATTTAAAATAGACTTGCTAATGGTTTGATCGATCAAACTTTGTAAAAGTACTTTCCGTCGCCAAATAGTTATAATAAAATAAATTAAATGAATTGTATGAAATAAATACTCGTATAGAACTTCTAAAGATAGACATTATGAAGAAACTTAACCTATAAAAAAAGCTTACAAATTATAAGACATTATCAGGGGAAGAACTGTGTGTCACTATGTTTGTTCGAACTCCATTTTAAAAAAAAACAACTATCAATCTATAAAAAAATCAAGGCAATTGAAGGTGTGTCGGTTTAAATTTAACTGTAGAGATATTTTGTTTCACGCCTAAAATTGGACTAAATTGTGGAGATTTTTGCATGTATGCATTATTACGGTGTGCAGAAAACTCTAAAACCTGTTCTTTTTAAATAAGATTTTAATGTTAATATCTTCAATTTATAAGCTTTTAGAAAATATCGGATAGCCTCAACCAGCACTTCTATAGTATTTCGTAAACCAAAAATTTAAAAAAAAATTTTGCATAAAAGTTATTACACATATAAAGATCTCTAGTTTTGCCATAGAAAGTTTTTTGATCCGACAAACTTTAGTAGGCCTTATTTAAATTTAAAATAAAAATTGTTGATTTTTTATAAGACTAAATTAAATATGTACATATTTTTACAATATGTTTGTTTATTAGTTTTCAGGACAGCACTCAATTAAATAACAAATCAAACACTATAGGACTACCGAGAACAACCTAGAACACAAAAACTAAATGAAATACATTTCTGTTCTACATTTTCGGTTTTTAAAATTGAAAAATAATTGTATATCTATTTTATTAAATTTCCAAATTTTTATTTGTATTTTTGTTTTCATTTTTTTTTTTTTTCATTTTTGTAAAAGTTTTTTAAAACATACTAGAACATTTTTAGGTACCTAAGCTACTTGTACACACACGAACTTGTACACAAACAAAAACATGCATTTTAGGTACTTTTAAATTTTTTTTATCATATTCAATTGCATTTAACTTAATGTGTTAATTAATAACTTTAATGGTTTTTCCATTTTTGTTAATTAAAATTTTAAAGAAAAAACTAGGAAGAATGTGGTAGAGTAAACTGTGTCAACTCTGGGATACCCGTATGACCGTTATTATTATTATAACAGCTGGGTGGCACAGTGGTTAAGTGCCGACCTTTCATGCAGAAGGGCCCGGGTTCGAATTCTAGTGAAAGTGAAAAAACTTTTCTGGTTTTCGACTCGACTCAGATACCATTCGCCATTGGGTTCAAATTAATGGCATAATCAATAATTAATAATTATAAAATCTTTAATAAAAAATACTTTAATATAAAAATATAAACAAATGCTAAATATGAACGAATAATTTAATTAAATAATATAACTCGCAGATATAGAATACCATATAAGTAAAATATAAAATATTACAATATAAACAAAATATAGAATTGTAAATATTGAAAATCTAAGACGTTTCTACATGTTATAAGGCCTAGTACTACCTCATGTTTAAATTGTATGTGGAATTCAATAAGACAAATTCTAATAACACGAATATAATATGACCCCCTGTTCCAACATGTACCTATGGTATAGACAGGCTTATTAGCCTAACAGTTGAACAGTTAGCGCTTAAAAAAAAAAAAAAAAAAATAAACATTAATTACTTTTGGCAATATTTCAAACATGCCAGCTTTATTAGTTGTAATGTTCATATAAAAGAAGGAGTAGTTTGGCAGCTACTCGAACCCTCTGCAGTAGAGCAACCAAATTTTGCAGAAACTAAGGCCATAAAACTAAACTACTTTTGCCAAAATTTCAGATACGCTGCTGTAATACAGAGTAATACTCATATAAAAAAAGAAGTTGTACGGCAGCTACCCGAACCCATGGACCAAAAAGGCTGGATTTAAATAGCGATAACGGCTATTGTAAAAAAACGAATTTGCGAAAATTTCAAGATTCAAGCTTTTTTGGTTTTTGAGTTATCTTGGTGACGAACGGACAGCCGGACGGACGAACAGACGGACGGACGGACATACATAGCTTAATCGATTCTGATCCGATCCATACACTTGAGTATATATCTAACCCCCCCCCCCGCCCTCCTTCTCTGCGCCACAAACGTAATGGCAAATTTATTATACCCTTTGACTTTATAGTCATGCGGGTATAAAAAATATAGTAAATTTGGACATGATCAAAAATTGCTATTGCATCCTAGGTAAAATCTTTGAGAAATGCCATACGAGATGATTTTGACAAATAGCATGACGTACATTTAAGAATTTCACGTCTAAATCTATTAGAATACAAATTCATCTGTTCACTGATATTCATCGTATGCTAAGTCTTTCAGAATAAGAATATATAAATCAACTAAATTTATAATAATCAACTAACTTTCGCGTCAATATTGTCTGTATTTTCTTATTATTATTTAAAATGTTCAAAATTAAAAGTCCATCAAACATTATTTACTTCATAAACACAATGTTTGATTCTGTGGTGGGCAGATTTAACTAAATTGTTCAAAAAGTGAATTTTAATTTAGAATTTAATTTAAAGGCAGTTTATTGGTGAGAAATCTTGTTGTGTAACTTGTGGTAAAATACCTCCTAATTTTATTTTCATATATCAAGTGTGTCTAAAACAAAGCATAGAAAATAATGACAAATGCCGTCTCTAAATCCTCATTTTCAAAGTTTCTAATTTTGGTTTTTACAATTGTAACTTTGAAATTGAGGTTTTGCAGTATAATGTTACTTTGAAATGTTAAGAAATACGGGGTTTCGGACTCTCCCTTTCAATCTTTTTTTCATTTTACTAAAATAGTTTTTGAGAATATTTCGAGAACTTCCCATGAATTTCCTAAAACAAACTTTAGCTCATTTTTTTATTGTGATAAAAATCAAATAATTCTTAATTAGAATGCTAGGATTAGGAATTACAATTATTTTGCAATTTTTATGTTTAGATTAAGAATACATAAAATTTAAGACATTTTCAACTGTCTGTTATTCTAGATCTGAGTTTAAGCCTTCTAATTTTAAATTTAAGATCAAAGATCTATTTATTAATTCATTTTAAAATACTAAAATTTACAATATTTTAATTGATATGCTAAATTACGTTTTAATCCATTATCTGAAATTTTCATTATTATGAAATATTATTATCATAATTTTACATATATTTTAGTTTTAAAACATGCCTAGTTTTTAAGTATAATTTATTCTATATAATTCGAACAAAAAAAAAATGAATTATAATTATAACAAAAAAACAAAACCTGAAAAATACATAATACATACGGAAACTTTAAAAGATCGTTTCCGGGCTAATGAACTCTCATAATTAGAATTTTAATTAACTACAAGTTGAAAATTGCTCGGTTTATTATAATAAACTTGTTATAAATATATAATTATTAGAATTAAATTAAATTAAACTCAAGTATTCGTTTAACATCTTATAAGCATTACTAATTTTATCAAAATTACCAAAAATAAATAAATATCAATAAAATGTTGAAGTGACCAACTTATTAGATAAAAATCAAGTAGAAATGCGTAATTTTTTAAAACGGAAATTAATGTAGGAGTTAAGTATAATTGTAAATATTAGAATCTTGAATTATTTTTTATTTATTCTTAATTATGCCCGGAAACTGAACTTATGTTGTAATAAATAAAAATTTAAATGAATTACAAACTAGTTATAGATTCAAATTGTTTTAAATTTCCTATTCAATAATTTTTTTTTTAATTAATTTAATAATTTGTAATAATTAATTAAGAACTGTAGTTCGTTTGAGAAACACTTCTTCGACAAATAGAAAGATGCATATGATAAAATAGTATTTAGATCTTTTCCTGGAATACTCTGATTTCGGAAACAGCAATTATTTTGATTTGTTAACCAAAAAAAATACCCCAACATAGCAGCACGGGACGACTCTTATAATAAAAAATATTTTTAAGGTACTCAATATTTGGTTTCTGTTGTTTTTAAAAAAATACAATTCTACAAGTCTGTATTTCAATTTTGAAGCATTTTCATTATAATCATAACAATGATGAAGCTGATAGTACTTGGGCGTCATTTTAAGTGTTTTGTTTTTAGTTGGAAATGATTTTATATTTAAAGTTTTAATAAACAAAATTATATTGGCATTGCAAATATGATAAAAATAACAGATTTTACTGAATTAAATATACATATATATATACATATATTCATTTATTTTCTTTTTTTTTCCTTTACACCGCAATATTTTTGTATCTGACAAATTTCTGGCAAATTAATTAAATAATCAATCAAAAATATAGATGACCTCTTACAATATCTTCTGGTATTAAAAATATAAATAAATAAAATATATAATATATTTAAAATATTAAAATTTATTTTTTTTTTATATTATTAAAATATTTATATGCGATATAAAAATCGATTTTTCTTATTTTTTGTAAATTTAATAATCAATTTTTAATTCATCGTTAAAATATATTTAAGAATTCTTCAATTTAAAGCAATTCATAAATTTTAACACACTAAAGGTCATTGAATTTAAATTTAGTTATTTAAATAAAAAAATAATTAAATACCTAGTCAAAAAGTTTTCATTTGTTTCAAACATCCATGTTATAAAATTTCGAAATTTAATTTATTCAAAAAAAAAAAATTTCCCAGTTTACAAAAAAATATTAAAAATAAATTGAGATTCTTAATAATTACGAAAATAATATTTTTAAAAAATCTTTAAAAAAATAAAAATAAATAAATTTAGATATATGTAAAAATTAGCATATTTAATATTATTAATAAATTAATTTAAATAATTTTAATTAATATTAGTTCAAATAAATCAAAATAATATTAATAATCTATTCATAATGGGTGAATAAATTTACCGCCTTTATATTGGAAAATTTTTTTGAATTATACTTACAATATAGTAGAAAAATTTACTTTCAACACATCTTTGAATACTTCGACAAATTTTGTTTTATCAAACAATACAAAGGATTACTAATAAACAGACACGCTAAAGGCACATTAAAAAAATCAATATATTTTTGAAATATTAAAAAAAAAATTAGTTAATCATCACACTACGGATAATTTATTGAGGGTCGGAAATATTGGAGATAACAATAATATGATGCAAACTCAAAAACTATAACGACTGTAGATCAAATGAAAACTACACAAATTACTGCGAGCGAAGAAAGAGCCGATATTTCGCTGTTTTTCTGAATTGCTATGCATTGCATTTAAAATATCATTATTTAAAGCAACATATATAAATTTTTTTATGAGAGCCAATTTAAATCCGAAAATTGAAATCTTAGTTATCTTTGAATCGGATCTTTAGATAAATCTAGTTAAAATTTACTGCAACATTGAACTTTACATCAGTCTAATAGTGATTTTTTTTTTATAACGAGTTTTTATATAATAAGTTTTTTAACCAAGCGTTGTAAAGTAATAAAAATTGATGCAATTTATTATAAAAATAATATGTCTTTAATATGTACCTTAAATAAACAACCTGCATATATTTTTATCAGTAATGGAAATAAGCACATTTTTTAATTAAGATGTGCCCGATTATCTATTTTTCCCAAAAAATTAAAAATACTTTGAATGTTGTTCTATTTATTTTGTAATAATATTTAATACAAACAAAGTGAGATAAATTTTAAGATAAAATTAGTACTACCTTAAAAATATATATATATGTAGATATGAAGTTATAACCGTACATTTATATTTACTAAACGTTTTATATCAAAAATAAAAAATCATAAAATCATAACTACAATCATAACTACATAAAATTGTACGTTAAAGGTTTTTACTTAATATCTAAATTTAACGTTAAATTATGCAATGACAAATGTATATTAAATAATTATTAAAATTCTTGTTAGTTTTAAAAGGTTTATGAATTATTTTCCTCCTTTTCGACATACTTTTCTAAAACCTGAAATATTTCTGTTTTTGCCTTCATATTGTTAACACGCGATAATGATTTCAAAGAAGCTGATAACATTTTACAAAATAGGTCATCAACATCTTCGGACTTTGAATTATTAATACTAGTATTAATATTTTTTTTTATTTTTTTAATATCTTTTGAATCATTGGTTTTAGTTTCATCAATAAAATCATTTTCTTCTAAATAAGTTTCCTCATCACCATCTGTATCTCCAAAACAATTTACAAATTCTTCAACAAATGCTAATTTTTGTTCAGTTAAAGAATTATTATTTGACTTATCATTTTCATCTTTAAAAAACGGTGTTATAAGAAAATCTTCACCAGCTTCAGATTTAGCAGAATCAACTTTATCTTTATTAAAATAAGTGGTACTACAATAACAAATTATTAAAAAAAATTTTAAATAAAACAATTATTTACTTTATAAGTTAAGTTAAAATTTTACCTTAGGTTTTTTTTGGGTATTTGTTTCATAAAATTCATTTGTTGATAATATCGCCAATGACATGGAGATGACCTTCCACCTTCAACATTTCTAATTCTATTTTCTCTATGATAACGATCACGTAAACTTGCCCATCTTGTTTTAATTCTTTCAACTGAAAAACAAAAATAAAAACAATAATTTTATTTAAATAAGTCAAAAGATGTAAACAATAAACAAACCAGGAGTGTCTAATTGTTCTGAAATATCTTTCCATATCCTTTCCTTAACTTCTAAATTTCTATAATTTGGCTCTCGCCTATCATATAAACATTTATTTCCTTGTACAAGTTTTATTAATTTAGCTTCCATTTTTTTCTTTTTAAATAAAAACAAACAAATTTTTTATGTTTTAGTGAAACAGCACCGATGACGATTTGGAAAACTTTAATTATTTTCTTAAGAAATAGATTCTTTGAAACGTGTAACAGCTGTTGAAGTTACCGTCGCTGTTGTCAATGTACTTTGACGTTATTAATAAAATTAATTATCAATTAGTTTATTTTATAATTCTATTCCTATCAAACAATAGATGTCGCTATATTTTTACGAAATAAATCAACTATTGAAAAAAAAACTACAATTAGTACAACTCTTATCCGCTAAAATACATTTCTGCGTGATGGAAAATATTTTCGTAATACCAACTGACAGTGACAAATGGCAGTAGAATTTTTTTAACTTAAAATAAAGAAAATTTTATCGACTCAAACATTTTATTCAATCAATTATGTAATTATTATATCGTTTCGTGATTAAAATACGATTAAAAGATTATTTTAGGTTGTAATGATGCAACTGTCAACTTAAATTTTAATAACTTTTTACATGAGGGGTTATCTTTTTGTTTATTTAAGTTATCCATTTTGAATTTAATTTTTTGACAATTTAAAACGTAACTAAAATAAAAATGACAGTTTTTTTAAATCGTATTTTTTTATTAAATCAGAGCGCTTTGAGCGTACTCTGCTAATGCTCTGCTTAGAGCGTGCTCATTTTGTTCTGAGCTTGCCCAAATCTATGGTCAGATTTCAAAATAAAAAACTCCAATGTCGTAGATTCAGAAGTATATATAACAGTAATTACTTCAAAAGTTAAATATATGAAAGAGCAACCTTGACTTTACGCTTTCAAATCTGACAGCTAATAGTTTAAGTTTTTTCAATAATATATGATTATTATTATTAGTTTGAAATTGTTCGTATAGTCATATAGAATTATAAAAAAATAAGATTTAATTTTTAATTTACCTTCAATTCACTGATTAAATTTAAATTTTACTTTAACGCTTTCAACGTTTTGCAATGGCTGGAAAAATTCGATAAAAACTTTTTTTGACATTTTGAAACGTTGATTTGATTAAACGAAACGTCGTCGAATTAGCATACAATTATATCGCTGATTTGCTAAAGAAAACAAATAATGAATTTCCAAATTTTAGTTTCAGTTACTTGTAAATAATAGTTTAATATAATAAAAGGTATGTTAATTATTAACCTTATGAATCTTTTTTTAGGTATAGAAAAGCAGAATGGAAAAGTATTTGAATTATTTATAATTCTTTTTCAAAATACATATTGTACATTGATTTTTTTCTTCACTTTTAGAAGAATGGTACAAATAAAAAGAAATTATTCTTTTAAAATCATTAAATGAACTAAATTATATATATAATAATACCTATTTATTTTTAAAACTCTTCACAAAAACAAAAACTCAAAATTTGCAACTTAAAACTTATTTTGACAGTAATGTCTACAAATTTAAAAAAAAATTTCATCGCGACAAATTTAAAATTTTTCAGAAATGCAATACGTTGTTTTTGTTTGCAGAGGTGACGCGATACAACTTTCATCTCCTCAGTGATGAGTTTTTAAGAAAACGGATGATATACATTAAATTAATTTATTATTGCAATAATTCTCATATTTTTTAATTTTTTTTTTTACAATTATTTTACAACAACACTTCTTACAGTTGTTAATCGATATGTAGGTTAGCGGCCATTTTATGGAATTACTAACTTGTTAAGTTTTATTTTTTTTTCCTTTTTTTTCAAAGAGTTATAATTTCATTGCAAACCATAACACACTCCTCTAATCTATCATCGAACCATCATTGAATTTCTTTTTATTAAATACGTCAAATGTCAAAAGTGTCTCAAAATTTGAATTACACTTTTTAATAGTTTTTTTTTAACTATAGAAGACAGCTTTTTCTGTTTTTTTTCTTTAGGATTATTATGATATTTAATATTTATTTAAATGTTAAAATGTTTTTCGCACTTGTTGTTTTGATATGGGGGAAAGCATGTGCCATCCTAACACCTAGGTCTTGCCACACGTTGTGTACCTAGTTTCAATACTTTTTATCAATTTATAAGTAATATTATTTAATTTGTTTATATTATATATTTGTACATTTTAAATTAAGGTCGCCATGAGGATTTGTAAAGAAAAATTATTATTTCAATATTTTTTCAATTAAAAAAATTCATGACCCATACGAACCCACACCCCCTCGCTTTGCCAGCCAAATACTTACCAACCTACCCTATATTTATCTAAAAATAATAAATATAAGGAATAGGACTTTAAAATTTTTATTATTTTCATAAACATTTTATCTCGTTATAATTATTATAATTTTTATTTATACGTAATCTAATTAAATTTTTTATAATTTTTTTTATTAATATAATTAAAAAATTGATTTTATTATTTTTTAGGGAAATTGAGCAATTTATATGTTATTTTTCAGGAGCTTCAAAAGTTTTTGGACAATAATCTGGTAGAATTCGACCTTCTATTGAACAGCCTTCTTTTTTCAAATGATGTATAAATGTTCGGTATTGTTGGGCGGTTTTACCACAAGAACAAATGTATGGATAAACATTATTATGTTGATTCATATGATCAAAATAATTAACTTGCCTTTTAAAAGTTTTATTACAAATTTTACAATATTTTGTATGCTGTTGAAAACGTTTATAAAACCATGCAGTAATTTTGTTATTATGTGCATCAATTTCATGTATTAATAACGATGAAATATCTTTACATTTTGCATTACAAAATTGACAAATATATTTTTTTACATTGTATCTTTGTGCCCATTGATTTTCTTTAATAGAATGTTCTTTTGTTGAAAAATGTTTTTCAATATCAGTTCTAATAAATTTTATGCCACATATTTTACAAAAATGTTTAAAAACGAAAATTTTTTGATCTTTAACACCTTTTCTTTGCATAAAATTACAATATTCTGGTATTACGGCACCATTTAATGAACATTTAAATGTTTTTCTATGATAAAAAAAACTTGTAAAATATGCCATTTCTATTCCGCATGAACACTTGTATGGTTTTTGTTTATTATGTACAGTCATATGATCAAATGCACTTACAGTCTTATTAAATTTTTTAAAACATATTGGACATGTTTGAGTTTCTTTAATACTCTGATATTGTGAACCTTCTTCACTATACACTATTCCAAAATTCTTTTCATAATATTTATTCCTTTCATAATATTTTGTAGATTTTTTTAAATTTATTACATTTGGATTTTCTGGGCAACTGTTAATATGTTTCAAATATTTATTATGATTATTAGAAAAATGCCCACAATAAACACATAATTGAGTTTGTTGTAAATGAGAATTTAAATGTTTAAGAGCTGCAGATTTATTTTTAGTTTCCTTATTACATTTTTTACATTTATATCCTTCTGGAATTTTAATAAATTCTTCAGAAAAAACATCAGTTTTTATGTAATCATTAGTTAAAGAATTTGTATTATTTGGACTATCAATTAAAGGTTCTGTAGTGATCATGGAATTATCATTTACAATATTGAATTCATTTTCTGGATCTGTTAAATATTCATTTTCAGAATCTGGCAAATATTCATTCTCATATTCTAATATTTGGTCATCATAAAAGATGTTACTTTCGAATTGAAGTTCATTGTCATTGTTGTTCATTTGTTCAATGTTCAAGAAAATTTTATTTAGTTTATCATTTTCTATATTTATATTATCTTTCTCTTGTTTGTGGTCTTTAATTAAATTTAATTCTTTTTGATTAAAATAACTTGTTTTTGAATTTAATGAAATTATATCTAAAAATTTTTCAGAACAAAAACATGTACTTTGAAATTCAAATGTATTTACCCATAATTCTGATAAAAGATCACATTGAACTTCTGCATCTTTATATTCTTTTCCTGATTTTTGAATTTCTACTTCGTTTTGATGGTGATTTAACTGAGTGTTGTAATTAAAAGATGATTCCATTCCATTTAAATAAGAAATCTCTGGATAATTATTTCTATTAGCTTCTTCCGGTTTTAAATCAAATTTTACTCTGCTCCTAGTTAACATTTTAAGATATTATAATACTAATAAATCGTTATTAGTAAATTTGGAATAAATTATTTTATTTTTAAATTTCTTCAATTTTTTAACTTTATTTATTCGTTGCTCCACTCTGCTTCCAGACAGTTATAGTTCCGTATTTTATTTAAATATTTTTAATTATTCATCTACATTCGGTTTGTACTTATCAGTTAAAAATAAGTTATATACAAAACCTATTATATACAAAACTACATAATTCGTTTGGAAATATGAGAAAAATTATTGAAATTGAGAGTTCATTATCATTTATTATCATTATCTGTTTTAACCTTAGCTTATTTCAAGTGCACTACAGAGAGAGATTTGATTCAATATGTAAAAATAAAATCTATGGTTCTTTTTCCAATTATTAATAAATACAATATACTAGCGAGTTTAAATACTGTGGATTGTACATTAAATTTGTATAATAATAATTGAAGAGTTACTTCGATAATGGTTTAGGGTAGAATGAGTGATATTTGACACCTTAACTTTAAACTTAATCTGCACAGCTATTTATAAGTATTTCTGTAAGATCTTGTCTATTAATAAGATTATTATTTAAAAAACATATACAAACATTTTTGGATTAAAAAAACATATAGGGATATATTTATATCTCGATAATCCGAATAATTGATTGCATACCTATATTCGGATTAACGTGAAATTCGGATTGGTGGATACCAGTCTAGCAAGTATAGCTGTGGCCAAAAAGACCTAAAGTTCTGTGAGCTCCTTTTAGTGCCATATTTCATAAAAAAATTTATATTTTTTACTTTTTTACATTCTGATACTTACAATGTCTTAACTAAACTATCAATAATAAATTCAAATTAAGACTTCAACATTTCATAAAAACAAAAACCCATACAACAAAAACCTAATTGTTTTTTAAAAATATTCATACGAAAACATAATATGTAACAATAAACATATTGCAATTTTGAGCATAATTCGCATCATAGAATCTCCAAGCTGCAATCAATTCGGGTTGTAGAATAATATTCGGATTATAGGGGTTTTGGATTATCGAAGTATTACTGTATATATATATTTTTTGTAAATTAAAAAATTAGATGTCAAATGTGCCCTACACGCGTACATTTAAAAATCAGATGAGGCACATTTAAAATTTTATGAAAGTATCTAATGAATGTCTAGCACAAATTATATTTTTACAAGAATTACAATAATACCTATTATATTATACTAGAATCGAGTACTAGCACTGAAGATATATGCATGCCGTAGACGAAATGAAATACTGGTATTTAAAAAAAATAAATAATTTTAGTGGAATTAAAAGGAAACTACTCGTTTTTTTATTTCTTTCATATACATTTCACTCAATAATATATTAAAATATTCAATTATATTTATTATACCCGTATGACTATATAGTCAAAGTGTATAATAAATTTGCCAGAGAAGGAAGGGGAGTAGATATAGACTCCAGTGTATGGATCGGATCAGAATCGAAAAATAAATCGATTTAGCTATGTATGTTCGTCCGTCCGTCCGCACGATAGCTCAAAAACTAAAGGAGCTAGAATCTTGAAATTTTCGCAAATTTTCGCAGCCGTCATCGCTATTTCGGTCCAGCCATTTTGGTCCATGGGTTCGGGTAGCTGCCATACAACTTCTTTTTTTATATGAGTATTTCTCTGTACCTATTACAGCTGCGTGTCTGAAATTTTGTCAAAAGTAGTTTAATTTTATGGCCATGCAAAATTTGGTTGGTCTACTGCTGAGAGTTCGAGTAGCTGCCATACAACTCCTTCTTTTATATGAGGATTACGCTACACCAAATGAAACTGTATGTTTGAAATTTTGCCAAAAGTAATTAATCGGATGAAATAATGTATATGTACGGTCATACGGGTATCCCAGAGTTGACACAGTCTACTCTACTACACTCTTCCTCGTTTTTAGCACATTTTCAAAAAATTTTGTAAAAATGTGCCTATATAGTTTCACTCTGTCCGTCCGTCCGTCCGTCCGTCCGTCTGTCTGTCCGTATGTTTACAAAAACTTTTACATCGTTTGAAATAGAGTAAAGAAATTTTAACCATGGGTAGTTTTCGCAAAAAAAATTATTTCGTAGAAGAATTTTTTTCTGTAGCCCCACCTGTTACGGGGCTACAGCCCCCCAAAGTTGGGAAAAGCCCTATATTTAAATTGTTATAACAAGAGTTCTGTTAGATATATTTTCAATCTGAAAACGGCAAACAATAGCGGGTTTCATAAACTTTATAAATATTTAAAAGGCAAATATTTAGGGTTGCCATACGGTACTAAAATTTAACATTACACAAAACTCAATTTTTGCAAAATTTTTGGCCACACATATCTTCTGAACGCTTCAAGCTACGGTCTTGAAATTTTGGGAGAAGTTAGATACTAAGAAACTAGTAGGAGTCGGTTAACAAATTTTTTTTGTCAAGCCCCCTATTTAGGAGCTATAAGGGATCGAAAATTGAAATTTTGCTATTTTTAAACACCTGTAACTTGAATACCTGTCCAAATTTTTTTTAGTGATATACAAAATTCAAAGCTCTATAATTATATTTTAACATGTGTCAAAGGTTTTTCTTAATTTTGAAGGGTGACAAAGCTACAGCCCCTGCAAATTCCAAAAAAGCCCTATTTTTAAATTGATTTAACAAGAGCTCTGTTAGATATATTTTCAACCTGAAAACGGCGAAAGATAGCTGGTTTCATAAACTTTATAAATATTTAAAAGGCAAATGTTTAGGGTTGCCATACGGTACTAAAATTTACCATTATATAAAACTCAATTTTTGCAAAATTTTTGGTCCCATATATCTCCTAAACGGTTTAAGATAGGATCCTGAAATTTTGGGAGAAGTTAGATCCTCAAATATTAGTAGGAGCCGGTTAATAAAATTTTTTTGTCCAACCCCCTATTTAGTAACTATAAGGGCTCGAAAATTTAAATTTTGCTATTTTTAAGCACCTGTAACTTGAATACCTGTCCAATTTTTTTTTTTATTAATATACAAAATTTAAAGGCCCAACATTATATTTTAACATATGTTAAAGGTTTTTCTTAAATTTAAAAGCGGTTCCTTAAATTGAAGAAAGTGTCTCTCAGTTTTACCCATTTTTTCTTAGATTGTATAATTCTAAGTAAAATTCCAAATTTTTGTGGAATTCACAATTTAATTCCTAGAACCTAAAAAAATGGAGGGGGACGGAGGGGGGAGTTAGATGAAGTTAGATCCTTGAGAAACTTGGCAATCTTCCCCAATGAATGGCTATAACAACTTTAAATTAAAAACTTTACTGCTAGCAGTAAATTTTATAAGTAAGCAGTAACTATTTCCAAGTAAATATTTCCAAAGTTAAACTCTGTATGTAATACAATATAAATTTGAAAATGTGCTTTTTTAAAAACCCTTGGTTTTTTTCATCACTTGTTTAATAATATTATAAAGTATGTATATATATATATATATTTTATAAATTGATAAGTATAATCCCTGTTCCCTATAGTAAAAAGTTTTATTTCATTTATCAATCAAATATTTTAATATGTTCTTGATTATAAAGATATATTATATTAATTAAGTATACTTATTAGTTATTTTATTACTTATTATTACTAATATTATATTGGCAATATATATATATCATTAATTTTTTCTAATATAAACATTTTAGTAGTTAACCAATGTATAGGGTAAAAAAACAATTAAAAGTTTAAAGAATTGTATAGTTTTTAAACACATAATAGAAACTGTCGAATGTGCCGCACAAACATGTTCAGTTCATATCTTCATATACATATATATCTATATATATATCATTTTATATATAACCAAATGAAATGGGAAATTACCTGCTACTTGTATATAATTAAGAATTAAAAAAATGAAATAAAATATATAAAAAGCTTAGCAACTGACAATTAAATTTTATAAGAAATATCAAACTCAAAAAATATAAATGGCTTCATAATTTTGGCAAAACCTAATGTTGAAACTTTACAATGCATGCCTTCTTTTGTAAACATCTTACGAGAATTAAAACAAAATTTCACGTTTTTCTCCAAAACTTTTAAGTAGTTTCTTTTCAATTTCAAGATATCAAAGGTGCACGCCACCTGTTAAATATGCCCGATTATCCAATGAAACTTTTTTGGACTTCTGAAATTCAATTGCAAATTTATCCAATATTAAAATTGAAGATACCGACTATTAACTCAGATTTTTTAATTAACCCCAGTTTCTATTTATTTAAATGACAAAGCTGAACCACCATCAATTCTATTCAATTCTATTATTTTTGCCTAATATTTCTGTTAATTTGAAATTAAGATTTAATTAATGTTAGTTATTAACCTTTTTTAGTATTTCAACTTCATCTAATGAAATATTTACAAATTTTTTTTGCTTCCAAATTTTGTTTTTGTATTACATTATTAAAATTTAATTGAATGGACAAAGAGATGCAAATTTTCAGATGTTTAATTTCAAAAGTACCATTTATATTACTTACGTAAAAAATCTTTCGGATCGCACAGCAGTCCAACATTTACTAACACTCTCAGTTCATCTATTTAATGGCAAAGCAATACATTATAATGTATATATGAGAAACTGTTAATACAATGCTATTAATTATTTCCTAATGGTCCTTTTGGTTTCAGTATCCCAAATCAAATTTTACTAATACTCTAAGCTCCCCTAATGGCAGAACAATACATTTTAAATTTGAATAATATAATACAGTACACCCTCGCTATATATGAAGCTTATCCATTATCCGGTAAGAATAGGTCTGGGTATTAAAATATACAGGTGCTGAATTGATCTTTGATTGAAATATACAGGGGCTAAATTAGCCGTACTTTTATGTACCTTTACGCGTATTCCTTATATACAATACATTGTTTATCTATATAATGTACATGGTGTAAGATGTGTAATCATCCCTGATTCGTTTACTGTTTTTTGGAAAAGGATGACTGAAAACAATTATTTAAATAATTATAAATAATCACACATTCATTAAACACAATTATCAATTATATTCGAGTTATCAGTATATCATTTCCATAACTCTTCATCTCTAGCCTATATGAAACTTTAATTCTTTTTAATTTAATACTTAACTCATCTTTTTTGAACAGGTCCATGGATTTTAGTTCTTAAAATATAAGAATTAAATTGCATTTTGATTTTAATTGCTTTATTCTTTAATTCCTACCACTTTTCCAGTCACTAAATGAATTTTGGAACTTAAAATCTACTTTACACTCATCCAGGTTAATAAAATTTTTTAACAAATTTTAGTATTTTAAACTTCTTTTTATTTTCCTTTCATTAAAGTTTTTACATAATTATATGTAATATGACTATAAATATATATTTATATATATATTTTGATTTATTTTTATTACATCATATATTTATTTTTTAAAATTAATTTTATATTATTAATTAATTTCAATTTCGGATTATTTATATAGGTTTCTTGTTTTTTTTTGTATTTACCTTTTCAATTAAATATTTTTAACTAAAAATTATTATAATATTTTTAATAAATTTTTTAATAAATAAGAGCATATACATTTAAATTAAATTTTTAGTTTTTTTTTTATTTTTTGTTTTTCTTTTTATTTTAAGTTTTAATTTTTTTTTTTAGTTTTATTTACCAGCTTCATTCATATTTTTTGGTATACTTAATAATGAATTAATTAATTCCGAATTTCGTTTTGGCATTTGTGGTGTTAAATAATTAAAATTGGCTCCATTTGATGATAAATATCTACATGGATTATTTGATGATGATGGATCAATAGTAGCTAACCAAGCAATCAATTCTCTGGCATACTATATATTAATTATATTAAAATAATAATTAATAATTAAATAATAATAATAATGATAATAATAAATAATAATTAAATAATAATAATTAATAATTAAAAATTACCTCTTTATCCAGATACCTTTCTTCATCTGGACGAGGAAGTGCCGTTACTAATCCAAAAATTATAACGAATAAAAAAAATGTTAAAAATTTATTCATTTTATTTATTTTAAAAATTCGGAGTATTTTTATTTTTCGGAATATTTTTATTTTCGGAAACTTTAGTTTTTATGATTCTCTGAATCCAACTTGAGAATAAATGTGGCTTATAAGGATTTAAGCTTACCCTTATATAGTAAAACAAAAGAAATTTTTGTTTGTATTAAGGACAAAATTGATTTAAATAAATTTATTTACATATGTATGTAGGTATATGTGTGTTGGAGTTGGAGAGTATTAATAAAAAAAATACAAAATATTTTGTCTGTTATTGACATTTTTCCTTTTATTTGGAATTTAATTTCTATTATATTATATGTATATTATGTACAAGATAAATATCGTATATATTTTTTTTATATAATTTCATGTATATATATATAAACTAAAATAATAGATTGTAACAAATTTTAGTATTATATTTATTTTTATTATTTGTATTGTAAATAATTATTTAAGTTTGCAATTTTTTTTTTAGTTGAAAAAAAATACAAATTAAATGATTACACTCAATTACAGTATATTTGAAAAATATTTGGCTGTTATAAGTGAAGTTGTAATTGAATATGTTTAATATTTTAAAAATTCCTTTAGTTTTACAAAAACAATAAATGAAAATTGCCAACATTCTATATTTTTTGAATTAGAAAAACTTTCAAAAAAGAAAGTCAAATTTGAGTGTTTCTTCCTTCCAACACTATTGGGCTCCTCAGTGGGTAATATATGATTGCACAACCCAGACAACACCAAATAAATTTTGATCTAACAGATGTCTTTATATAAAAAACGAGGAAGAGTGTAGTAGAGTAGAATGTGCCAACTCTGGGATACCCGTATGAACATACACATTATATCATCCGGTTAATTACTTTTGGCAAAATTTCAAACATACAGCTATATTAAGTGTAGTGTAATGCTCATATAAAAGAATGAGTTGTATGGTAGGTACTCAAACCCTCTGCAGTAGACCAACCAAATTTTGCAGAAAGTTTGGCCATAAAACTAAACTACTTTTGGCAAAATTCCAGACACGCAGCTGTAATAGGTACAGAGTAATGCTCGTAAAAAAAGAAGTTGTATGGCGGCTACCCGAACCCATAGACCAAAATGCCTGGATTTAAATAGCGATGACGGCTGTTGCGAAAAAAACGAATTTGCTAAAATTTCAAGATGTTAGCTCATTTATTTTTTGAGTTATCGTGCAGACGGACTGACGGACATACATAGCTAAATCGATTTATTTTTCGATTCTGATCCGATCCATACACTTGAGTCTATATGTAGTAGCAAATTTATTATACCCTTTGACTATATAGTCATACAGGTATAATTATTAAGATCATCTGTGAATTGTAACAATAGACAAAAATTTACTGTAAACAAATAATCAAAACAAAAATAAAATAAATTACTTTTGCTTTTATGTTTTGAAAAACCTTAAAATTTGGTTATACCCATATATATAGGCTATATATATTTTGACCATAGAACCATAGGTAAAATATTTGCTAGTAATTAATTTCGATAAAAGAACATTACTCAGACTTTACGCGAGTATGAGTAGCCCTCGTAGATTGTATGACTGATCATTTGTAATTTAACTTGCATGTTTGTAATGCTGGGTTCAGTGATGCTGGCATGGCTCTTTAATGTTTTGTTTACTAAATGAGCAACATTTTCATTGATGCTTGATTTAAAAAGCAATTGTCTGATACAAAAATATATAAATGATTAAAATTGTTTGTAAAATATTCAAATAATTAAAAATAGTATTAAGGTAGGTTTACTATAGTTTTAATTCTTTTTTGCTTTTAAATTTAAAATTGTGTAAAAGTTGAGTTGTTTGATCAGGTTTAAAAGACTATGGGCATTCATATACAAAGTGAAAATTCTGATTAAGTGTTTTGTTAATACAACACATCAGAATAATCTCATCTATTATCAATTTTTTAAATCTTTCCTTGCTTGGGATCTATTATTTAAAGTTATCTTTGACTGCGGTGGAAAATTATTTCAAGTTGTGTGAACCCAAACTATGAACTGATGCCGATAAAAGAGTAATACTTACTTTTGAGATAAATATGTTAATAGCTTTTCCATTTGAAAGGTCAGCGTCTTACACTCAACATTATTTATCAAATACCTTGCATGTTTTTAGTTCGAATATTATTTGAAAATATTTTTTCTACTTAGTATCTTGCAGATATAGCCATATGGGTTTAAGTGTTTTTAGAGTATTTAAAAAATTATGGTATATTACAAAAATAAAATGTATTCATTTTAAAAGATTGCACAAGTCAACATATTTGTCTTTGATTTGTGTACAATTTAATAGGCAGAGTTCTTCTACCTAACTTAAAGCTATTTATAAATCCTTTAAATAACTATTTATTATTTAATAAGTGTTCATAACTGTAAAAAAAATGGAGCAAACTTGGATTGTTATTAAATTGACATATATATTTTTCAGCTTGAGGAGAATTAAGTTCAATTATTTTGTACAGTACTGTATCTATAAACATGGTATATCCTTTTATTGAATGAATCAAATCAAATAAAGTAATAACGGGAAAATTGTGATATAAAACCGTTTTAATAAAACAAAATGAAAAAATAACCTATCTTTGTTTTACTATTATTAACATTTTACCTGGTTTTGACAATTATATACCTTGTTGCTGACACAAATTTTAAAATAGAACTAAATCAATATATGTATGTATATAAGTACATATATATAAAGTAATTTTGTGTAGGTTAATCTGAAATTATGTGATTTAAATTTAAAGTTTTTTTTTTTTTTATTGCAATTTATTAAAAAAGTTAATTTACAAATCCATATTTACAACTAATTCTAATAATATTTGGATTTAAATTAAAATTATAAAAAAACTTTTCTATTAATAGATTTTAAACTATATTTAAGTCTCAAATATTTTATACCATTTTCTGAAACATTACGAGTCCGGAACGTTTGAAAATTTATAAATATGATACATAGCAGCTGGCTAAAAATATATTAATAAACTCCAATAAAATTCTTTTAAAACTAAGTATTAAAGACAAGTTCCAGGTCATGTCAAAGAAGAATTCACATTGTATGTAATTCATATTTAGCAACATTTAAAAAAAATTGTCAAAAAAATGTGTTTCACTCTGTCCCGTTCGTTCATCCGTCCGTGCGTTAATGACACACGTTTGAAATAAAGAAAAGTAATAAAATGATAGGAACTTTTTTGTATAGCCCCAACCTTTTCCGAGCTACAGTCAATAGTATACAAGCCACCTGAGCATGTGAAAATATTTATGCAAATGAGGTATCATCCCAAGTTCAATGAATTAAACAATCGTGATACCGGCATAATTAATTTTACGGAAAACGCTTTTGTAAATAACAGACAACATCAACTAGAGAATATATGACAAATGATCTTGTTGCAATAGTATAGTAACATAAATTATTGTAAAGAATAAAAATTTTATTTAGTTTTCATGGTCATGGTAACAAGAGTTCTATTAGATTTATTTTCAATCTTAAAACACCAAATGACAGTTGTTTTGTATATGCTTTATAAATGTAACACAAAGGAATTAGGGTTGCTATACAGTACTTTATTTTACCGTTATGCAAAACTAAATTTCAAACAGTTTGAGAAACTTTGAGGGTAGTTGAATCTTAAAATCAGAGTATATGAGTCTTTAATTAAACTTTTTACTATACGTTTCTTCATTTATAAGCTTCATTAAGAGGTCAAAAACGGAAAATTTATGCAAAACAATTTCTATAAGCTTGTAACTTTAATACCAGTTTAAGTTTTATTAAAAGAATAAATTGGAAAATTAATGCTCCATGGTTTTTTTTTTAATTATAAAATTATGTTTATCCAAAACTTCTCTTCTATCAAAAGCCATTTAACCTCCGGAATGGGTTCTATCCAAACCCATCTTACCTCCCGTGCCTTCAAATATATTTTTAAGACCACAAAAGAGGAAACTAATGGAAATAGGAATTTCTTAAGTGTGTAAATCATCATAAGGTAAAGTTTGAACCGTCTCACAATTCATTTTAAAGTAGTTCTTGAATAATATATCATTTTTTAGTAAATATCAATTTTACATATAATAAGTTAGTTATACTATTTTTAAAATTTTGTACGTGGGTATAAAATTTTTCAAACTTCGAACCCTCACAATTATTATATTTAAATGCCAAAAATATGATAAGTTATATATGAAAATATATGTATATATTACATAATCATTATTTTAGTCTGCTTACGATGTGCCCTATAAAAATTTACATTAAAAAAAATCCTAATACCTTCCAAAAAATTATAAGTGGGGGAGTTATAGAACTCTTTATATATTACAATCGTATTTTTCAATCGTTAATTTCTATTCTACTAAACTGTCTATGTAACTTTTATAGTGACCAAGATAAATTTAAAAAAAAGTAGTTAAACTATAAATGCAAATCGCAGTAAAAGCTATTCCATTTAATTTATTTCTATATTAAATGAATATTGAATATTACAAATGAATCTTGGTAGTTGCATGCACGAAATCTGTGATACAAAACAATTAATGATGAAAAGATGTATGATAAATAGCTATTATTTATAAACATTCATATTGTACCCAATGCTCGGGCAAATTAAGCGTTTAAGGTAAATCATTAGGGTAGGATCATTAAAAATTTGACCAATTGATTATGAAGCATACTTGAAGAAATATTTTATATATATTAATAATTTTATAAACATCATGACAAGGGATGAAGACGCGTAGCTGCAGTTAGATAATTACATGTTTATTCCAGGTTTTACATTAGATTTTATGGTCTCGATGCTCCCAATGTTGTTTAGTGCCGCTCTTCCATTTCTTATTTAATTTATTTTACTTAATTCAGGAATTCCTGGAAAAAGCAAAACTACTCAGTTCTACGAGTAGACGAGTTTTTTTTACAAAATCAAGATTAAAAGTTTTTCCAAAATATGTATATTATATGGTCCCCCAAATTAAAAAGCTAGCAAATACATGTATTGAAAATTGATTGAAAATTCCATTCAAGTATATTTTAATAAATTAAATTTAATATTTTTAATTTAAAAAAAAAAATTAAGTTATTAAAACTGAAAAATTTTTGTATAATAATTAAAAATTATGTGGATTTTGTACAAAACGTGCTCAACTAAATCAATTGCTAATTGGAAAAATTTTAAAATACGTTTTTTTGCCAAATAATTATAGATCCGAACTAACTGAATAAACAGTATTTGTTTAATAGTTTAATTAATTAATAACAAATGCTATTTAATTATATTATAGCAATTCAATGCTTTTATTCTGATTAAAAATGTTAAAATTGAATAGATCTAAATTTATTTGTAAATAAAAAATATTTTATTTGTAAATAAAAAATAAATAAATTTTTCATTATTACTGCGTTCACAACTTACAAATGTTTATTAAAATTTTAAAAACTACAGATTTCAGACATGAGGATAATACTTCAATTACATAAATAGATATTTATAGTTGCGTGAATTTGTAGTTTTAAGAAATCTCAAAAGGTTTAAAGTATATAATTTTATATAATTGTCTAGTTTTTTTTTTTATCTTCAAATTAACTAGAAGATTAACTTTACATTTCTCTACTACTTAACTATAAGAGGTTAATTCTAGTCTAAGGTGGACAACTTTACCATATAAGAAATATATTCAAATTCAGGTTAATTTCTTTAGAAATAAAAATGTATAAAAATTTAAGTGTTTAATAGTTTGAAATGGTTCAATGACCTCCCTAACAGCATTTAAAATGAGAACAACTTAAGGTAAATTTTAAAAACAAACTTTTTACAAAATATTCAAATTAACAACTAAATTGTAGTTATTTGTATTAATTATTGAATATTAATTTTAATATATAGAATTATGTAATTGTTTAAGATTTATAGAGTTATTTAAAAATGGGTTTAAATTTGCATACCATAAACAGATTTTATTAATTATAAGAATACCACAAAAATTTGTTTCAAAATTTTTCATTCTGCGTTTAACAAATTAAATAAAAAATATGATTCTATCTTTGAACAAATTAATGTTAACAGGGTTTTATTTATTTTTGAAATTTAAATATTTTTAAACTTTAGAAGTATCTTTAATATATAAATTAAGAACATCCACTTACACTTTTAAAAATATTGATGATTGAATTAAGAGGTCGATCTTCAAATTATTGATTCTTAAATTTTAAAAGCTTGCACATATCTTAAAGCTTTAAATGATAATTATATATGTATAATAAAGTTTCAGAATCTTTTTCTCCATGCTTTTATGCTGAAGGAAACACAGCAATGGAAATTAAATAACTCATACCTTTTAAAATTTAAGACATAACTTTTTTTTGGGATTAAAAAAAAATACTCAAGCAATGCATCTTAATGCAAATCCTAAGTTCTTATCTTCCCGTTCGTCCGTTAATTTACAAAAACTTGTACAACGCTTGAAATAAAGAAAAGAAATTTGTCTACCGATACATATAATTTCATGGAACAAAGTCTAAGACTATCAAAAATTTTTAGTATGACGCTTCCGCTTAAGAGCTATTTTTAAACATTTGTGGCTTGAATATCTTTACAATTTTTTTTTAGTAACTTACATCTAATTTAAATCATAGCAAAAAAAGAACTTGAGATAACAAGAAAAGAACTTGTGTTATAAATCATTTTTAAAAAATAGCTTTTCAAAGACTAGAGTTGGATAGTTCTGTATAGATAAAGATTGAGTAAATAAGAGAAAATGTTTTTGTTTTTTGTGATATACCTACTGCTAAGATTTTATTCCATGTTATTATCTAATATGGAAACACTATATGATGTCTTACTTACAATCCAGATCCAGCCACAAGATATCCAATTTGGAACTCGTGTTTAATTTTCTTTTTTAATATTTTTTATTTTAAATAAAATGCAAATAAATCAAATTAGGAAAAATTTCTATTACAATTATTAATTACATAGCTACATTTTTAACAAAATTTTACCATTGCAGTAACTTTTTTTTTTAATTTACAAACAAATTTTATAGGTACCTACTTATTTTAAAAAAGAGGCTTTTTATGTTTATACTCTAATCACTTTTTTGATTTTTTATTTGTGGTTTGTTGAATTAAATAACCAATACAAAAACCATGTACTTGCGATAAATGATAAATAAAATAAAAAAAACAAATCGATATTTGATTACATATTTGTTTTATATTGATAATAAAATTAGTGTATTAAAAAATAATAAAACATTAAACTACAAAATAAAAGAAATCATATTGTAAGAAAATGAAATAAAAATATAAGTAACTTATTTGATAAAATATGAAATGAAGCCTTTACTTTTTCTTAAATAATTTAAAAACAATATAAAACATTTCTTTACATTACTTCTTAAAAAATATAAAACGTTATGACAGTTTTAATAATAAATATGAATATAATTTAATTTTATTGGATATTTAGTGATTATTAAAAACATTTGCTTGATAACTATTTAAAACTTTTTTTTATTAATGTTTATTTTTGGTTTGGTTAATTAACGAGTTTTGATCATATTTAATAAAATTATTAAAAATATATATAATTAAAAAAGTAGAAGGAAATCAATCAAAATTAGATAACTTTAATAAGTTAAATATTTGTTTAAACTTTTTTAAACCAAAATTTTCTAAAATTAATAATGGAGAATCTTTTTATTATATTCTTAACTCTAATATAATGTCTATCTTATAACAGAAACTACTTGATTTTTTTTCTTGAATTAAATAATTAAAATGTCTATAAATAAAAATATTACATTAATTTTTGTAAAAATTAAGCGATCTTGGTGTAAAAGTCATTTTTTTTAAACATAAACGTGCTTGATTGGTCATATAAATTTGATCTTTTGTTAGCCCACAAACTGTTTTTTCCCATTTAGGATCTAAAATTTGTTGTTTAGTAGGAGCATTATCATCAACTATATTTAAGGCATTGTTAACACCTAAAGTACCACCAATATTTGTATTTTCAACAGATGCATCTTCCGATGAATCTAAAATTCCAGATTCACAAAGAGCACTATCGACAACCCCTGAGTCTGAATTTAAAAATTTACTTGGTGTTTCTGTTTCATATGGTAAATTTAAAGTTGACATTTGACTATCCCACGTATTCATAGCTAAAGACTTTCTTGCCTTTTTATTTGAAGGATAAAGATTTTCTTTGTATTGTTGTTCATTATCATCAATTTTCGTTCGGTTATTCTTATTTACTATTTCAACTTTATGATTATGCGTTGTATTACTGTTTTCGTAACTAGATGTTTCCTGCTCTTCACTAATAATTTCTGCTAAATCTTCTGCCAATCTGTTTGGACTTGGTGGAATATATCGTTCACCACCACGTTTTTTACCTAAAGCAGCTAAAGCATCTTTAAAAGGAGTTGGTGTTTTTGGACCAATGTTTAATGAAGCTTTATGAGGAGTTTCTAATGAAGAGGAATTTTTTACATCGTCTTCCTCGTGCTTCACCTCATTTTTCATAGGATTTCCATGCTCTTTTGTACGAACGGGTGTACTAGCAGAGAAATTAGTATCAAAAGATAAATTTAAACATGGAGAGTTCAAAAGTTGACTGGGTGAAAAAGGTAAAGGTTTTACTGGTGTAGCAGCAGGAGATGATTGTTCTTGTTTGATATTAATTTTAACATCATTTTCATGACTTATTCCGACTGTAGATTTTGTAGAATTTTGATTTATGTGACTAACTACGGTACTTTGTTGATTTTGATTAGCTTGCCTTTTTCTCAAAATATTTGGTGGACGATAATGTAGCAATTTAGGACCACCGTCAATATTATTACTGTTGCCTTTTGTAGAATAAGAATTTGTTTGTAAATTCATATAATGTTGTGCATAATTAATATTATTACTTCCACCACCGTTGTTAATTAAATTCTTCAAATTCACTCGACTATCGCGGAAATCATTGCTTACATGTTTATCTTGATTTATTATTAAATTGCTTTCCATTCGGGGTTGTTTACGAGTTTCAAATTCATATTTTCTTCGCATTGTTGAGTTCCAATGATTTTTAATTGCATTATCTGTACGTCCTGGTAAAAGTTTTGCTATTTTAGCCCATTGATTTCCTAAAATTATTAAATTCAAAAACAATGATTTTCATTTTAGTGTTAATTAAAATCTATTTTTACCCCATTGCTGGTGAGCTTGATATATTATTTTATCTTCTTCTTCTGTCCATGCAGTTTTCTTAATATTTGGATTTAAATGATTGTGCCATCTTTCCCGACACTGTTTTCCAATTCTTCCATTTAGATACCTTGCTATTAATGTCCATTTTTTTGGACCATATCTTTTTACAAGTTCTATAACCTTATCATCTTCTTCTCTAGTCCATGGGCCTTTAATTAATTCAGGATTAACTACTTTAGACCATCTTTGTTGACACTGTATATCAGATCTATCATTCATTAACTTCGATATGATTTCCCAATTTTCGCCATACTGGGTAACTAAATTTTTCAAAGTTGCATCTTCAGTTTTTGACCAACGCTTTGAATTTCCAAATTTTTTTGAATTTATACTACTATCGTCCCCATCTCCAGCGTTACCATCAGATTGTTCTATAGTTATAAAAAATTACAATCTTTTAAAACATCGTTAAAAATTTAAAAATATTTTAAATCAAACCTGAATAATCATCATCTGCACAGGAATCGCTGTCATTATTCATGGCCGTTGTTAAAAATTGAAATGTCAAATCGTTGTTTAAAACCTATTTTTATTTTAAAATAATTATAAGTTTTCGTCAACTATTCATAAAATAAATAATTTGTACTAAGTACTCTTAAAAAATATAAGTTAAAATGAATAATTATACAACAGCAATCTTATTTTTTAAAAATTGTGGCTTTTAGTAATGACAAAAAAATCTGTTTAACTGACGGCTGCCCCCTTTGCTTCGTTCTTTTTTATTTTCCTGAATTATGATGCCGTTGCGCTCTTTCAAAATACTAAACTTCAAAACACTGTTTACTATGCAAATGCATTCAATTTTACAATATTATTCCAAAACAATAATGTTATCTTTAATATTAAATACGATTAAACTTTTTATATGTAATACAATATTTACAAAAACTTTTTTTAATACTTAATTAAAATTTCAATTTAATTTACGTTTTTTTCTTAATTTTTTTTACAACAATACAAACTAGCACCTGCCTGTTTTAACACGGCTAAAAGTCGACTTGTATAAGAGTTGCCATCATTTTAAACTTTGTGAACTCTGTAGATGTCGCTGTTGCTTCAATAAAACCTATTTTCAACTGAAAAACAAATTTATAAAATAAAATATGGGATTTTTCAAATTTAAATATTAATAAATTATTTTCAGTACACAATTTGTTTTTAAATCTTGGAAAATAATTAAATAATTGAATTTTTAAAACCAACCCTAATAACAATATCGAATAAATAAAAATAAATGTTTTTATTTTGGTGTATTAATTTTGGTTCTTAATATAATATTATAAAAATCAATTGAATAAATTTATTATAAATTTAGTCAATATTAATTGTTAATATTTAATTAATACATAAGACCACATATCATATAGGATTTAGCAATAATATCGCTGGTTACTAAGGCCATTTCAAGTTTTCATACTATTATTAATTAGTCAGTTATATTATTTTTTATATTATGGATTGGTATTTACCTTTATAGATTATATATTTTGTGAAATGGTAGATTTCTTAATACCAGTTTAGTTTGTTTTTTATTAAAAAAAAAACAGTTTTATTATAAAAATACAACTGTTATAAAATGTTTTACATGAAATGTTATTGAAAATGTGAATTTACTATGTAAAAGTGTTATATTTGAAATCTAAAAATTCAATTTAAAAGTCAAAACATCGCCAGTGAGAAATTACAATAGACAACCAATTGACAGCAGTCATTTTCATTTCATTCAATGGATGTGTTAAAATAACACACTTCGTTAATAGTTCTTTTGCATTTTCTACGCCGTGAAGTTGCACGTGTTTGTCTAATATTTATGTTTTAAAAAGAATTAAAACTCAATAATGGAGAATGTCGATCAAAAGCGTATAATTGAACTTTGTTGCAATTACTTGAAAGATAAAGATACAAAAGTTGTAAAATATTTACAAAAAAAATTCAAAATTGTAAGTAAAATAGCATATTTAGCCACATAGTAACTATTTTCCCTATATAAAAAATATATGTATATCTGATTTTCATTTAACTTTAGGCCAAGTTGGAAGAAAATCAACCAAAACTAGAGCAAATAGTTTCAAAGCACTTTAAACAAAGTCCAAAAAACAATTCAAAATTCGATAATAAAAATGGTTTCAAAAACGTTCAATCAAGTGGAAATAAAATAATGAGAAATAATAAATTTCCCAATAACAATAACAGATTTGGTAAACCTGACAGCAAATTTTCGAGGACCAATAATTTTAATGGAAATCAAAGAAACAATTATAATTCAAATCAAAGAAGTAATAGTTTTAATGGAAACTCAAACCTTCAATGTTTTAACTGTAAAAAACCTGGGCACATGTCAAAAGATTGCCGCCACCCACGAGAAGAAAAACGTTGTTATAACTGTCAGAAACCTGGTCATAATGCCAATGATTGCTCCGAACCAAAAGAAGAACCAAAATGCTTTCAATGCAAGCAACCTGGTCATTTTTCAAAAGATTGTACTGAAGAAGTAGAAGCTGAATGTTACAATTGTAATGAAAGGGGTCATAAAGCTCCCGAATGTCCTGAAGAATTAAATAATAATCGTTTTTCAACTTTCTTATGCCGTAGTTGCAATAAAAAAGGACACATTCAACGAAATTGTCCAGAAAAACCAATGTTTTGCTATAATTGTCAGGAAAGTGGTCACATTGCTAAAGAATGCAGAAATGAAAGGAAAAGCGAAGAAAGAAAATGCTTTAACTGTAATGAAACAGGTCATATTGCCGCAGATTGCACTGAACAAAAAAATTCAAATAGCAAGTCAATGCTTTTTAAATGTCGTAAGTGCAATGAATGTGGTCACAAGGCAGTAGATTGTCCTAAAAGCTCTGTACATTGTTTCCGCTGTAACAAACCTGGTCATATTAGTAAGAATTGTAACGCTGAATTACAAAATGAATCTGATCAAGAAAAAATGGAACTTGAATCATCTGATGACGATTAAATAAAATTTGAAATATTTAATGTCTATACTTCGTTTAGAAAAAGATGAAAATTATTAAATTAGACATAAAACATGGATTTATTATACATATTAAAAATTGCATATACAAATAGATATGTATTTGTAAACAATATAAATTTTACAGTGTATGGATTTTCATTTTAAAATTAGAAATTAAATCTTTTACTTTAGTTTTGAAATGTTTTTCAAAAACAAAGTATTTTTAATTCCAATAAAAGATAACTTAATATCAATAAATAAAATAATCAAAGATTGACACTTTTTTGTTTTTATTAGAAAATAAAATAAATTTTAAATCAATAATTTATACATGAAATCTGTAAAATTATTGCTTAATTTTGCCAAGTATTAGAAAAAGAGCTGCGAGTTTAAACGCATTTATTAAGACTCGGTTAGCGAGAAAAGTTTGCAAGTATTCTAATGCCTATGTTAAGATGAAATTTTATGGTAGAAAACCCAAAAGATTTGTGAACTGTGGTTTATATGTATGTACCTATGTACTCTATCCAAAGTTTTTTTTAAGAAACATTTTAATCAGAAAACCCTATACATACTCCTTTTTATAATTTTTTCATTTTAATTGCTTTTAAATGAATTAAACCTCGACTTAAATTTTTAAAAATTTAGTTTATATATATACAGTATACCTAGCTATTTAATAAAAATTAAATGGATGTTCACTAAATTTTGTGCATTTTATACCATGAAAATATTGTGCAAAACATTAACATAGTGCTTTAACCTGCATTAATTCTTTCAGAAATTATGAGATACAATTAAAATATAATTAATCTAGGTTATGAATACAGCATAGTTAAGAGTTATAAATGTCAAGAACTTATGTTTGTTTTGAATTTATTAAATTTTAACTAAACGTAAAATGTTATTGATTATCAATGAATAGTTTACATTTAAATAACCTTCGTAGATCGTAGAAAAAATAAAAATATTTAGTAAATGATTTGTAGTGTTTTGTTCAACAGCAGACAGAGAGCGGCCATATGTAATACCAATTGCTGTTCCTCACACACATGATGAAACAATTATTTTACACTTCATTCTTTATAGAAATATAGATTTTCTCAAAATTCTTTCTTTTAAATTTTTACAAATGAAATAAATTTTGATAAAAAAAACCTAAAAATAATATATGTATAGTAAAACATAAAATTCACTCAACCCCACAACCCTTTATTTTTATTTAAAAAAAATAAAGCGGCTATACATAAAATTGAGTGTCGATAAAAAATAAATATATAATATTTTTAAATATATTTTAAAATTAATTTATTGTCAAAACAATAAATAAATTTATTGTACATATTATGATGATAATTTATTTTAATAAACATGTAATGTATCATTATAGACATAAAATACGTTTAATATAAAAACAAATCTAATTTACAAATTATTTATCGTTAAAAAGTGCTACCAACTGTTGGTTATCGATAAGTATAGAAGAGTAAATGTGAATTTACAAAACGGTATGAGATTAATGAAGTTAGCTTCAATTAAAAAAAGTAGTTTTGTGAATGCTTTCCATGCTTGCTTATTTCTCTTTTTTGTACTTGATATCGAGGGATTGCACGTGTTTTTAAATACAAGACTAATTTTTTTTTTCAATTTTTAAATAAAAGTTAAATATGGCAGAAATTAATGATAATATATTACTTTCCCTTTGTTGGGATTTTCTTAAAAATAAAGACAAGAATTTAGCTAATGTTTTACAACAAAAATTTAAAGTGGTAAGTAAAGAAATAAATTTTTTAATAATTAGGTGACGATTAAAGTATTTTATTTTAAATGCGTTGCTTTAATCATTAATTTTTATTAATTTTTCTTTGAAACATGCATACAAATTTATACCTTTCAATTAACTTTTATAAAAAACCGCATTGCAATTAATAGCTCTTGAATAGATGCAATTTTTGTTATGGTTTTTTTTATATACATACATAGATTACATCTAACTAATTATAGAAATATGTATATCTATGGCGTAGATTCTACGCATATATAAAATCCTAATTCAATTGTCGTTGTTTTATCAAAAAAATAAAATTTTCAAAAAAAAAAAAAATACTTATATAGTATACAATTTCATGCAATTAAAATTTAGACTTTAATCAAAATGTATATTTATTTTTAGGATGAATTAACAAAAGATTCTCCAAAATTGAAAGATGTTATAGTAGGATATTGTAAAACAAATTCAAAAAAAATTCCAAAAATAAAACAGGGTTCAAAAAATAAAACGCAAGACAGTTCTTCAAGTGAAGAAGACAGTGATGAAGAAGTCAAATCAAATATACCATTAACAAATGGTAAAGCAAAAGTACAAGTGCAAAATGGTAAAGCATCTCAAAAAAAGAAAGATTCAAGCGATGATAGTGATTCATCTGATGAAGATGAAACCCCAAAGAACAAAGCAACACCAGCCAAAACAGTAAAAGCAACAAAAGCTAATGTAGATAAAAAGGCAAATGATTCATCTAGTGAAGACAGTGACTCATCTGAAGAAGCTCCAAAAGCAAAAGCAACACCAGCTAAAACTGTTGCCGCTGTAAAAGCAACTCCAGCTAAAAAGAAAGATGAATCTTCTAGTGAAGACAGTGATTCTTCGGAAGAGGAAGCTCCTAAATCTAAGAAAACGCCAGCTAAACCGGTTGCAAATGCAAAAGTAACTCCAGCTAAGAAGAAAAAGGATTCTTCTAGTGAAGATAGTGATTCATCTGAAGAAGACACTCCCAAAGCGAAAGCAACCCCAGCTAAACCTGTTGCAAATGCTAAAGTAACTCCAGCTAAGAAGAAAAAGGATTCTTCTAGTGAAGATAGTGATTCATCTGAAGAAGACACTCCCAAAGCGAAAGCTACACCCGCAAAGACCGTAGCAGCTCCAAAAATAACTCCTGCTAAAAAGAAAGACGATTCTTCAAGTGAAGATGATAGTTCTGACGATGAAAAGCCACAAAGTAATTTAAAATAATTAGTATATTTAAAAAATTATATTACTGAACTTTTTAATTTTAGCTAAACAAAAACCACAAGCACCTAAAAAAAAGAAATCAGAAAGTAGTAGCTCAGAAGAAGACGAAGAAGAATCAAAAGTAAAAGCAATAACAAAAAATACACCGAAGAAGAAGGATTCAAGCGAAAGTTCCAGCGATGAAGATGAAAAGCCTGCTGCTAAGCCGGTTGTCAAAAAAACTGCTTCAGTAGCGAAAAAAGATAGTTCAAGTTCAGAAGATTCTTCAGATGATGAACCACCAACAAAGAAAACCACAGTGACTCCCAAAGCTACTCCAGCTAAAAAAAAAGATGATTCATCAAGTGATGATGACGATAGTTCAGATGATGAAAAACCAAAAAGTAAACCTATTCAAAAAACAGAAAATGTTGAAGATGATAATGAAAAACCTAAGGCTGGAGATAAAAGAAAAGGAAAGAAAAATAATTTTGAACCAGCGGCTAAAAAAGGAAGTTATTCCAACTTTGTAAAAGGAGGAGAAAATCAGGTAAATATGTTTTTTTTTTTAATGAACTATTTTGAAGTTTCACTTTTCTTAAAATATTAATATAATTAAAAATGGAATTTCGTCACAAAAATCTTTATTTATGGAACCTTTAATTTTTTTTAAAGTTAGTTTTTTTTTTTGAAAATTGTTTTCTTTTGTAAAAAATATTAGAGTGAAAAATCAACAGTAAAATGTCGTAATTGCAATGGTGTGGGTCACTTTGCTAAAAATTGTAAAAAAGGGAATTCAAACAACAGTTTTAACAGTGATTCCTCAATAAAATGTTATAATTGCAATGAAAGTGGACATTATAAAAGTAATTGTCCTAATAATAACGGTGGTGATAATTCAGTTACATGTTTTAATTGTAATCAAACTGGACACAGAAAAAGCGAATGTCCTAACAGTAGCAGTAGCGCTGAAAGGAAATGTTATAATTGTAATCAAGTTGGTCATAATGCTGTGGATTGTTCAGAAAAATTAAATGATAATTGTTTTGCAAGTTTTACATGTCGCACATGTAATAAAACCGGGCATATAGCACGATCATGTCCAGAAAACCCAATCGTATGTTATAATTGTAATGAAACAGGCCATATTGGTAAAGAATGTCCACAAAGACAACAACGAAAATCAGATAACCCAATCATGTGTTATAATTGTAATAAAACCGGTCATATTGGTAAAGATTGCCCACAAAAAAGACAACGAAAATCACAATCAAACTGCTTTAAGTGCAACGAACCGGGTCATAAGAGTTTTGATTGTCCAAAATAATACAATAAAAACTTGAAATAAAATTTATATCTTGTAATAAGAGAAAATAGAAGGAATAAAAGCAAAATTTATTATTAATCAATACAATATTTTATTTTGTAGGTAATGTTAGGGTAGGGGAGGGTTATTTCAAAAATACAAATCATATCTCTGAGTAAATTGGAAAAAAATTTTCATTACATTCAATTATTATTCTTTACAAGGGCATTTGCATTAAATAACTGTTGGTTTAACCAAATAAATTTCTTGAATTTCTTTAATTATATTTTGAGATTTAGAAATTTGAATGAATATTTGTTGAAATATTCTTATGTTTTTCTTTAGTTTTCTCCAGTAAATGGAAATATAAAAAATCATAAAAAAAACAATCAGAATACACCCAAAACACCATTTAGGCGTGTTCGTGAAGAAGAAGTTGAAATTGATCCAAGAGTTATAGACAATTCATTTGAAGCTAAGGTTAGTGTTTTAGAATATTACAAAAAAATTAACCTAAGGGCATGAAAAGAGAAAATAAAATTCTATCAAGCATACACAGGGTAAATTAACATTTGATATTTTTTAACAATGTTAATGCATTAAAAATTACTGGACTCATAATTCCATTTTTAATTATTTTATTTATATTATTTTTAAAATTTTATATTTAATGAAAATTATTAAACTGTGCTAATAATTGCTTGTTGTATTTTCTTTTTCTTTTTTCATGTTATCAAAAAAAATTTAATTTAACAAATAAAATAAATTCGCAACAATTAAAAACAAAGGATGGAAATGATAATTCAAATACAGAAAACAAAGGTGAATTTGATAAATTTAACCGAAAGTCTTTCGGAGGTGATGATAATAAGAAGAATTGGAATGGTGGCAAAGATCGTAAGTCATTTGGTGGAAATGATAGAGGAAATTTCAAAGGTGGTCGTGGAGGTGGTGATAGAGGAGGTCGTGGAGGCGGCTTTGGTGGTCGTGGGGGTGGGGATAGAGGTGGCTTTGGCGGTCGTGGAGGTGGGGATAGAGGTGGCTTTGGCGGTCGTGGTGGTGGTGGAGGAAGAGGTGGTTTTGGTGGTGGTAGAGGTGGAGGAGGCAGAGGAGGAGGAGGCGGTAGAGGAGGTTTTGGTGGTAGAGGTGGAGGTGGTGATCGTGGCGGTCGGGGACGTGGTGGTTTTGGCGGTGGAGGAGGTCGTGGTGGTTTCAATAAATCATCTGATTCACAACAAAACAAAAAAATTGTATTTGATGATTAAAAAAACAAAATCTATAATAATTAGTAAAAATAAGAATTATCAAATTGTTGCGAATTATTTTTATATATAAAGTATGTTTAAATTGATTTAAAAAATTCTTTTTAGTATGTAATAACTAATAATATTTAATATTTTAGAAAAATGCACGCGGTTCTTGGGGTGAAAAAGCTAATAAAGATTTAAAACATACTAAAGGAAAATCATTTAAACATGAAAAAACTAAAAAGAAGCGTGGCAGTTATAGGGGGGGCTTTATTGATACATCTGTAAATTCAATTCGTTTTGATGACTAATTTAATAACAAAAAAAAAGTTATTAGTGTTATATTTTACGTATTTTAATTTTTATTTTCTTACATTTTTTTTTAGTCTGTTAAGAAATTTTACTATAATATAAAATGTTCAAAAGATATTAATGTAATGCAAATGTAAAACAATATTCTTTTTCTCAATTAATAATTATTTACATTATTTTACTTTAAAAAAAGTCAGCAGTAAAAGTTATGTACACCGTTGTAAAATACAGAAATCATTTGAAATAACAATTTTAATATTAGATTTTAATTAAAAAAAAACAATTACATGAAAAATAAATTTATTTACTATTATTAGTAATGAACTAATAAAAAATTAAAACTTTAATTTGATATAAAATTAAAGAAATAATCTTAAATATAAAATAATATAAGAAACTAATAGAGCATTTTTATTTTTTTATGAAATTAATATTTCAGTTAAGCATTTAGAAAATTTTAATTAAATTTTCCCTAAAAACTTGTTTAACTATTTTAACTAGTATTATATTAAACGCTCTGCTTAATTTTAAGAAGTAGAAGTTACTAAAAAAGAGCTATGTTAATTTTCCCGAACGCAATGTGACCCTCAATAAACGCTGGGATATCTCCATAAAGTGAAAAAAATTATTTTAATTCAAACAAGCAAGCGTGTTAAATGTGCTTGCTAGAAGTTTAGCTTCTTAGTACAATTTAGTTGTACTTAAATCTATGCTTCAATAAAAATAATTGCGATAGATAGATAAATGCTCATCGCTTTTTACTGTAGCGACACTTCTTATTCGTTTGTTATCCGAACGTTGCGATGATAAAGTTGGTATTGTGACAACATAATAATATTTAAGAAGATTAACAACTATTAATAATTAACATTGTCCCAAATTGAGCCCTTTATACTTCATATTTCATAATTTTTTCGATTATACCATGCTTGATTAGTCAACTTATATTCCTAATCGCAATTGTGAAAATTGTGATATTTAGCGTTCATTGGATAACCCTACTCTACCCAAATAAATTTCGTGCTCTTTTTTCTTGGTTCTTGAAATAATCCCCTAAGTTTTTATTTATTTTTTTATATTTTAAACAGGACAATTTCGATTTTCACTTTTCAAATTTCTATTTCTGATAAAATTTATTAAGAATTGAATGACTGTTAAACAAAAGAATTTGAAAAATAAAGATCATTATTTCAAAATTTTTTTATTCGTAATTTTTTTATTTAAATATTTATTTGTGTTTCGCACTTTCAGTTTTTGAGATGCAGTTATTTGTTTGAACTTTTATGTTTTAAGGTATTTGAAAAATCAACTTTTGTTCGATTCGGTTCCTCTAATATTATGTTTACACTACGCAAAAAACCTACTAGATATCCTAGTTTTAAAATCAACTGTTCAGACTATCGTTATGCATGAACCTAGTATTGTTTGACGTTTCATACAGCAATATTTTTAAGAGTAAAACAAAATTGACTGTAAATAAAATAAATTAAAAATGAACAAGTTAAAAATTTTATTTTTTAATTATAATTTCGATTACATTTTATTAATAATAAATAAAATTTTTCTTTTAAAATTTAAAAAAAAGGCTATTTGTTTATTTTCAAAAATAAACAACAGTGACATTTTACAAAAAAATCACGTAGGGATGTAAAAAAATTCATATAATAATCGAATATATCAAAAAATTTTATTTAAAAATCTAGTTATAGCCGTTAAACTTAACTAGGACTTTGAAAATCCGGATTCTTCGAAGAACCTGTTGTGAACATGGTATAATCCATCTAAATTTTTTGTCAAATTTCTCTCATATTATTTATTTTAATAAAATATACATATAAATATATACACAAAATATATACATTTCATTAAATCGTTTTTATGAAAATTATCTATACTTTATTTTTATTGTCAGTCGCTTGTCGCGTTGATTGTGTTTGTAAAAATGCATGCAAAATAAACTAAATTTAGAATTGTCAATTTTTTCAACTGACAGTTTTGATTAATCTGTTTTTCGGTTGAATTTTATTAGTTTTCTTCTTTTACAAAAAAAAGTTGTATTCCAGACTATTCTTTCGTTATTATTAAAAAAATAACAATAAAATAAAAGTTAAAAATAGTTTTTTTCAATACTTGAGAAACCGGTTAAATATTTTGTGTAGAAAAAAAGAAATGTCTGCATTTACTGAGCAGGCCTTGCTGAAAAAACTTTTTGAATTAAACTCCAGTCAACAAAGTATACAAACATTATCACTCTGGTTAATACATCACAGAAAGCATCATGTTGGAATAGTTAAAACGTGGTTTAAAGAACTGCAAAAAGGTAACTATATTTAAATCTTCGTAATAAATATAATAACTCTTCAAATTAAATAATTTTAGTTCCTGAACAAAAGAAATTAACTTATATGTATTTGGCTAATGATGTAATACAAAATAGTAAAAAAAAAGGACCGGAATATGGCAAGGAATTTGAAAATATGTTAAATAAAGTATTTTCTCATATAAGCGATACTTGTGAAGATGAAAAATTATATATGAATTTATATCGTATATTACAAATATGGGAAGATCGTGGAGTTTATGAAAAAAAAACCATTAATGAATTTAGAAATAGTTTGACAAAAAGTACGACTGAAAAGGACGAAAATAAAAAACCTGAGACAAAAGCACCAGAAAAAAGGAAAAATGAAACAAAAAAACCTGATATTGTGCCAGAAAAAAAACATAAATCTTCAAAAAATGCTCCGACCGAAGAAAAAAATAAAACTATAGATACACAAAATACATCAGTAGATGAAATTAGTCCTCAAACACCTACTGGAGAACCACCAGAGCCTGAAGAATTGGTAAAAGCATTAACAGATTTAGAAAATTCAGCATCTAGTGATGCTGCAGTAAGAGAAAGAATTGCTAATTTACCAGCTGAAATCTCTGAAATACATACAATAAATAAATTAGAAGATAAGGAAGCTGCTGCTAAATTATCAAAGGAGGTAAAGCATAATATCTAAAATTTTAATTCAGTTTCTGACATTTTTTTTTTATAAATTTTTTAAGATAAATGAAGCAGTTCAATTGTTAAATGAATATAATGCAAGGTTAGCGATGGAAATGGAAGATAGAAAAAAACTAGCTGTTATGTTAAAAAATTTTCAAGCAGAACAAAAAGAGTTATTAGAGCAAGCTGAACAACGATTAGAGGTTTGTGTTTTTTCAATTTATTGACCACAGATTGTTAATGTTGTTTGGTTTTATTTTTAGGAATATACAAAAAAACTTGCTAAATACAAAGATATTCAAAGAGAAATAAAAGATCATTTATCAAATTTGCCAGATTTAAGACAATTGCCAGATGTTAGTGGAGGTTTTCTAGCACCTTTACCGTCTGCTGGTGATTTATTTAATATACATTGAAAACAAAATATTGTGTTTTATTTTAAAAATATATCTATTTAATTACCAATTATTATGAGAATACTTTTGTGTGTAATCATCATAGCAAAAAAAAAAAAGAAAAACAAAAAACTAAAAAAAAAGTTTATATAATTACACAAAATATGTTCAGAAGTTTTCAAAATTTTTAATTAGATCAGTGCACTTAAACTGTATGTATTTTCTTTTTTGAATAGTAATATGAAAACAAAATCGCATTAAATATTGATTAAATTTTCAATTTAAATATAGTACTGCGTTTATAATAAATGAGGTTAAAAAGAATCATTCAAATTCAAAAATTTATCTTTGGTCAAAATAGGCTAAATAAAAAGATTGAAGTTACATTAAATAAATAATGTAAAACGTATTACCCGTAGTTTATTTATTTTAGGTGCTGAGCTATTTAAAAATAATTACATCGTTGGGTAATAAGACACATTAGTTCAATAAAAAGAAATTGAAATTATTGATATCGTTTTTTATTAGGTGTCGGATTTTGTTGAATTCGAAATCTATAAGTTAATTGAAAAATTTGTTTGCTTAAGAAATGAGTTGTTTTTCTGTTAAATCATGGTTTAACGAAAATATTTAAAAAAAAAAATTACTAAAAGTACGAACTTAAAAATCCTAAAAACTAGTTAAATATTTCCCATATATTAACATATTTAAAGATTTATTATTTTACATACAAATATCATTTTATTACAAATTTCAAAATACACAAGTATAAATGTTTAAAAAATGAAAAATATTGAATGTTAAGTTTTAATTAATTAAGAAATTTGCTGAACCACACCAATTTTCTATGAATTCTATTATTTCCGGAATATTACTTGATGGATTCATTTTAGCTGCTACGGTTAATTTACTCCAAGCATCACGATTTGCTTGTTTATTTGATCTTTGAAATATAATTGGTTGTCGACCTGATACCGGATAACCGGTTACAATACATTCAATATCTGATAAACCAATACTCGATTCAAATAAATTACGTCCATCTGTTGGTAAATTTTGATCTACCCGTTGATCCATACTAACAGCTAAAATCCATTCACGTGCTTCTTCATGTAAATTGATTTCATTTCTCAAATGTAAGTTTTCTGGTATAGGAACTGAGCTTGGAAAATCTGTAACAGCTAAATCAGAATGGTCTACCAAATTTCCTGATCCGTCTTCAATAGCTTCACACACATCTAAATAATGATTTAAAATTACAAATGCTTCAGCTTCACGTCCAACTGATCGTAAATCCATTCCAGCTTCATAGAATCCTTTGTCAACTGGAATTATGTCAGTGTATCGAAGAATTGCCGTTGATATTTTGACACTAATTTGTTGCAGAGCTGGAACTTGTCGACATGCTGCTCTAGTCGTATAATAATGTGCTATTAGTAATAATTTATCAAACCGATCAAATATTTCAGTTTCTCCAAATTCAGAAGATTTAAGAGTCTAAAATGAAATAAACATTAGAGAAAATTTGTCAATTTTTAAAATAATGTAACCTTACTGTTGACAATTGATAAAGAAATGTTCGCAAATCCTTCCACAATTCAACAATTTCTGATTCCCTTAAAGAAAAACATTCCAAAGCTATTCTATAGTAAATATTAAAATTTTGTTCTATTGCCGGCGCGCCATTGGTTAAATATAAAGACAAAGCGGTGAGAGCTTCTCCGTCTCGAATTAATTGGGCCGCATATAGTGCTAAATATTTATGAAGAGCTTTTCCATTTAGCTGACGAGCTTTTTCTAAACATCTAACCCATTGTCCTTGTTCGGCGAGCATATCTAAAGCACTCATGATATCTAAATATGTAAATTATCAATATTAGTTAATAATTTCATATTTATTTAAGCTTCAACTTACCAATATCAGCTAATTGTTCAACATTTCCTTCATTTTTAAGTCTTGATTTTTGCTGTTGTTCAACATATGCTACTAATTCTATGTCAATTTCTTTAGCTAACCGACGAGCTTTAGCCCATTGTTCTGATTGTATAAAAACCTCAACTGCTTCTTTTGGCATATCTGCTGCTAAATAAAGTTGAGCTGCTGGTCCAATTTGGTTAATTTCTAACAATCTGGGACCCAATTGTTTTGCTACATCCATTGCATCTTTTCCTTCTAAAAATTGATTACATATTTCGGCTGCTCTAACTAAAGCTCTTTCAAGAGTTCCATCGTCTGCATTAGTTGAATCAATTTGTAATAAACATTCTGCGGCTTTACGAAATTCTTCATTTCTAGCAAATTCTGATGCTTGTTGTAAATATGATCTTGAATCCGCATTTGCTGAACCCATATTTGCATTACGTCTGCGTTCTTGTGTCTGAATTTTTCTAAGATCATTCAATGACACTGGGTGGTGTTCTTCAGCAATTCTAACTGCATCATCGATCATATTAAACTCCTTATAATGTTGTATAATAATATCTGGACGACCAGCTTGTAGTAATAAATTTTCATATTCCGGATAGTTTCCAGTTTCTAAGGCTGCTGTAGCGTGTCCCAGGAGAATTTCATTGATTGCTTCTGGTAAATGCTTTTCTGCAACTCTTATAGCCGACTTCCAATCACCACCATGCGTATGCATTAATATTGCTTCTTTTGGCTTATTAGCCTTTAAAAATTCGGTTTCAGCTTGGTCAAATTTCCCTTCATCTTCTAAGGACATAGCGATCTTGTAATGAACATCTTCAGTTGGTTTTCCAGTTAATCGACATAAATCCATGGCAAATTCGAATTGACCAGAATCACAAGCAAAATTTAATGCAGTATCAATGAGACCTAAACGGGTAAGCAGTCGTGCTGCACCTTCAATGGGCAATGACTTTGCCCACATATATGCCACTTGATTACTAGCTCCATCTGTTCCCTTTTGTTTAGCAATCCGATAGCCATCATCCCAACGACCTGCATTACAATACATGTGAACAGCAGACTTCCAGTCACCTGCTGCAATAAAATGTATTTCCGCGTTTTTTAGCTTACTTTTTGATTCTAGCTGCTTTGCTAAATGTAAATGTGTGCTTTCAAGTAGCTCTTTATGATACTTTTCTACTAATCTTATCATTGAATCATAGAGTTCATGACGTTTATACATTGCGATAGCTAAATCTATTTCATTTACTGCAATTAAAACCCTTTCTGCATCTCGATATTTTGCTGAAATTTAATTAATTTAATAATTCTGTAAAATGTTTATTTTTTCTAACTAACCTTGCTCTTCAAATGTTTTAGCCAAATTTGTAAAAATATCTCGTGTAATTTCATTGCTCATATACATTTCGGCAATATTGTAAGCTCTTTCCCATTGGCCATGTTTATTAAGAAGATCAATTGCTTCTTTATGCATATTTGCTCGCACTAGTAAATCTTCAGCCCCCTCTAAATCCCCACCTATTGCTAAATGTTTAGATAAATCTAGAGCATGTTTTTTTATTTCTTCAGGTTCATCCAGAACTTTTGCAATTTGTACCGCTTTACGCCATTGCTTTGCACCTACAGCTGCTTCTAACGCTTTATCTGTTGTTCCAGCTTCAATATAGTGGTTAATAGAAGCATCTAATTGCTTTTTTGATGCTAACCAATCACCCCATTCTTCTTCTAAAATTGTTACTTCAGCAGGTGCTATTTGCCTAGCAAGTTCCACAGCTCTTGGATACGCTCCACCTTTCCGGTAAAGAGTTAACGCAGCTTCAGGTCGCGATAATTTCAGAGCTACATCACCGGCTATTTCAAAAAGCTCTGAGTAAAAAATAATTAAATTCAAAGGGAAATAATTAAAAAAACTAAGTTTATAAAAAATTTTTTTAAGATAGGTAACTACCTGATTTAATTAAGTCTTCAGTGACTTTTGCTATTAAATTTTCATCTTTTAATAACGCTGGAACTTTCAAAGCTAAACGTGCTGCTTTTGATGGTTTTTTAGCTTTTAAATATAATTGCATAGCTTTTTCTGGATCACCACGATCTTCCCAAACTTTACCAGCCTTCTCTTCTTGATTGGTTTTCAATAAAAATGTCATCTGTTCTTCTCTTAATTTTGATAAGTAAGTATAACCTCTTTTCTCTGCAAGATTAATTGCTTCATCCCACATTCGTAATTTTTTATACATGTTCAAAGCAGTATCAATATCACCTTGTTCTAAATAAATTCTTTCAGCTGTTTTTAAATCTGAATTTAATAATGCCATTTTGGCTTTAACTTCGGGACATATAACTCCTACACCATAAGTTTCTTCATATTTATCAGCTGCAGTAATCATTTCATTTAAATAAAATGCTTTAGAAATATTACCAAGTGCCGCATAACAACGCTGGGCTACTCTTAAATTTCCTTGTTCTAAAGCAATTATAGCTAAATTTAACCACATAGCTTTTGCTGCTGGTTTATCACCTAATGTTTCTAAAAACAATATAGCACGACCAAAATCACTGTCATTTAATGCAGTGCCAAATTCAACTAAGCCTTCATCTAATTGATAAGAATGTTCAGAAGGTCCTTCTTGTGTTTTAACAGTTGTACGACCTTCATCTCTTATTACATCAAATGCATCACCACGTATTGAAACTAAAGTAACATGTTCCGGTAAATCAATATTATACCAAATTGCTAAGCTATTATCACTTTGTGCAACAGCCACATCTGATTGTATAACCCATTGAACAAATGAAACGTTTCCAAGAAGAGTTTGTTTTTTACTAGAAGAAATATCCACCAAAACTAGTCTAAAAATAAAAACAAAATATTTTCAAAAATTTGTTTTAGTGATGTGGAAAAATTATTGCAACCTCATTTTTTTATCCCGAAATAACAGTTTGTGTGCTGTTTCATTTAATTCTAACCAATCAATTTTTGAATCATGTCCAACTTGAGTTATTATAGAATTGGTAACCAAATCCATAACACAAATTGTTTTCATATCTAATAAGTATGCTAATTTCTTATTATCTCTTAAAAAAAAAATTTAAAATAAAGAATAAGCATTTATTTTTTATTTTTTTAAATAAAAATATCTTACATTGAATTTCCACGTTCATTTAATCGTACTGAAATTACATGTGGATTAACAAATTCAGTTCTTACTGAACCCAATATCATATCTTCACCATATTCTACTAAAGATAATTCACCAGCATTAAATATTAAACATACATTTGGATTTTCAAAATAAAATTTTTCTAAACGTCCTGTTGTATTCCAAGATATTTCACTAGTTAAATTTCTTGTCAAATCACATAATAGCAAGGAATCTTCAGTTCTGGCAACTAAATAATTATCTTTACCCATAATTCTAACATCATCAATTTCTAAACCTAAATGAGATTCAATTGTCATTTGTTCGAATGGTTCATGTAATGTTTTAACTAAAACTTGACTTGGTGCAACAAAAATTAATTCAAGTTTTTCTTGCCATATTGTACGCCTTAAAACGGATTCATACATAATGACAGCACCAGATGTTGAACCAATAGCTAATCTGTAATTTTTCCAAAATTAAATATAATATATATATATATATATATATATTTTTCTTATATTTCTTAAAAAAAAATTATAAACCTTGCTCCATCTTTCCTCCAAGTTAATGCAGTCACTGAATACAAATGTTCAATATCTTTTGAAGCGCTTTCACTCCATGATGATAATCTAGGACTCCAAGAAAAAATACGAATTCTATCAAAACTTCCAAATGCCACTGCTTGACCATTTGAACTGGCTGTTGCAATTGTAAATTCTTTTTCATTATCGTTACGTGAAAAATCGAAATTTCGAATTTGTCGTCCCTACAAAAAAAAAAATGTATAAAAAAAATGGTAGGTATTTATAAAATATAATAAAGATTAGTTTTAAAATTAAATCCTATATTTAATTTAGATTATTATGTATTACCTGTGGATCATAAAAAACAATTTTTTTATCAGATCCTGCTACTGCAATACCACCTTGTGGCCAAGCTAATGCAAATGGTGGAACTGGGTGTTGTAAAAGTTTTCCAGATGATTCAATTCCTGCACTACCACGTGGATTACTGTTATCATCCATTATAAAAAATTTAATAACTGTTCCGTCATAATGACCTGATAAGAATCCTGTTCCTTTTGTATTTGGTGCTAATGAAATTACCATATTTTCACTGCTATATAAACTTTGTGATTTATTTGTTTTACAATTTAATGCACGTACTTTTCCATCATCCAAACCTTAAAGAAAAAATTTTTTAATTTTTTTAAATTATTAAATCTTAAAATAAATATTGGTAAGAGTAAAGTACACTTATGCCTTTAAAGAAAGAAAGGCTGTTGAAGGTTTCCGTAAGTAGAAAGTTAATGGAATATGATATAAAGGTCAGAAAAAATGTTAATTAGGTTCTTGAATATAAATCGTGTAATAGATGTTAAGTGTACTTGGATATGGAAATATGGTCTGATAAATGTGGTATCCTAATTGGAAGAATTTAAAGAATGGTATAGCTTAGAATTAAATCCTTCAAATTAGAAGTGCAATTCCAACCTAACATATTGTAATCAAAAATCTTTAAATTCTCATCTGTTAGTGATAAGACATCAACTTACCAGCAATTATTGTACCAGTATTTAACCATATCATACATGTTACTGATGTCGATTGAGGAAATTTATTACAAATAACTTTTTTTTCATTCCAACCTTCACCCAATTTATAAACATAAACAATATTATCACTTTGAGCTACAGCTAATTTTGTTGAATCTGAACTAAATGCAATATCACGTATAACATATGAATTTCTACTATTACTGGAATTACTTGGTTTTGTTGAAAATTTATCACGTTTTTCACCATTTTCATCAAATAAAAATATATAACGATCTGCTGTAGCAATTGCTAATTTATGATGATTTGGGGACCATGCAATACCAGCAACACGATTTAAATGAGTCTAAAAAATGGAAATTTCATTTCATTAAATAGTTTGGGTTTTTCTTTTAAAACATTTCATCTTTTTCAATTACCTGACCATCAATAACGGTTTTTAAATATTTTAATTGCATTTCTTTTGTTTTTAAATTATTTTATATTTATTTTTTTGTTTAATATTTAAATAATATTTTAAGATTTATTTATTGAAATATTATAATATAATACTAAAACTTTTCCCTTTTTTTTAATTTGTGAATTATAAAACAAAAAAATTTCAGTTTTTGTTTTGGCCTCAATGAATGTCATAGTTACAATCGTATTTAGACAGTGTTTGAAAATAAAATCCATTGAATAAAAATGAATTTTAATGAATTAATTAAAGTAGTTGTTTATTACAACAAAAGGATATTATGTAAATGCATATATAAATATTAGAAGAGACATGCTTATATTCTATTTAGAAAATGCTTAAATATTATATATAGAGGGTGTTTCCCAATTAAGTAACACATTTTTTGTATGGGGGCTAAGCTGGGCCACTCCTAATTTCCAAGATATTTGGGTTTAATTGAAATTTCAATACTTTTTTTTAGTTTTCATAATTTTACTGTTACTAGACTACTTATGAAAATTCTGTAAAATGCATTCGAAAGCTTAATCCTCTTTTAAAGAAGAACTTATCAACTTATTTCTTTCTTTTACATAAATTCAAAACTGTGATCTTCTACATTTAAAAAAATGTTAAAATTTTAACAAATTTTTTTTGAAAAAAACACATTTACGTTATGATGTTACATGAAAAAGTCTCAAAATTTTATAACACAAAATTTATTTGCTCATAAGTACCTACGCAGTGGTATAAAACACTTACGAAACACCCTGTATATTTATTATAATACCCTAGAGAGACAGACTATGAAAATTAATGATCATTAAGTCGGTTGATCGTAAAAAAATAGCTAAATTATGTTTCATCCCGTAATTAAGGTTAGATTTTGGTCTTATCCCGTAGTTAATGATTAATGATAATTAATATTTCAATAGAGACGACATCTATTGGGTAAATTTTAAAATGTAGAATTTTTCATTGTTTTAATATCGTTTTTCGGTTTGACAATTTTAAAAATTGAGTTTTAGGTTAGCCAAGGGAAAATTTTTATTTTTAAAACTAAAATATTTCTATAAAATGTCTGAAAAACAAAATATATCCAAAAAACGACGAACATGTACTTACTGAAAAAGAACTGATATCTCTATGGAAAGAGTATGTTGGTAATCTGCGGGGGAATAAAAGAAATTCCCATATTTATTATTAAATCGCATAGGAATTGAGAAGGCCTTGAACTGATTTTGTAATATCAGTCCAAGAGGTTCACACTAGAATAAACAACCTTACACAAAGGTAAAAGAAAGAAATTGAAAGAATTTTAATTGTCGATCTCAAATGGGTTTCCTTGCGTTTTAAATATTTTAATTTTAAAACAAGGATTTCAATAAAACTTTAATTTTTACGGAATTGTTCTTATGTAATAAAAAAATATAGTGTATATTAAAATAATTTAATAAGAACTCCAAATGTCAAAAAGGCAAAGGGTTATTATTATCGGGCAATATTTACTATTGTCTGAAACTACAAATAAATAAGTAAATAAATAAATTTTACGTTTTTTATATTATTTACTTACTAGACCCCATATACTTTGACTTCTGCACGATTCGATATTATTTGTCAAAGCTAAACGTGTTACAAAATTAACACGATTTTGGTTTTTTTTTTATTATTCAAAGCAAATTTTTTTATTACTTTTTTTTTTTCTCCAAATACTTTTTCATTAAAATTTTTCTCCCGTTACTATATTTTGACAGTAAAAACAATACTTTTCTAATGTCAAAGTACTTTTCTATTAATATCATAAATTATAGATATTAATGACCATTAAAAAATCTATATTCTGTCAGGCAAAATTTAATCATAATTAAATTTATGCTTAATAGCCTATCTACAATGAACGCTCTCGTTTTACAAAAGATAGTGCAGACACTTGTATAACATGGGGTGTGAATATTATGAGGAGTTGGATACATTATTTATTCAAAAACATACAATTAATCCATCACTGTTTCTTCAGATTTACTATCATGATCACCATGATCATCATTATCATCATTATTATCACCAACAACATTAGAAATAACACGATTGACACCATAGCTCCAAAACCATAAACTTCAGAAATATTTCCGACCCATTTTTCGGCAGCAAATACTTATTTTAATTCATCAAATTCAACAACGCCGTTAAAAAGAAAAAGTTATCAATTACTTGACTACTTAAAAAAACGGGTTGAAAAAATTATTCAACAAAACGAAATATTAGACAGAAACCTTAGTGTTAGGACAGCATTTGATACTATTCGGAGTTTTTTGGAATAAATTTTGTACGATTAAAAACTTTAGTGCGAAGTACGACAGTTCAGACACGACCTAATTAAAAAATACATAATTTTTGTTTTATGCGTTGGTTCAGTTTGTATGATTAGTTGGTCCGGCCCGATGATCGTGACCCCAAGTAACGCGGTAGCATTCTATTGTTGCCAATTCCAATACGACAAGGCCACCACTCATATTAACACTTTTTAAGAGTTGAGCTATATTCCCAAACGGTTCAGAAACTTTACAATTTCAAGTTGTTTACCTACTAAATTGCTTGGGTCACTGAATAGTTAATTGCAAATTAATGCTAGAATTGTAAAACAAGTAAACAAGTATTAATGTATTACTCATGCTGTTGATCACAGCTGCGGTATGATGGTATAAAGTTAAACTTTTTTAATATAATGCTTTAACTAATAGGGGTGTCTATACGGCATTGATAAATGTTTTTTTGGGATTGAAACTCGAGACAATGTAAAAGGCCTCCTTTCACTCAAATTTTTGTCATCGAACTTGTCGAACATTCATCATTGGTAACTTACCAGAAACGGGGGGAATATATATGAATGGCTAACGTAGTTTGACATTATTTTGGCTAATTTTTTATATCTTCTTTGGTTTGTTGATTTTTTATTAAATTTACCTTTGAATTTTTATAAATTTCGAGTTTTCGTATTCCGTACATATTACAAAAGTTAATTGAATTAAGAATGCCTGGTCCATATTTGATACACAAAATCTCATATATTTTTAGTTGCAGCCATTTTTTAACGCATGAAGCGACACACAAAATATAATACGTACATTTACCTATTTACCTTTGCCCCGTTTAAATTGTCTATGTGTAAGTAAATTTTTAAAGTATTGATAGATAACGTGGAAAAAGGAGCGTTAATCACACCTGTTTAATTATAAAAACAAAAATAAAAATATTATTATAGTGTCATGTGCTAGAAAACAATCCAACAAAAATTTTTATGAATGAATTAAAAATTTTTATTTGCTCCGCTACATGTGACCTGAGTGGAGAATTTTATGTAGAAATTTGCAATATATAGCGATAGATATTAAATGTTAATGTACCTATATGTAGAATAAATAAAAAGTATTTAAAATCAATAACGGTATTTTGTAATTTTGTAATTTAGCTCTTGAGTTTAACTTTTCAAATTTATTTTTAAATGTCAAATAAATTTAATATGCAATATTGGGTTCAAAACGTGGTCGGATCATATCTAATGAAAAAATATAATTTTTAATTTATATCAATAAAAGTTTATATCATAATATAAAATATATACCTGCCACACCTGAAAAGGAAAGGCTGAGTAACTCACTTATCACATTGTATGTTGTAGGGGACTATTCATAAATAAATAAATAAATAGTAAATTAGATAAGAATAGCTGTAGTTGTTGTGATATCAAATAATGTTGCATTCCTGATGATGCTAATCAGGAAGCAAATTGAACTTGAGAATCTGATGATAAAAATTATGTGATGAAGTTGATCCTGATTCATGTGATGTAGATGACCCGTAATCATCTATAGAGTTCAGGCAGAAGTTTGGATATCATCCTATCACTTTGATAATTCAGATGATGTACCTCTAGTCATCTCTTGCTGACACAACAAATTGATTAATTGAGCTTAAAGCAATATAAAAAAGTAATTTATTAGGAAGAGTGTGATATTGATGATACTTTCTTTAAAGATAATAGAATCCTTTTTTTAATGAATTTTTACGTCAACTACTTCCTAAGACTTCCTGGAATTCTTAAGATTATTTGTCAATTGTGATATAGACCAATATTTAGCTGAAAAAAATTTCGAACATACGCGTGACAAAATATTCATTTTAAGAGATATTATTACGAGAATAGAGGTGATTTTTTAAATAAATTTATAGCAAATAGAGTAAATAGAAATGAATTTGGGGACATTTTTTATCATCTTTATGTAACAACTCCTATTTAGGTACAAAAAGGTTTTTAAAGTCCATTGAAAAGTGAAACAAATACGGTTTTATAAACCAGTAGCAGCTTGTATTACGAATAACCAACTATTATTGAAATTACAGTAGGTATTCCTTTAAAAAAAACCGATTATAAGTTTGGCTATAAACTATACTACATTCAATTCAATCATCATCAATATAAAGAAGTAAATGTTACAGAAAAGTTCTGAGAAAATTTTGATTTTCGAGATTCCATTGTTTCAATTTTTTTTTTTTTAGTAGTGCTTTTTTTTTTTACACGCTCGTCAAATTCTAGGAACGAATTTTTTTGTACATAGCTAAGACAATAGATATGTAGGCTTGACTATGGGGCTAAGGAATCAGAAGGAAAATGAGATAGGATAGGAGAGTTGGGTGGTAGGTTTGAAATGAACACATTTAAGTTCTTTTAAAAACGTTGCAAATTGTATAATGTATAATCGTATATTCTATCAGAGGGGAACAATTTTGATAGAAGCATGTTTCATATTCTATAGCAGCTCTGACAATTAATGAGTTTCCACAACTAGTTTTAAGCCAACTAGGAATTTCCACTGTGTAGAATTAAGCACTTGGCTTCCCTGATGTTGCGTTGGAATCGTTTAAAGGAAGGGGATTATTGAATTTAATTCAATAGATCAAGTGTCAATATACCTTCAAGGTATTTATAAAAAAATTAATTAATAACTGAGATTTATAATAGACCTAAGGGATCTGTAACATGTAAGTCCCGCGAATAGAATATATATTTTAAGTTAGAAGAATTTCTTTATTAAATATAATAAAAATTGTATGTACATATATTGTTAAAAAAAAAGACATAATCAAAATAATTTTTTATGTTTTTCATTTATGTAAAAGTACCGTTAAATGTTTTAATCTTCTTAAATAAACTTCAATCTTGATCATTTATAACTGTGTTATTTTGTGTCTTTTATATTTAAATAATAAATAGCATGATGTTTTTATTTAAAGAATGTTTTGTTTTGTTACACTCTCTCTAAAGAATCAAATGTTCATTGCTCACTTCTTTGTTCATATAGTATTTAGCATTTATAAAAAATGTTAAGGAAAGAAAGAGACAACATCAAAATAAATTTTGAGTAAAATTTGATGTTTTGTTTGCGCATGTCCACCTGTTGCTAGGGTATTTATTGTAGAAGTGTAGACTGTAGAACACATTTTGTGATAAATGATAAAAAGAAAAACAAAACAAAAAAAAAGTCTTTTGTCCTTTTTTTTCCCAGAATATTTTGTTTATTTATGAACAGTTTTGATAACATTATAACGGTAGGCTGAAAATTAAAAAAAAAAAAAAAAATTCAACTTGTTTGATTTTTAAAATTTATCGAAAAATTAATTTGGTATTATAAATTTGTTAATTAGTTTTGAATATTTGTACAAAATATTGGGCATAATAAAGTTCAGAACTAACATTTGGAGAAATTTTATTAACTAACGTAGTTAGGGTTAAGTTCCCTATAATCGAACACTTAACGATACTTGCGACTTTAATTAGTCATAAATAATGTGTATATTGACCGAATAACTAGTTTTATATATTAATCGAAAGTAAATTTAATAACCTTTCAAACTAATTAAATTAAATTAAATTATACAAATTATTAATAATTTTATTTAAAAATTACTAAAAAAACGCAAATTTGCCTATAATCGAACACTAGTTGCCTATTTTCGAAAGCAGATATTCCTTTGTTCGAACACAAATTTTTTTAAAGAATTACTATTAAAAATACCATTTTTTAGCACATTTTCAAAAAATTTTGTAAAAATGTGCCTATATAGCTTCACTCTGTCCGTCCGTCCGTCCCTTTTTACCTACGATTGACTAAAAAATATCAGAAATGGGTAGGTATTGCAATAAAAATAATTTAATGTTAAAACTTTTTTTTGTAGCCCCCCCCGTTACGGAGCTACAGCCCCACAAAGTCGAAAAAAGCCCCATATTTAAACAGTTATAATTAGTGTTCTATAAAGTATATTTCCAACCTAAAAACGGTAACAGACAGCTATTTTTATAAGCTTTACAAATTTTTAAAAACCAATTGTATAGGGTTACCATACGGTACTAAAATTTACCATTATTCAAAACTAAGTTTTACATAATTTTTCGTCCCTCATAACTTCGGAACGGCTAAATCTAGAAACTTGAAATTTTGGGAGAAGTTAGATCCTCAGAAATAAGTAAGAGTCAGTTAACAAAATTTTTTTGTCACGCCCCCTCTTTAGGAGCTGTAAGGGGTCGAAAATTGAAATTTTGCTAAAAATTTAGCTTTTAAACACCTATAACTTGAATACCTGTCAAAATTTTTTTTTATTTGTATACAAAATTGAAAGCTCCAAAACGAAAGTTTCAATAAGTGTTAAAGGTTTTTCTTAATTTTGACTTTGTCCGTCCGTCCGTATGTTTACAAAAACTTTTACACCGTTTGAAATAGATTAAAGAAATTTTAACCACGGGTAGATATTATAAAAAAATTAATTTCGTAGAAGAATTTTTTTTTGTAGCCCCACCCGTTACGGAGCTACAGCCCCCCAAATTTGGAAAAAGCCCTATTTTTAAATTATTATAACAAGAGTTTTGTTAAGTGTATTTTCAATCTGAAAACGGCAAAAGATAGCTGGTTTTATAGGCTTTACAAAAATATAAGGTTTAGATGTATAGGGTTACCATACGGTACTAAAATTTTCCATTAAGCTAAACTCAACTTTTGCAAAATTTTTGGCCCTATATATCTTCTAAACGGTTCAACCTAGGGTCTTGAAATTTTGGGAAAAGTTAGGTCCTCAAAAATTAGTAGGAGTCGGTTAACAAAATTTTTTTGTCACGCCCCCTGTTTAGGAGCTATAAGGGCTCGAAAATTGAAATTTTGCTATTTTCAACCATCGTAACTTTAACACCTGTTCAAATTTTTTTTCCCAAATATGCAAAATTTACAGCTGCAGCATTATATTTCAACATATTTTAAAGGTTTTTCTTAAATTTGAAAGGGTCTCTTTAAATTGAAGAAATTTTTTTCTTAGTCTTAACCATTTTTGGTTAGATAATAATATTCTAGGTAAAATTCCAAATTTTTTTGGAGTTCAAAATTGATTTCCTAGAACCGGAAAAATGGAAGGGTGAAGACAGGAGGGGGGTGAACAGATCCATCATAAGTTTGCTAAGCAAAAATTTGGGAACCTTCCCCATTGAAGGACTACTAGGTCTTCAAAATTAAAACTTTTATGTTTTTATAAAACAGTAACTTATTTACCAGTGTAAGTTTTTCCAAAATTAAACGTTAACATTGAAGCTACAACATTATATTTTGCACTTATTAACAGGTTTTCTTGAGTGCATTGGGGTTACATTCGAAGTAATTCACTATTAGTCATATAATTAATTATTAATGAAATAACAAAATTATAATATTATCATAATATATATTTTTATAAAAATAAATGATAAAATACTCAGTAAGAAACCGTATATAATTTTGAAAATGTGCTTTTTAAAAACCCTTGGTTTTTTCCCTCACTTGTTCATTTTAAATGTTGTTATTTCTTATGAATTCAAACTTTATAAATACAAAGATTAAATAACTTAATTTAATTTAATAGTTTTCTGGATCATTAAACTATTTCCTAATGTTTTCTTCCGTTTTATTACACGCCTTTGTAATAGTTTCTGGATTACGGTTGAATATTTCCTTATGCCTTATGATATTTCCTAAAAATATCATTTTTGCCTGGCCTGCCGTTGGTAAAAGGGGTAATTCGTTTCTCCCTTACTTTTTTGGACCACATCTTGGAGCTCTTCTGGCTTTTGTGAAAAGTGGGTTGGTTACGAAATCTCGCTTTTCTAAAACTCGCGTATCAAAATAACAAGTTTTACAACCAAATAATTTTTTTTTTTAGTAAATTGATTTGGACGAAAAAGAAACTCAAAAAAATAAAGTAAATCTACCAAAAAACATATCAAATAAAAATTTCATAAATAATATTTTTAAAAGCAAAATTTTTGATTTTTGATTTCTTTTTTTAACTTTTTACTTAATTTTTAAAGAAAAGGGTACAATCCTATATTTTTGAATTGAACTCTAATCGCTTCTAACTCAGAATCTAGCAAATTGATTATTTGAAACCCGAGCAAACTGATTATTTGAAGACATATTTTGTACCCAACTTTAAAACCCCTTCTAATTTCTCTTCATACATAATAAGTCAACAATAAATTATTTAAATTGTTTTTCCATTTTTTCGCGATAGTTTTAAAAAATTTTGCAAGAAAACGAGATTTCGAACGCTCCCGCTGAAAGCCGCATTTAGTCAAATTCACAAGTTATTCTACAATTCATTTTTCTTCGCTCTGAGTCAGAACTGTATAGTCCATTTTCATTTTCTTATCTTTGTTACCGGAATATGAAAGAGTTATTACTGGCGTCCCTAACGTTCAAAAACCCTTCCCTGATTTTACCGAAAGCAACCTTCAAAGAATCCTCGCTATATTGCTGAAACATTTTCATTTTGTTTAAAAAATTATTGTGTAAAAACTTAAAATCTGAAGAAAACGTTGTGTTCGAATAAGGGAATCTAAAACTAATTTGGATTGCCTAAAATCGAACGCCGTGTTCGAAATAAGAAATTTGTGTATTTTAGTTTCCTTTGTTCGAACAGGTCAAAAATATAAACAAATTTTTAATATTTTCCTTTAATTTTTAAGAAAATTCAATAAATAAATATTCCTTTGCATGAATATATAAATTTTTAAACAATTTGCTTACAGATTTCATAAAAAAACACTATTTTCTGCAACCCTTAAAACTCTTTTTTTATTAGCAATTTCAATGAAAAACGCAGTGTTTAAAAACCAGTTTCAAGTTTTAGCGTTTTGAGAGATAATTAACTTATTTTTTGTTCTGCTTTTTTTGGTAAGGGTAGGGGAAACTTCAACCAATAAATTAAAAAAAAAACCGTTTTTAAAATAAGTCAAATTTTGTTATTATACTAGTTTTTTTAAAAAGTGTTCGATTATAGGACATGTTCGAAATTAGGCAACACCACCCTATTTAAGAGGAATATTGTTAATACAAAATTTTAAAATTTAAATTATAATAATAAAATTGTAAATTTAAAAAAAAAGTTTTATTTTAGTTATAAGAGCGGTTTTACTGTCACAAAAATAGTAGGTTGTAGAAAAATATTTGCGTTAGTGTGATTATGTTCATTAATAAGAAGGATACTACAATTTTAAATTCTAAACAAATTTTAAATGTATATTATTAAATTCATCAATCTGACTGATGGCTTACTGCGGTTAGACCATCCGCCTTTAAAACAAAGGGTCTCGCGTTGAAATATATACAGTAACCCCTCGAGCTGCGCGGTTTCGGAGTGTGCGGTTTCGGACTTGCGCGTTTTAGTTTTTACCACTATAATTTCGTATTGCGCGATAAAAGTTTCGCTACCGCGCGTTTTTTTTTTGTACTACATGACATACGTATTTCGCGCAATTATTGGTTTATAATTAGGTGAATCCCCTTAAATTGTCATTAAATGTATACGTATATGATGTTGAGTTGATGTATAACTTTTAATTTATTTATACTCGTTTTGTTTTCTTAACTCTTCATGTAAAGTCGTGTTAAAGGTGACTTTACAACTTAAGAGATAATAAGCAATCACTATTAACAGGTTTTTTTTACAAAATCCTTGGCTGCAATATCAAGTTCATCGGAGTATAGCAGCGAAATTGAAATGATTTAAAGATTTTTTGTTTTATTTTTATGAATTATTTTATAAATTTAATTTTTTTGTTTATGTTTATATACATATTTAATATATGTAACTAGTCATTGAATAAAGACTTTATTTTAGTTACGTATGTACTTTAAATTTAATTTTTTTTGGATTTGGAACTTATCCCCCTAATTTAATACAAAATAGGGTTCACAGTGCGCGATTCCGGATTGCGCGCTGTTTTTTCAGAACGTAACTACCGCGCAGTCGGAGGGATTACTGTATAAAAACTTGTAATAAATTATAATACCTGCCACACCTGAAGAGGAAAGACTGACCTAAATGTTTGTATGCGGTACGAGATCAACTAACGATTTTTAGGCCGGAAATAATTAAAGTTTCGATTAAAAAGTAGCTTGTTTTAGCATTGCTAACGCGATCTAGTCCTGCCGCACAATCACAATTATGATAATCTCCAACTATTTAAATTTTTTATAAGACTGTTAGTCATTCCACAACCAGTCAGCAAATTGATTTAAAAAAATATATCTTAAATTTTGTATTATTATTGCAAATTCTGCATTACTTTCTGATTAAGTCATCAGATGAAACTTTTCACTTATGGATACTTCATTTATGTGTTTATTGTTTAAAAGCTATAACTTATATGAGTAATTATTTTAAAAGAAACTTTAGATGTGTTGTAAGACTTTTTACGGCCCAAGAATTTAATATTCTGAAAATGAAATAATGAAAACGTCTTAATGGAGTTGCAATAAAGAGTGCTGAGTGATTTGAAAACATTTTAAATAAGCACAATTTAAGCTGCGCTTTATTAAAATCTTTAGTTTAACTTCTATTATTATAATCAATGCACAGAGTGCAATAATAGTTAAATGTATATAAACTACAATACTTATAATAACTTAATCCTGTTAACTGAAAAATTCAATTTACAATAACACTAACTGCTTTGGAGTCTAAAATAAGTAATCATTAGATAATAAAGCAAGTGCTCTATTATAACGTTCATCTGTTCAAAAATAAAATTAAATCTTCGAGAACAAATGGGTTCATTCTTTTGAAAAATACTAATATTTAATAAGAATATGTATCTTAAAATACTCAGCATCCCAAGCAATAATATCTTAAAACTGTTATACATTATAAAAATATAATATAGAAGAGAGCAAATATCTTTTTAAATAATAAAATAAAAAAAATATCCAAAATAATAAAAATTTTTTTTTTTTTTTTTAATTTTCCAATTTTTTTTTATTCTTGCAAATTAAGAAGAAAAATACTTTTCTGTTATCAGACTCCAACCTGGAGTAGTTGAAAACGGACGGTTTTACGGATCGCGTAATTTTATAGGCGTTTTTTTTTTTGCTTGCAAATAAAAACCAAAAAAAAAAAAATTTTGTTTAAATTGAGAAATAAAAAAAAATTTTTTAAATTTAAACATTTGGATGGATTTAACTTAACAGGTTTCATCTTTGGTATATTGAACTTTTGTTTTTTTTTCAATGTTTTGCGCTCCAAAGTTTACAAAAAAAATGTTAGAATGAAAAATTTTAATGCGTGTAATTAACTTTTAATACATTTAATTAAAAAAAAAGGTTATTGGAAAACTAAATAAGTTTATTTTTTATTGTAGATCAGGTCTATTAGTACCTCCATTATTTATGTAAATATCTTATAATTTTGTACATTTAATTTGTATCTTAAAGTTTAAATCTTTCTTCTCTTTTGTTCCTTATCTTAATCTTTATCTAAACTTCTATATCTAAAATCATTCTGTTTTTTTTTTTTTTTCTTTTAATTTTTGGTAATCATTTAACACATATTTTTTTTTATGTATCTTTAAAATAGTTTCAATTTTATTTTCCAATTGTTGGTTTGTATTTATATTCTTACATTTTATTAAAATTCTTAAATTTTATATTAAATTTTAGTGAAAAATAGAATTAAAATGTATGTGTGAAAATTTAAATTGAAAAATATTAAATGAAAATTTAAAAATGTTTTGAAGTAATGTCTAAAATTTATTAATTAAAAATTAATTAAAAAACAATATTTTTTTTAAAAAAAATAATTATTAAAAAAAAAATAATTATAAAATTTTGAAATTTATAAATCAGTTAATTTAGTTATTTTAGTTATAATTAAAAAAGTTTGTATAAATAACTAGAAGGTTATTTTAAATTAAAAGCAAATAATTAAATTATAAGTGTAATTTAAAATAATATATAATATATATGTATTTTTTAGTATATATATACAAATGTATTATACTATAAAAGTGTTTTTAAAAATAAAATTACATAATTATCTTTAAATATTAAAAAATAAAAGCATCCTAAAAATATGCAATATTTTGGTTATATAATAAAATTTGGATTTACATAAAAATATTCTATCATCAATAATATACAGGAAAATTTTGGGCAAAATATTGATGGTAATTGTTATTAAATAATTTGAAATATGTATTAAATAATATTTTTAAAATATATCTCGTTTTTTGAGTATAGTTTGACATTTTTTAAAATTATGTACTATATATAGTGTGTTTTTACCCAAATTTCTTTAAAGATTCTCAAATGCTTTTAAAGATACATAGTTGATAATTGTTTTTTGATTGAAAATTATACAAAGGATGCATTTTAATTAAATACTGAATATTAATTATATTATAATATTAGTATCAACTTTGTTATATTATAATTCTATTAAAAGGATTTCAGCCATAGTATCATCAAAGTATTTTATCTAATTTATTTAATTATATTTAATATAGCAAATCCCTTTGGATTTTACAATATTATTAATACATCGGCTACTAGGGTCATTAAAATTTGAATATTATTATTAATTTTGTTAGTAATATTATTTATTTTGTTTATATGACTATATATTATTTATAATTAATTTTAGCCCTATTATAATATTTGGTTGCCAAAAGAGTTTGTAAAGAAATATTATTTTTAAATTTTCCTTCCAATGAAAATATTGTAAACTGTATAGGATAAATTTTTTAAAAACAATTAACCACTACAGACTCATAAATATTTATTTATTTTTTAATTAGTCAGATAGAAATCTGGTGAAAAAGGGTCCGATTCGTAGCTCAAGGGTTATCTCAAATACCAAACGTTGACTTAAATGCAACTTTATCACCAGATGCACGATCTAGTAAGATATTTTGAAAAATTAGAATATGTCAAAATCCTTACCTAGAAGTAATTGGTGCATTTAGAGTATTTGTGCGGACTCGTTTTTAATAAAAATAATCAAAAAGTTTTAACGAGATATGCTGATGCTGATTGGTGTAACTGTGCTGGTTTAGATCAAAAATCGTATACTGGATTTCATTTTTAACTATCGGAGATACAGCCCTAACAACCTGAGGTTCCAAAAAAAACTCAGACAATAATGTCGTCAACGGAAGCTGAATATGTTTGCTTCATAGAATCTCTACAATGATAATTAAGGTTCTTTGTAACTTGTAAGCATTCCAGTGTACAATGAAAAATCCAAACATATCGATATCAAGTACTATTGTACTAGAAAGCAGTTATACAAGATTGTACAATAAACTTGGAGTACTTCAATAATGAAAGGGTGTATGTAAATTTTCTCACAAAAGTATGTTTGAATCAGAGAACGTGTTGGTTGAGAGATGGTGTTAGAATGTACATGGCTACTCCACTTATCCATTTATATTTATATCTCAATTTTATACAGTTTCCGGTTCTAATAATTTAATAAATAAACTTACTTGTTACTTTATATTAGATTAGAGCAGATGTAATCTCAAATTTTTAAAAAAATTATTAAAGTAAATAACACTCAAAAACTTGTTTTATATAATATTTCATTTAAAAAATATCCTTAAAGGATAATGCAATATTTTAAAACCATCGGTTACCGAATTGCATACTTTTAGGAAAAGTTTTAAAACATTTTTATTTGGCTCATCAAAAAGTGTTTTAAATACAATTGAAAAAGGTTTGCGGCGTTTATAATTTGTATATTATTTATTTTAGAATCATCACTTACATTCAATAAGAAGATAGACACAAAGTTTGGAAAACAGTTTAAAAATCATTTAAAGAATTAATATCAAGAGAGTAACTCATTCATCCAAGATGAAGATTGTAAATACTTAAAATACCATCTTATACTATTAAAATATATTCTGAATCTTGTAATTATTTTCTATTAAAAACTAGTGTGTCATATTTAAATTTTTTTAAGCAGCAGATAACAAGAAATTATAAAAATTTCTTTTAAAATATTTAAGATAATGATATAAAGCTGAAGAACCAAAGATTTTGATTCTAAAGTTAAAAATTTTACCGTAGTTCCATAGTATTAAGATAAATTAAAAAAAAAGCATTTATTTAAAAGACGAATTTAAATCCTCGTATTTTGAAAATTTTAAAAAGATCTTAAAGACTTAGCTTCAATTAACTTATAAAATATTTTCCTATTTTCTTGTGGTAAATGACATAATAAAAAACAGTTGCTTAATCCTTAATTTCAGTACCAGATTTAAAAAACTTAAGAAATTCTTTTCGAAATCTCTGCAAATTTGTAAATAATAATTTGCAAATCTTATTTAATGTATTTTTTTTACACTTTTTTTTCATTTTAAGTATCTTAAAAAACATAAAAAACATTTGGTATACAAGATTTTTTTTTTCAAAAAATGCAGCCTTAAAAAACATTATTTTTAAAGTCAGCATATTTTGTACATAGCAAAAACATATTCAATTCCAAATACAATTTTTATATAAATTGCAACCATGTCTTTTTTTTCCATTTTTGATCAGAAAGTTAAAAAAATTTTAATTTTAATTTAAACAAAAGATAGAGAAAAAAAAATGGGGGAGCAAAAAAAAAACAAAACACTTTAAAATACAACAAAAATTTAAAATAAAATAGAATTAAATAGAAACCTTGTTGGAAATGATTACATATCATGATATTATAGTTTTTATGCACTAGAATGGAATACTATTTTCTATTTTATTATTTAAGTAAGTAAGTTATATTTTATTATGGAATGGGATCAGATTAATTGTATAAGATAAGAATAAAGTTTTTGTCTCTAACGCAATTGTTTTAAACTTATTGTCTTTGACTCTTTTTTTTTTAAATATATACAGTAAAATTGTGGGTTCTGCAAGATAAATGAAATAAAAATGATATGCAACAATTACTTTTATCAATTTATTATCAACTTATATTACAAAACTTATTACATATTTAAGTTAGATTTTTAAAAAATTTCTAATTAATATAAAGAGACAATTAGAAATGCAAGTATCAATTAATTACATTTGCAACAAGAGGGATTTAATTGTGTTTTTTCTTGAATAAATCCACAAAATCAGAGTTAAGATCAGGATCAATGTATAACTGAAACTGAAACTTTTTTAACTATTTATTTTGAAATTTTTGAAATTAAATTTAAATAATTTAAAAGTTTTGAGTATACAAAACGGATAAAAAAGTTTGGTATTCCAATTAATCGATTCAAAAATAACTTAAAGGCTTGGTATCGAATCGGTTTAGTAGTAAAATATATTTTTTTTTGTAGTTTCTATTTATACGAACAGTAATTAAAGTTAAATTTATATTTTTATTTCAATTATAATGTGCAATTTTTTCAATAACCAATAGTGCAATATTTAAAACATTCATTAAAATAGTGAAATATTTATAAAATTTACAACGGCTGAGCGCAATAGACGGTTAGAGTTGCGATCTTTCTTTCCAAGGGCTCCCTTTCGAAAGTGAAAAAACTTTTATCTGCTTTTACCATTTGCCATTCGGTTAAAATTAATGTCATATAACCAATACTTAATAATTATATATCTTTAATAAAAAAATACATTAATATAATAATTTAAAATTTGAATTGAATAATATAACTTGCAGATTTAATTAAAATAAAAAATTACTACAACCTGCCACACCTGAAAACGAAATGCAGAATCACTCCCTTATCACATTGTATGAATAAATAAATTACTACAATAGAAACAAAATGGAATTGTAACTATTGAAAATCTAAGAAGTTTCTACATTTTATAAAACCTAGTACTATCTCATGTTTAAATTTTAAGTGAATTCATTAAGATCAGTTTTAATAACACGAATATAATATGACCTCCTGTTCCAACATGTACAATATAGACAGACTTCTTAGCTCGATATTTTGTACAGACTTGTAGCGATATTATTTACACTAAATCAGTAATAGCATTCTAAATAATAAATTTAATTAAATTTTTTAAATTTAAGTAACTAGAAAGAATCTTATATAAAAACTGTAATTAATTTGTACATTTTTTTGACAGCAAACTTCGCAACAAATTTCATCTGATTTTTTTGCCGTAATGTGAAAAATTGACTTATAAAACAGACTCAGATCATATTAACCCCTTTCGACGCATGGAATGAACAAGTTTTTTCAACAATCAAATAAAATTAAAAGTACTGCAGTTGAATCTAAACCTTGAATTATATATCACTTTAATGTTTTATAAAAAATGAACAATAAATTAAAAAAAAATTTGAAGTAGCACTGTTTTTACACCTTTTTTTAAAATAATATTTTAAAATTTTGTTTTTATTTTATTTTTTAAGGTTAGGTTAAATACTTATAGATAAAAAGTTGAAGTAAATATGTAAATTTTGTATTATTTCAATACATAAAAAAAGTGTACAATTTAATGCTTTCAGAATGATACGAAAAATAAAACATACCTATATATTTTAATAATTAATTCTAGAAATTCTAAAGTTAAAATAACAAACATATATTTACATTTTGTTCTTTTAAATTTACTGAATTGTAAAAGCATTGAAAAAATAAAAAGTAATTTATATAAATAAAAAAGTAATTTAAAATTTTATATCTAATATATATATATATATGAATTGGAGAATTAAAGGAAAAGTTTTTAAACAAGGGGTGTGTAAATTTCATATAATATGTAAATAACCTTGCACATATATTCAAAAAATTGTATAATAAAGCACTGAGATGCCCAGTAATTTAAATAAATTGCATGAAATTTGTACAACAATTATAATTTAGTATCTATTTAATATATGTACTTGTTTTGATAATGAATCTTTTTAAAAATGCCAAAAACCAAAAAACAAATTAAGTTTTTTGGCTTTTAAAAGCTTCTTTGTGGGAATAAATATATTTATTTTATTTTACTTTGTTAATATGTTCTTTTAATTTCTTTAATAATTAGCTTGTTGATTTTTTTTTATTCAACAGGTAGTTAATGACAATATTTTAGTACATTCTATTCCATCCATAACCGTTTCAGTTTTTAATATTAATATTAAATAAGAGAAATTTGAACCATATAAGAGATTTGAACTAAATTCTTAAATGCTGGTATTCAAAGGTAAACTATGAGTTTATAGCTATAAATTGTGAAAAAAAGAAAGTCTTTAATTTTGACAAAGTCTCAATTTTTAATGTTAATGGAAAACTCATTTGAATTTAGAGTTAATTGTTACTTAAAAAATAACGGTAATTGTATGACTGATAAAAAAAACATATTACTCGTTTTAAGGTTCCTGTAATAATGACGAAACAGCCTATGTTTTTTATAAAATGAAAAATTAAATTACGTTCAGTACTTTGACTTCAAAAATTTCAGATGATTAGATGCAATCTTTTATGATTTTTTGCTTCATTTGTTTTGTCAAAGTAATCAAAAAATGAAAAGTAACCAAAACAAATACCTATTGATCTAATAGTTGTTTTTTTTTTAAATGAGAGTATAGATCTAAGAACGCTCTGAGCTTATGAACAGAATACGCTCAGAGCGTTCATATTTAATAAAGTAACACTATTTAAAAAAACTGTCATTTTTATTTTAGTTACTTTTTAAATTGTCAAAAAATTAAATTATATATTAATATAAAATTAAAAATGGATAACTTAAAATAAACTAAACATTTTGACTTTTATTTTACAAGTAAAATCTTAAGCAAACGTAAAAATGTCTTGAATTTTATTTTGTTCAGCCGAGCTCGATATATTTCTACTTTGACAGCTCATGCTCTGCTCAGATTTAAAATAAAAGGGTCTAATGTTTATTTTAAAAAGTTACTTTGAAATTTCAAATATCAAATATTTTAAAAGACACATTATCGTGATTTGTTTTTAATGGGTGAAATAAAATTTGGTTTTCAATGTTTTTATCATTTTTATACCCCCGTTTTATTATTAGTTCAAAGTGTATAAAAGTTCACATGGGAAACTTAATCTTCCACGTTTAATATAGGATTAACCCTGTTCTCTCAGAAAACTGTCTATATATTGATACTTTTGTATGTGTCGAGTGTCTGAAATTTTACCAAAAGAAGTTGAGTTGAATTTTATGTTGATATCAAAGTTTATGTAAAATTACAGTGGGTTCACTTATTCATATCAGCAAAAATTAATATTTAATGAAGCTGAATATCTGAAATTTTTGTCCAGTTTCTTTTATTACTTTGTGTATTCTAGCTGTTAAAGTGTTTAAAGAAAGTAAAAGAACTAGGAAAATATTAAGCCAGCTTCTTGAATTTATTAAAATTTTGTTGTATAGTTTTGAAAAAATTTAAAATGTATTAAATTTTAATAACTTTTACTAGAATTTTTTTTAAAATCTGTATTTATTTGAGATATCTGAACAGTAAATTTGGAAATTTTCTAATTTTTCTTTTTCAGATATAATAATGTTTTAATTTGAGACAATTTATATCTCATGTTTCTATTTAAGTTTTATTAAATTGTTTTTTTCCATAATCTAATATAATCCTAATGGAATTGATTATTCGGAAGAAATTATATAAAACTTAATTAGTTTTATTATATTTTATAGAAATATATTTTCCCTAGTATAAATGTAGGTACGAAATTATTTTAAACTAGCTGTTGGTCCGTCACAGAATGACGGAAGGTCAGTTGAAAGAAGAACTTTTTCTAATTAAGAACTATTTCTAATTTAATTACATATATTACATATACATATATTATATATCAATACCATTTTCTTAAATAAATTGGTAACCGCTGCATTCTACGTAATACAGACTATGCTTCAATTCTAGTTATGTACAAAAAAACAAAAACTTATATGTTGTTGTATCTTAAAAATTTGAAGATGAATAATTTATTTAGTCTACCTTTTTTATGTTTTGAATTTGATAAAATTTTGGGGCTGTTAATTCAAATCCCTTCTTGGTGAAATGTTTTTTTAATTTCAATTAATATTTTTTTTTTTATTCAATTACGTACTTTTTAAAATTAAGTTCGATAAATTTGTGTTAATAAGAGATGTGAAATAGATTTATTTTGTTTCAATAATGATTTATTTCTCCAACTATTAATGTTTTGTATATACATTTTTAAAAAATGTTGTTATACATTCTATATTGTTTCCTTTGTTTAGATTCAAATCAAAATACTTGTTTGAAGGCTAACCGTTCTATAATGTACCTATTCAACATGTACCTATTCACTTTAATATCTATTATTTATATGTACGTGAAATTGTATTAAATAAATGTTGATTTTTGAATTGAGTTTTGCATTATCAAATACAAATTATAAATTTTATTTGAAATTTTTTTAATATACCTAACCCTAACTAAGTTTAAAATCTATTTTGTCTGGTTTTTATGGTGCATTGAACTCAAGAGGTATTGTATACCTGAACCCACTTTCCCAACCGTCAGTTGTTACATAATTTTTTTCCATTTTAACTTTTAAATAGATAAATAATTAAAAAGTTATGAAGGAAGGGGTGAGAGATAGATGAGGTAGAGTTGAGAGCGAGATGAGGGGAAACTTTGAAATTACTTTAATACATTTCTTGGTTTATTTGCTTAAGCAAACCAAGCAATGCATCAAAGCATACATTGGGCTTTCGCCCTTATTTCAGATTTTTACTGAAAATTATTAAGACAAATGTTCCTGTGAAGCATTGTCTTCTTAGTTTTTATTTACAAAATGTCTTACTATATATTTAAAATTTCCAGAAAATCTTCTGTGATTTTTAAAACTGAAATGAAATTTTTCATAAACTAATAAGTAAATTTTATTTCAAAAAAAAATTTTTGTTTTTTATTAAAAATAAATAAAATATTTTTTGGCCTGCTTATGATAATTTATGATATTTTATTTTCTAAAATAAAACACATCCAACAAAACGTTAATATTTTATTTTTTTATAATTGAACACATCCAACAAAACACATTTAATTGAATGCGTTTGTTACACCTCATTCTAGACAAATATATTAATAATAATTATTTCAGCCTTCTATTTCCCTTTGAGTAATTAGTTTCTATTCTCCTCTGAATTGTTAATTTATAAGAGGGTTTACTTAAAAAATTTCTTTCTTATACGAAATAATAAAAAGACACAATTCACATTTTATTTGCTTTATAGTTATCTTTGAATCTTATTCATTATTCACCGTATTCATTTTTAAATAATTTTATATTTACTAACGTGTTTATTTATTTTAATTTTCTCAAATAAATATTATATAATAATAAAATTTATTGTATATAACTAAAACCAAAAGATACTTAATTTCAAATGAAAAGTAAACATTTGATAAGTAATAACAGGAAAGAAATATATTTCGAAAATTGATTTGAGTTTTTCTTTGTTCTTGGAACATGTTTTGAAAACATATGTAATAAGTTATATTTTCCCACATATAAGTGTTTTACATACATTGTAATTAATTAAATCTTATATAATATATATTTTAAATCTTTTAATTAGATTTCTTATTTTTTTTTTTTTTTTCGTTTTTTCTGTTAAATTAAACGCAATTCTGTAATTAAAATATTTTGTATTTAAATATTAAATGTATTAATAAAAAACAATTATGAAAATATAAATTAAATCAATATTTATTTTAAATAAAGGATTATTTCTATGTCCTTATTTTATTATACATATAAAAAAAATGTTACATAATATTATTAAGTATATATTTGCATATATTAAACTATTTTAGATCGATGTGTTATTAGTTTTTAATATGTTACGAAAGATAATTAACCCATTCGATATTTTATATTAATGTAAAAATATTTAAACAATTATCTTAATAAAATAAAAAAAATTAATTATAATCTATAATCCATTATTAGCAATCCCCCTTTGCTTAGCTTCTTTTTCCTAACTGTGTTGGAAGTTAAAATGTAACACTTGTTACAATTGTAATTTATTTTTGAAGTCATATTTGATAACTGCGAGTGATTAACACATATGCACTATAACTGTAAAAAATCTTCAAAAATTTTTTTAATTGTTCAATGAATGAAAGCCGTTCTGCGCTAAAGTATTTTTGACTTTTAATTGTTCTGTACTAAGCACTTGTACCTCATGAAGAAGTGTTAGCATTTTGGAAATTTTTTTTTCATGAGAGATTGATTACCAAGGCAACCATATCATGGAGAATTCGTTAGACTAAAACTCAAAAAAAATATTGTAATATAAAAATACTCCTCATTTTTTGTAGCTATACTTACTCGTTTCTCTGAAATCAAATGTCAGCATTCAATAATTGTGCAATCCAATAATGCAAGTTATTTTAATTTTTAAGCTTCCAAAACACGAAATCTAGACATTATACTTTTAAAAGTAAATTATACACTTATTTCTTTCATAACTTATATTCCTATAAATATATAAGGGTTAATATTTGTTTTTAAACTAAAACACATTTAAATTATTTATTCACTGTAATTCTAAAATTAGTATTAAAGTATTAATATATTTTAGTACTTAATTTAAAATATTTAGAAAGTTTACCCCTATATGTATGTAATATTTAATATATTTTTTTTCTAGCTATTTAAATTTGTGCCCTGGGTATTTTCACAGTGGTTAAGTACTTAGTCGTCTAAATAGAAGATTTATAGATTTATTAAACTGAAGAATCCGCTTAAAAATTCGATTATTGAAAAATAAGTGATTTAGTGAAAGGGACTTAAAATCAATTAATGAATTTTTGAAAAAAAATCCAGGCAAAAAATCAATTAATGAAATAAAAAGCTCTAAAATGTGCTTAGTTGGTGAATGTAGATAGTAACATCTAAATAGTTCCAACCAAAGAACTAAATAGTTTAAATTACTTCCTGCGTTTAGATGAGCCAGAAAACATCATCACAGATCCTAATAAACTGCACACTATAGACAATGATATAATTGATGATGATAATGACATTTATATAACTTCTATCCATTTTTATATTTTTATACGCAATAATTAGTTAAATTGCAAAATTAAAGTTTAATTTTATAATTAATGTATAGCCAAATTATTTGAAAAAATTGAAAAAATAATCCATAAATAAAAACTTTGTTTTTATTTTTTACAAATATTGTTCTTTTGAACTTTAATTCACAATAATCCTAAAAACTAATTAATTATTTCAAATAAATATAATAGAATTTAATTGAATTTTGTACTATTGCTTTTTTCTATAAGCTTATTTAATTAAAAATTATTCTACTTATATGTTTAAATATATTTTTAATAATTTATTTTGCGATTATGACATTCTATTGTATTTGTATAAAAATGAACTCAGTTGTATATTCAAGTGCATATATTGAACTATTTATATATGTATATATATGTATATATTATATATACATATAAATAGTTATATAAATTTTTTTTTTATCAGAACATAATATGCAACGAGCGTAAGCAAAATAAGAATTATGTTATTTATACGTGCGTGTTTAATATCTTTGGTAGTTCCCTTCAACTATCCATTAATGATTGTCCTTGACATCCTTCCTTACAATAAAATGAGACAATATACAACAAGTTTCGTTAAGAGTTTTTTTTTTACGCATATTGCATACAACTAATTGAATAAATAACAATGACGATTAATTGTTATTTTATTAATCAAATCATCAGAGAATTTATTCGTCCATTTTTAAACTTTTATCTTTATTAAACATAATCATTTGATATTGGAAAATTTCTGTATATTGCTTGGATGTCAGTTTGTCTATTGCTCGTGTCGCAATTTTAAAAAATCAAGCCTTTGGTAAAAATGCAGATGAAAATAAAGTCTGAAGTTAAATCTAAGGGTGCGTTTAAATTGAATGTGCGAAAAGTGATAAGAGCGGCGATAAAACCATAGCGTAGAAAATGTATATTGTTTATTGATGATTAAAGTGATGCATAAAGAACCTCTATTTAAATCATTTATATAGTTTTCTACGCTGGCAACTTCAACATAAACGCACTTTAAGCGTGTAGAAAATTTGATAAAGCGTTGAATATTAGATAAGATAAAATTTGTAAAAAAAAAACAATCATATTTAACAAAAAACGAGGAAGAGTGTAGTAGAGTAAACTGTGTCAATTATGGGATACCCTATAATGAATAATATAAACATTATAGCATCCGGTTAATTACTTTTGGCAAAATTTCAAACATTCAGCTTTATTAGGTGTAGAGTAATGCTCATATAAAAGAAGGAGTTGTATGGTAGCTACTCGAACCCTTTGCAGTAGACCAACCAAATTTTACAGTAACTTTAGCCATTACACTAAACTATTTTTGGCAAAATTTCAGACACCCAGCTTTCATGAAATAGAGTAATGTTCATATAAAATAAGAAGTTGTATAGCAGGTGCTAAACTCGTGGGCCAAAATTGCTGGATTTAAATAGCGATAACGGCTATTGCATAAAAAACGAATTTGTGAAAATTTCAAAATCGTAGCTCCTTTATTTTTTGAGTTATCATGCGGACGGACGGACAGACGGACGAACATACATAGCTAAATTAATTTATTTTTCGATTCTGATTCGATCCCTGCACTTGAGTCTATATCTACCCTCCTCCTTCTCTGCGTCGCAAACGTAATGGCAAATTTAGTATACCCTTTTGACTAATAGTCATACGGGTATAAATACAGTGTATATTATAATAGTTTAATATAAAGTTCAAATGCCAAATAGTCAAAGGACTATTATAATATCAGGCAATATTTACTAATGTCTGGTATACAAATAAATAAATAAATAAAACAATTTATTAAATTAAGATTAATTGGCCATATTAATTTAAAGTTTTAGTAAGAGTGATTTTTACTTCTGCAATATTGCTATAGATTTGATCTCTATACTTTAAATTATTTGCTTTATGGTTCACCAAGTTAGAACCGCTTCTACTGCAACACTCATGTTTGTTGCTTAACAAATAAATCAATTTTTAGTACAGTAAAATTTAAAAAAAAGGACTTTGAACACTAAAAACCTATCTTTAAAATATTTTTTTAACATTAATACAAAAACGAGGAAGATTATAGTTGCCCTTGTCAACTTTTAGATACCCGTGCATACATACCCACTATGGTGTATAAAATAAACCATAATTTACTTCCCTTATACATTTAACTCATTACCCCATAATTTTGACGTAAAAAAAAATTAAATTGACAAAAAAAAAATCTCAAAACAAAAAACAAAATTTTCATTCATTGTCGCATAACTTTAGGTTAAAAAAAAAAAAAAAAAAAAAAAAAATTTAACTTTAGCTTAAAAAAAAAAAACAAAAAAAAAAAATTGGCCCACCCTAAAAGTCCGATGGTCCGAGTGATGTCCAACTTTGCCAAGTAACTTGCCCTATTACTTTACCTGCCCAATTTTAATTTTAACCTTGTAGCTTCATTAGATTCACAGTTATTGAATCGAAAACTTTGTATGGCAGCCCCCCAAAATGGGGCCCTAACATTTTGAAACTTCATATAAGTGCGCGATTCATTATATAACTAACCGTGTGTAATTTTCAGCCTCGTAGTATAATTAGTTTTGAAGAAATTCATATTGGTGCAAATAAGTTGTATGGCAGCCCTCCCGAAAATGGGGCCCTAACATTTTGAAACTTCATATAAGTGCCGGAGTCATTATAAAACTAACCGTGTGTAATTTTCATCACCGTAGTATAATTAGTTTTGAAGAAATTCATATTGGTGCAAAAAAGTTGTATGGCAGCTCCCCGAAGCCTTGGTCCGATTTTAACCAAAAACAATAGGGAACCTACAAATTGTCTAAAAATTACTTTGTGAAAGTTTCAGAACTCTAGCTCTTATAGTTTTTGAGTTATCGTGCTGACGGACGGACGGACGGACGGACACACATATAGCTAGATAGATTCACTTTTCGATGCTGATTCGATACGTACCCTTGACACTATATCTAGCTCTTATATTTCGATGCGTTACAAACGGAGGAGTAATTTTAATATACCCGATGTTCATATACATATGTATGCACGGGTATAAAAAATCAAATCCAGAATATTAAATCTTCATTTCCATTAACTTCAAAAGCTATCATACAAAATGGATGGCATATCAATACCTTAAAACAGCAATCCCTTCCTATTAAATTTTTTATTTTATATTAAATATTAATCTTTGTTATGATTGTATTGGTTAAAAATCCTAATTGATTACTTTGTTTATTATTATTAAACACATACAATTAAACAATAATTTTTATTTTAATATAATTTGAGAATTTTCAATGGCCTGACATCGACCTTGTAAACACATGATGTGAAAAATATATATATATATATATTTTTTAAGATAATGAAGGGATAAATTTAATTTTTATTGAACCGGTAAATTACATTATATATCAAAACAACAACAACACAAAAAAAAAATGAAGGATTAAAAATATAAATATGTATATAAATTGAACCTCTATATTGATGTTGATGTGATTTTATTATAAAAAGTATGTATATACAGATTTTAAGTACACAATCAGAAAAAAAAGGAATAGAATTAAATATTTACAAAGTAGTTCCTTCTAAAATTTAAATCGATCATTCTTATTTCTAGAATTTTTATACTTTACTTGATTAAAAATTTCATTTATGAATTTTTAAATTTATTATTGAAAAAATTTTTTATTTTTGTTTGGGTTTGAATTTGTTTTTGAATTCTAGAAAATTCGATTTTAAAAGTTTCATATTATTTAAGATTGTTTTTCTTAAAAAGAATAATTTTGTTAATCTTGTAGGTGTTTTTGTTGGTACAATGATGGTTTAATTATTTTAAAAATTTTTAATTAACTCATTTTTATATCTTCTTAAACCAATATGGGAGTTTAAACCAAATTTAATCTAATTTTTTGAAAAATTTTCTAAATTTTATGCTTAAGAATTTTGTAATTCTAATTGTAAATAAGAATATAAAAAATTAATTCCAGTTTTTCTCTATAGATGCAAAATATGTTTTATAGCTTTCAAAAATATTTTATAAAACTTGAATGTGCGGGTTAGAATGATTCTCTATAAGAGCCACGAATTTTCTCAAAAACGAATTTAGAAGGCAAAAATTAATACAAAATTTGTTCTGTTTGGAAGTCTTTTTATCCTCAATTCTTCAGATTGTTTACGACCTTAAGTCTTTTTAACTTTAATTTAATTTACTAACTTCTTTAAAAATATAGAACTAATTAAGTATTAAGTTTGATACTATATCTATAATGTGTTTTGTTTCAATTCCTATCGCCTTTCACACATTGTCTCAAACTAGTGTCAAATCAAACATTGTAGCGAGAAGACATACTTACAAACGGAAAAAAATTTAATAATTATTTCAATTCCATTTTTATATTTCGTACCTATATTATCAAAACACCAAAATAAACATAAAAAAAAACATAAATGTCATTTCATATGTATATGTTCAGTCTTGTATCCAAAGTATTTGTAACACAATGTCAAATGAATTGCGATCATGATACATTGTCGTTTTTTTTAGTATTCCACACTTTTCAATTCCGATCATGACACTTTGTATTCGCAACGTTGTAAATACAATTCCCATGACGGCCATTGTGATGATAATTTAACGGTGGCATGACATTTGTCCCCTTGTCATTGGTCCCCAAGGGACTTGGACACTCAAATGTGCCATTAGTTCCCGGGGAGAAATGACATATCAGGTTGTGTCATTACTTCCCGGGGGAGTAATGACACTGAATATACGCAAATCAGTATTTCCTGAATAATTTAAAAATTTTGTTTGATATTTGCAATAGAAACATAACGAAATTTCAAATTTATTAAGTAAGTTTAAAATTTTTGATTTAAGTAAACGCAATAACAGGATGGTGTCATAATTCCAAAAAAAAAAATTCCAAATTTACAAAATTCCAAAGAAGAAAAAAAAACATTCCAAAAAAAAAAATTCCAAAAAAAAATTCCAAGAAAAAAAAAATCCACAAAAAATATTTCCATAGCTTTAGCGAGCAAGAATTTTAGAGTTTGTTACAAAATCAGAATTATACGCTTTTTCCAGAATATTTATATATATGTATACGTGAGATTCTGAATTAGAAGGGATTTTAGAGTTGGATTCAAAATCAGGGTTTCAATAATTTGTTTAGCGGCGGCAGCCCCCACTATTTTTAAATTTTTATTTGTTGAAATATGCATGTAAAAAATAATTACATCATAGTTTGTCATTAAATTTTGATTTTTGGAATTTTTTCTTTTGGAATAGTTTTTTTTGGAATTATATTTTTTGGAATTTTTTTTTTTGGAATTATGAAAATGGAATTTCGAAAATGGAATTTTTTTTTTGGAATTTCGTACCCAACCCCGCAATAACAACATTTTGAATGGAGGTATATTGCATTTTTCCAGAAAATTTATTTATTAATTTATTTTAATAAATAAATTTTCTGGAAAAAGGCCGTTAATTTATTTTAATAAATAAATTTTCTGGAAAAGGGCCGTAGGTTTATTGCCTCTCACCCTTGTAATCATTGAAACAGACGCATTAAATTTAAATAAATAAATTTATTATGTTCTTGATTTTGATAAAGAAATTTAAATGGGGACTAACAAAAAAAAAAATGTTGCCCTTTTGAATGTTGATGGCAACAATCTCTTTTTTCTTACAATTTAGTAATAATTCCAAAACCTTTTTGAATTTTTTTGGAAAAGAGCAACATTCTCTGTTTGTTACAATTTAGTTATAATTCCAAACAAAAAATTTTTGCGGGGAATAATGTCACATATTTCGGGGACTTATGACACACTAAGGTGTGTCATTTCTCCCCGGGAACTAATGGCACATTTGAGTGTGTCATTAGTCCCTTGGGGACCAATGACAAGGGGACAAATGTCATGCTCAATTCTTCAGATTGTTTACGACCTTAAGTCTTTTTAACTTTAATTTAATTTACTAACTTCTTTAAAAATATAGAACTAATTAAGTATTAAGTTTGATACTATATCTATAATGTGTTTTGTTTCAATTCCTATCGCCTTTCACACATTGTCTCAAACTAGTGTCAAATCAAACATTGTAGCGAGAAGACATACTTACAAACGGAAAAAAATTTAATAATTATTTCAATTCCATTTTTATATTTCGTACCTATATTATCAAAACACCAAAATAAACATAAAAAAAAACATAAATGTCATTTCATATGTATATGTTCAGTCTTGTATCCAAAGTATTTGTAACACAATGTCAAATGAATTGCGATCATGATACATTGTCGTTTTTTTTAGTATTCCACACTTTTCAATTCCGATCATGACACTTTGTATTCGCAACGTTGTAAATACAATTCCCATGACGGCCATTGTGATGATAATTTAACGGTGGCATGACATTTGTCCCCTTGTCATTGGTCCCCAAGGGACTTGGACACTCAAATGTGCCATTAGTTCCCGGGGAGAAATGACATATCAGGTTGTGTCATTACTTCCCGGGGGAGTAATGACACTGAATATACGCAAATCAGTATTTCCTGAATAATTTAAAAATTTTGTTTGATATTTGCAATAGAAACATAACGAAATTTCAAATTTATTAAGTAAGTTTAAAATTTTTGATTTAAGTAAACGCAATAACAGGATGGTGTCATAATTCCAAAAAAAAAAATTCCAAATTTACAAAATTCCAAAGAAGAAAAAAAAACATTCCAAAAAAAAAAATTCCAAAAAAAAATTCCAAGAAAAAAAAAATCCACAAAAAATATTTCCATAGCTTTAGCGAGCAAGAATTTTAGAGTTTGTTACAAAATCAGAATTATACGCTTTTTCCAGAATATTTATATATATGTATACGTGAGATTCTGAATTAGAAGGGATTTTAGAGTTGGATTCAAAATCAGGGTTTCAATAATTTGTTTAGCGGCGGCAGCCCCCACTATTTTTAAATTTTTATTTGTTGAAATATGCATGTAAAAAATAATTACATCATAGTTTGTCATTAAATTTTGATTTTTGGAATTTTTTCTTTTGGAATAGTTTTTTTTGGAATTATATTTTTTGGAATTTTTTTTTTTGGAATTATGAAAATGGAATTTCGAAAATGGAATTTTTTTTTTGGAATTTCGTACCCAACCCCGCAATAACAACATTTTGAATGGAGGTATATTGCATTTTTCCAGAAAATTTATTTATTAATTTATTTTAATAAATAAATTTTCTGGAAAAAGGCCGTTAATTTATTTTAATAAATAAATTTTCTGGAAAAGGGCCGTAGGTTTATTGCCTCTCACCCTTGTAATCATTGAAACAGACGCATTAAATTTAAATAAATAAATTTATTATGTTCTTGATTTTGATAAAGAAATTTAAATGGGGACTAACAAAAAAAAAATGTTGCCCTTTTGAATGTTGATGGCAACAATCTCTTTTTTCTTACAATTTAGTAATAATTCCAAAACCTTTTTGAATTTTTTTGGAAAAGAGCAACATTCTCTGTTTGTTACAATTTAGTTATAATTCCAAACAAAAAATTTTTGCGGGGAATAATGTCACATATTTCGGGGACTTATGACACACTAAGGTGTGTCATTTCTCCCCGGGAACTAATGGCACATTTGAGTGTGTCATTAGTCCCTTGGGGACCAATGACAAGGGGACAAATGTCATGCCGCCTAATTTAACACATTTTAAATATATTAAAATAAAATTAAAAAAAAATGTATAATTTATACAGCACACTGTATACATTCTTCTTAATAAATTTAACTTATATTGAGTTAAAATATTTGCGGTTGAAGATCTAGTTTCAGCAGTCGATGCTGAATCTCCTACATGGATTTGTAAAAACTGCTGAAATTTAAACGAGTCATTCATAATTGTAAGTGATAGTGGCTTAACCGCTGGGCCTCAGTCTACAAATGAAACTACAAAGGAGAATAAAACTACCGATCGTTCCTATATATCTTCTAAGGATTGCTCTGTTAATATACTGGTCGCCAATTAGCTCGAATTGAAGAATTGGTAAAAATTAATAAGAAGTCTCAAAAAGCTAACAAGATTAACTAGAGCAATTTTTGGATGAATATCTAAAAAAAACAACAAAGTTATATCAGGACTTTTATCCAATAATCAATCCAATAAAGGTAGTTTTGAAACTAAGTAAACACCTAAAAGCTAACATTACCGAACTAAATACAAATTCTTTAACAAAAACGTCTAAAAGAAAACAATAAATTAAATGTGAATCTAAACGTATATCTCTTAAGCAGTTAAATTGAAATAATGAGCAAGAAAAGAAGCACTGGAGATATTTTCACATCAGATATTTATGTGTGATCGATTAAGGTAGCCACAACATATTTTTTCAGGAACACCTTACTCAACTACAAGTCAGACTATTTTACGAAGTTTGAAATTGACATTTGCTAGGAAAGTATGGAGACCATTTGACTATTTATTATAGTTGAATGAAGCTGTCGAGATCAAAAAACTTCATTGAGTCAAAGACACATTTGGAAATTAAAATATATTTATTAGTATCTACTAAATCTTCTTAGGCGCGTTACATTTTTAATTAAAATTTTATTTAATTTAAAAAAAAATTGTTAATTCATTATTGATTTCACTTGTGATTTAATACTTTTTAAGTAATCATTTAACATTAACAAAAAATTGCATATTTAATAACTAGATAAGTGTTTTGTTTACAACCGCTTTTATCGTGCATCGATTGAAGCTACACGATATTACAATTATAGTAAATGAAAAATATCTATTCGTAATCAATTTTATTAAAATAAGTACCTATCTATAACAACAATTAATGATAAAATATACGTTTTCACATACATGTGTAACACATTTTTTTTAATTTCATAACGGCAACCCCTATTTATATAAAAAAGTAGTGTCTTTAGTTTTAAATCTTTATTGCATATTAACATTAAAAATTTTTAAAATAAGAGCTGAATTTTATGACCTACTAATAAAAGATTTGCTGTTATTAAATTTATTTTTAGTTGTATAAGAGAAGGTACTTATATATTAAAATTTTGATTTTATTTTTAACTTAAATGTTATTATTACGGATGGTTAATTATTGAAAATTTTCTTTAAATACTTAATCCTTCCGTTCATTTTAATTATCTTTTTTTATTTTTATTTTAATATTTTTTATTTTAATTTATTTTAAATAAGTAAACAAAGATTTTAATAAATTTTTTTTTAACTATTTTTTGATTATGTTTTTATGGTTTAAATTATTTAACGGATTAATGAGATAATTAATGTTTTAAAAATATTTTTTTATGTATTTTTAAGTAATAATAGTTTAATATTTACAAATTAAAAGACCATAAAAATGGTCATTATATAATTGAAGGCATAATAAATATGAATTTGGGTTATCAACTGGCAAAAGCTTAAAAAAATGCTTAAAGAATTGAAAAATTTGATGGTAAAAAAATTTTATAAAATAGGAAAGAATAAGTTCTAGGTACCTTTAAAGCTTTACAATGTCAAAAGCCGGAACCAATCGGAACCTTTACAGAATTTCTGAAGTTTTAATGAACTTTCATTCTGCTGAACAGTATTCAAAAAATCTCTACTTTACAATAATTCTAGATTTTATTATATATTATTTTCCTTTTAACTTCTAAAAACTTCTAGGGGCATCTGTTAAGCAGCATTAGTAAATGCGCCAGTTTTAAGAAAAATTAATAGCATATAATTGTCGCATAATTTATAAATTGTAGCATATATCTGACCAATGGCGTAGTGGTAAAGACGCCGACTTTCATGTGGAAGGTCTCGGGTTCAAATCCGGTCAGATCATATCTAGTATAAAAATATCGTAAAATTGTATAACTATATGGTAATAGTTTATATCGTAATATAAAATAAAATTTAATAAAAATATGTAAATAATTCTTGTGTAAGATTATAGATGGCGCACAAAGTTAACATTTGTGCATTCATATTTCATAACCTTATACAACAGCTACAGCCGAGTAATCAACGGCTTAGTGAATATTATGATTAAAGAAACTGAAGCCTAGTTTAAAATAAACTTGGTGAATGCCCTATTCTCCTTAAAGGACTGGAAAAGGAATAAAAAAAAAAAAAAAATTGTCGCTTATAAGTTTTCTGTAGCTAATGTAAAAGATAAAGAAACACATATAATGTTGTGCGCCATCTTTCACCTTAGTCAAGAATAATTTATTTTTAATTTTATATTACAATACAGATAGTTACTATTTAATATAAGAACGGTTCGAACTAAATATCCTCTGATTTAAAATTGACATATACCTACAAAAATTGACAGGTATCTAAAATTAATTTAAAAATATTATGTCATATTCCTAATCGAAATATGTAATTAAATGAAGTGAACATTGGATATCTCTCTCTATAGTGTCAATTCTACATTAACTTTGTTTTTTGATTTTGAAATAACTCTATAACAATATTGATAAATCTCTCTGACGAACAGACAGGACATCCGTTTTACTAGAAATGCATAAAAAGATATAGAAATGTTTTAAAATACATAGATGATAGGTATATATATATATATACATATATTAATATATATTAGAAATAAAAGAACAAGGTGATAATATAAATTTAAGTATATACAGTTGTAGATAGAAGTTTCACTAGAATAAAAAACGAACCTGATTATGGCTGTATTATTATTTGTTAATGAATATCAATATGGTACTTCCTGAATTATTCATTATACTTATCATGAATTCAATTTTCTATTGAATATTTTATCTGCCTTTGATTGCCTTATTGAAATATTATATTTGCCTTTGATTGCTTTACTTCGACAAGTTTTTTGTAATTCTTTTTGCTTAGAATAAATAGAATTTTTAAAGATAAATTTCTTTTTAAAATATTTCAAATATAAAAATTGACGTCTTTTTTGTTTAATTTGAAGTGGCAAAAAGTGTCAAAGAACCCTTTAGTTTTTTTTACTTGCAATACATTTTCCTTTGCTTTTAAGTTAAAATTCTAACATAAAAATATATTTGAGTTACTTTGTTTGGACATCTGTTTCTTTTTTGGATTAAAAACTTGATTTCAAATATAAATTTCATTGAGATAAGACGTGGTTCAGTGTTCAATTCCTTTTTACGCAAGTTTGAAATAATGCGATTTAAAAAACATGATTAAATTAGATTTAAATACGATTTGAAATTCCATAAAATAATTTCATCAAGAAAAAAATGAGTTTTTTAATAACATTTACACATACGGATTTTAGTTCCTTTGACCAAATATCGTCTATTATGCAAAGAACTTACGAAAAACAAAACGCAAGGATCAATAACTGATTTTGCGACGAAGAACACACAAACCATACATCAGCATAAGTATAAAAAAGGAATTTCGAGTGATGAGAGGGAAATTCAAGTGAAACCTCAAAAAAGAATGCATATCACTGATTAAATATGACTATAATTTGTTTTATCAAAATTAATTTATTCTTTATTTTGTTATTTTTTGTTATAGTCACATGCAGCGATCCCACCATGGTGCTTGGGCCAAATTTGGTACAGATCTAAAAAAGGGTGCATACCAAATTGATTTTGTACTTTTTTGTGTTTTTCAATTTTATACAAAAAAAGCGATGGCATAACATTAAATTTATAATCTTTTTCCAAATATTCATAACTATATATCTTAAATATTGCCCATGATTGTAGAAAAAAATAAACTTTTTCAGTCGGAATCTGCGAAAATACATCTAATTAGTAAATCGATTGACGATCCCGCAGCATTCTTACAAATTTTATTAAACCAAACTGTGTTCATCTAGCTAGATTATATAGATATTGAGAAATTAGAATTAAAGATTCAATCTGAATATTTTGGATACAAATTTGATAGATACTGTAATGATGAAAATTTGATAAATTTAGATAAAATTTGTGAAATACAACAACCAAAGTTTGACATTAATAACAAAAAGCTTAAAATTTTAAAATATTTAGATCCTTTCGAATTATGAAGAATTTCATAATATTTACATATATCAAAAAATTAGGTGAATTAGTGATAACTCTCTCCTCGCTTCCTGTAGAAAGGGGACTTTCGTTTGTTAATCTTATATATTAGAAATAAATTAACCAACAGATTAGAATCTGAACATTTGAACGTGCTCAACATTTTATACTTAAAACAACTTTTAATTGGAATTGAAAACAATGAAATTTATGAATCTGACATGGAACTAATTGAGTATGTTAAAAACAAGAAATCCCATGGAGGTTCATTTTATGAAAATGATGATATAAATCAAAATGTAATTTAAAATTTTTGTAAATAATTAATATATTAAAGCTTTCCAATTTTGGTACTTTTTTTTTTAAAATGGGACTTTCACTGCCCCAAGGGTGGCATCACTAGTCATATGTGAAATATGTAAATTAATTTAATATTTATTAATGCACAATTAACTTTTTATATGTTAATGTTTTTATTTTTGAGGATTTCTGGAATGTGGATGCACTTCATATCTTTTACACAATTTTTTTTTGCGCGGAACTTTTTTTTCGCGTAAAAAGGGAACGTGGTGTAAATTTATAATTAATGCATAATATAAATGGAAATCACTTGGCTGTCAAAACTCACAAAACGCCATCCTCCTCGTCATCATACCCGTCATAGTCTGCTATAAGTATGACAGATTAACTAAGCAATGTTCATTCCCATACAATTGTTAAACTTACTGAATATAATAAAATTTTAAAAATTAAATGATTTTTAATTATTTTAGTGATAGTAAATTTAATCATTTCCAATTTTTTTTTTTATTTCTTTTTATTCATTAAATATGACTTTAATAACTTAAACACTGGTGATGGTTTAATTTTACACTAAAAAAAAAATCACGAATATAAAGCAACAAAAAATTATGAATAAAAAGACAAACAATTAAATGCACTTAAATTAACGAGGAAGAGCAAAGGAAAATGTTTTTACTACAGTGATAAAGCAAAAAAAAAAATATGAAGATGCACTTTCATTATTAAGAAAATTGCACAATAAATCACTTTAATGAAATTATTTTTTCAGCTTCAAATTTTGTTTTTTTAAATACGTAACTACAGAAGCAAGTTTTAATACCCGTATATAGTCAAAGGGTATAATAAATTTGCCATTACGTTTGTGACGCAGAGAAGGAGGGGGGGTAGATATAGACTCAAGTGTATGGATCGGATCAGAATCGAAAAAAAAATCGATTTAGCTATGTATGTCCGTCCGTCCGTCTGTCCGTCCGTCCGCACGATAACTCAAAAACTAAAGGAGCTAGGATCTTGAAATTTTCGCAAATTCGTTTTTTTGCAATAGCCGTCATCACTATTTAAATTCAGCCATTTTGGTCCATGGGTTCGCGTAGCTGCCATACAACTTCCTTTTTTATATGAGTATTTCTCTGTACCTATTACAGCTACATGTCTGAAATTTTGTCAAAAATAGTTTAGCGTAATGGCCAAAGTTTCTGCACTTTGGTTGGTCTACTGCAAAGGGTTCGAGTAGCTGCCATACAACTTCTTATTTTATATGAGCATTACTCTATACCTATTGAAGTTGGGTGTCTGAAATGTTGCCAAAAATAGTTTAGTGTAATGGCCAAAGTTACTGCAAAATTTTGTTGGTCTACTGCCAAGGGTTCGAGTAGCTGCCATACAACTCCTTCTTTTATAAGAGCATTACACTACACCTAATAAAGCTGGTATGTTTGAAATTTTGCCAAAAGTAATTAATGTTTATAATAATAATGATATATTGTTTATATAACGGTCATACGGGTATCCCAGAGTTGACACAGTCTACTCTACTACACTCTTCCTCGTTTTTTTAAAGAAATTATGACAAGGAAACTTGGTCCATTTAAAATATGTTTTTGAAATAAATTATGTTAACACTAGGGGTTGGCAGCAATTGTTCGAATCTCAAAATCTTGGAAATCTTGTTTTCTCTTCTTTTTTTTGTTTATAACATTTCGTAATATTTCGTAAATATAGAAACAAAACTACATCTGAATTCAGTAAGTATTTACTTTGTTTTGATTATAAAAAAATGAACAGAAATAAATGAATAATATTAAATTTATTAAAAAAGTCAAATAACAGGATGCATCTTTAGAATACCTTTTTGTAAATTTTAAAATGAATTTTTCAATTTCACAGGAAGTCCTAACTTAATTCCTAGATTCAACTCCAGAAAATTTATTGGATTATTAAAAATTCAATATTCAGTAACTGTTGACGCATTTTCTGCTTTGCCTAATTTTCTGCTTGTCTTTTGAAGCATGCTTATTTTTTTGGAATTTTGAAAATATGTTAAGGAAATGAGATAAATATCTTTCAAAAATATGGCTGAATTGAAAATACTTGTGGAATAAAAAATAAAAAAACTAATAAATCAAAAGGATGAGTCAACAGTATAATCGTCTTAGCTATATGTAATTACGAGAGCCATTTACTTTTTAAACAATAGTTATGAAGGAAACAAGTTCATAATATGTATCGACTACCTAAGTTTTCAAGTCTCCGATAATGCAGAAGTCGGCAAATTGGCAAAGAAAGGCCCTTCGGAACCCGTATACGGACGCAAACTGTACTTCAGAGACTATAAAGAAATGTGTAGAAGTATTTTATGGGATAGGTTCAATGTGCTATGGGAAAACAAACCCACTACAAACAAAATAAAAGCTGTTAAAAGAATTGCTGGTAATCGGAAAAATATTCATTAACTTAGCCGTAAAATTCCTGCTATTCTGACAAAACTTCGAAAAAGCCACACACAGTTCATTCACAGCTACACAGCTTTGAAAGAGCTCAACACTCATAAGCAACACACTAGTGGTTGCAATATGGGACATATCCCCAAATAAAATATATTTGAAGTTTGCACTCTTTACAGCGAAATAAGGATTGAGCTTGATGTAACGAGTCTCCAAAATCCTGAAGAAAGATACTATAGAGCGCATTCATTGTAAATTTTTTCAAGTATAATAAAATTTTTTTTTTTTTTTTTTTTTTTTTTTTTTTATTTTTTTTTTTTTTTTTTTTTTTAAGCGCTAACTGTTCAACTGTTAGGCTAATTAGCCTGTCTATACCATAGGTACATGTTGGAACAGGGGGTCATATTATATTCGTGTTATTAGAATTGGTCTTATTGAATTCCACATACAATTTAAACATGAAATAGTACTAGGCCTTATAACATGTAGAAACGTCTTAGATTTTCAATATTTACAATTCTATTTTTTGTTTATATTGTAATATTTTATATTTTACTTATATGGTATTCTATATCTGCGAGTTATATTATTTAATTAAATTATTTGTTTATATTTTGCATTTGTTTATATTTTTATATTAAAGTATTTTTTATTAAAGATTTATAATTATTAATTATTGATTATGCCATTAATTTTAACCCAATGACGAAAACGAGATTTAATATAATTTAAAATCAAAATCAAATAAATATAAAATGATAATAGAAACGAAAAAAAATCGATTATCTATTTTATTTAAATACGATTTAAAAATCAAATATAATTTTAAAGATATTTATATGTAAGTGCTAATTTGATAATAAAAATTACTGAAAAAACTTACTTACTATCATTACAAAAAGAATAAAAAATTACTAGTCATATAAAATAAAACACAATATTTGGGGGACTGATAAAGGGCTTTACTTAAGGGCTAATAGGTTATAAATAAATTTCCATTATAAATTAATAATATAATAAAATCAAAATAAAGGAAAGCTTTTTTAAATTTCTAGAATTAAAGCTTTTAAGTTAAAAGCGATATCCAATTCATAAAAAACTGATATAAAAACAACCAATAAAATTAGCTACAAAAATATAAATGTTAAATTTAAATAATTTTCGCTTAAATTAACATTATTTACAAATAAATTTTTTTGACATGGAGAATATTGAAATCGATTCAACATTCAAATTGTTTATTCTTAAAAGCAATGTGATTCAATAAAATATAAAAAAATCTAATTTTAAGACACGAGATTCCGATAAAATAATATTTAAAAATAAAAACGAGATTTTGGTAAAATGAGATTTTGATATACGAACATCCGTACTATTTCCTTCAATTCTTTGAAATTTTTTTGTTGACATTTGATAATTGATTTAAAAAACAACAAATAAAGTCGATGCCGACTTAGAAGACCCTTACACCTGACAAATTAAATTGAAAGTTACACGAACCCGCACTTCAAATCATCTCAAGATTTTTACATTAAGTAAACAGGATCGAACTACCTTCTACCAAATTTCAATATTAAAACTTTATTAATTTCGAACATATGCTGGTTAGGCCTAAGGACGCGTGTCGCAACTTTCCAAACCGCTACTTTCATTCCTTTTAAATTTCACAAAAATAAAGAAAACAGGAAAGAACATTTTTGTATCAAATGGCAAGTATCTAGATTTTGTATCTAGATAGCAAATCTTTATCAATTTCGAAGATATAAGCTTGTTAGGACTTGGAAGGCGTATGATTCGCAATATTTGAGTAAGAATGTTATTAGTTCTATGGTAAATGACTATAATATGATAGAAAAGTAGCAGGAATCGCTGTAAAAAATTTATTTACTTACTTGGCTAAAATAAGGGAAGGTATTAATAATTAAAAAGTAATTGTTTTTTTTAATTTAAAATAACGAATATTTCCATATGCTTAAAAAAATGAATTGAATTGTCTGGACCACCCTGTATAAAGTGTTCAGTCGATAGGAAAAATCACAAGGTTAATCAAAGAAAGTAAAATATCACGTAAATCAACCATTTTTGAATATTTTCCTACAGAATTGCTGCAAGAAATCCCCGACATTTCATCTGATAATCGCATCAATAGTTTTTATGAAGCACATCAAAACAATGTGTTTATGACATATATAAAAGTCTTATGCTGAATGTACTACCAAGAATTAAAAAACATAATTTTTTATTTTTATTATATTATCGTTATTGTATTTGTTTTTTTTTTAATATGTGTAGCAATATATACATATATGTGTATGTAAATGTCAACCATAACTTATGATGATACTATACACGTTATATTTTATTGTGATATATGTAGTATAGTGATATTATATCATAATAATTCATATTGAGTTATTTTCTTTGAAATTTTCAATACTGTTACATACACTCACACACACGTGCGCAAAAAAACAAACAAAAGAATTTTTAATTTAATAAAGATTCATGTCATTCCTAACAAGTTAACAATAAAAATGTTGATTTCTTTGAAGTTGTTTATTTCAGAAAAATAAAACAATAAAATAAAACATTTTATTTTCAATTTTTTTTTTTTATATTTTTGCAGATTTTATTCATACTTAAGTTCGTATTTTTATTTTGAAAAATATTATAGATTTTTTTTTAATAAAATGTTAAAAGAAAAAGTATAAAAACTTTTTAAAAGTTTTTAAAAAATATTTAATTTACTTTTAAATAGTTGTATATGTTTTTGAAATATTTAAGTATTTATATTTGCTGTTATTAGAGACCGTGCAGAACCCTTTTTATATGTAGCATTTGCGATCAGTTGTACGCCTTTGTTTTATGAGTCGTTTAAAAGTCAAGCTTGTAATAGGATCAGTCAATACATTAAAATTTTTTTCATATCATTCATCTCATACATGGGTTGTTGAAAGAAGCAATATGGTATTATTAGTTTCTGTTATTTAGAAGCACGATGTACAATATTTTCAGACCATGACATTAAGAGAAACGAAAGCATGAGGCAAAGAGGCTGATTTAACACGTTGTCTTATGGGAATAGGGAGTTTTGATTCGGAGGCTGGTTTTAAAATAATAATAACTCATGGATTTGTAACTTTTTTAATTTCGTTCAAAGATTACCGTAAAATTTCGTCTTTTAAAATTCTTATAATATATTCAAATAAGAAAAATTTAATGTTTTAATTCAGAAACTCTTTTTTGAAAAAATAACCTCCATATATATATTACTTTTTTTAAAAGCTTCTTGCTAAGCTTTCAATGAGAGTGATAATTTTATTAATATGCTACAGTGTTGGCAATAAATAAATTGATAAAACTAGTTTAAATAAAAATATTAAATTGGAAAATAACACAGAAAATTAAATTTAAAAAAGTAAAGAAACAGTCAGTCGGTGCAACCGACTTAGAAATACCCTACACCTATTTGGTTCAAATTTAAGGACATATCCATAAGTCATTTTAACACCATTAAAGCTGTTATTAATTTGATCGTAAGACATAGCTAACCAAATTAACTTTATAATACTAAAAACATTTTCTAATTACACTATCTATTAAAAAATATTAAAAATTCTTACTAATTTATCTATTTAAAAATATTAAAAAACAAACAAACTTGAAATAAATGAAAATATATTTATTCCAATTCAATTACAAAATGAAAAAATTCTAATTATTAAATTTTGTGGTAAAAAGATAATCAAAGCATAATATATTTAATAATCCAAATTTTTCAAAATTGCAATTATTTTAAATGGTTAGTTTATATACCTAATAGAAAAGCTTATAAACCAAAATATGCAATAAATGTATTTCTAAAATACAATTACAAATTTAGACCTTTTCATATAATTCATTTAAATATTCAAATAAATTTTACATAAATGCAGCAAGTACCTTTGAACATAGCTGAACCACTACAATTTAGTCTAAATTTCGGAGACACATAGGACATAGGAAATATATTCTTTGGCTTTGAAATTAAACTCGACCAGAACCAATTCGCATGGTACTTTCATTACTAGTAACCTAGAGTTTAAATTTCATCAAAATACAGACATTATTTTTTGAGTTATGGTGTTTTTAAGATATATGTTTTTTAGTCCTTGAACTTGTCAAGGGTTCCAGAACCCGAAACCATGGTACGATTTCGCCCATATGCAGTCCCGTCATACTTTCAATACTAGTTAACCCTTGTATACAATTGGAACGTTCTATTTTAATTTTAAGTTACTAGTTTTATTAACTTCGATGATAAGCTTTTACACATTTGGGGGTCTAAGAGAGGTCCTGAACCACCACTCCAAATGATCCCAAATTAGGGGGGCAAGGAAGAAATAGTAAAGAACACCCTGGGCCAAACTTGAAGCTTCTACATTTGTTTCAAGTTACTATTTTTATTAATTTCGAAAATATGCTTTAAGGTCCTCGGAACTGAGTGGCTGGTCCCCGACCCACTAGTCCAATGGGGCCCGAATTTCAAAGACACTTACGCAATAGGAAGGGACACCCTGATACCAAAGTTGGAGGTTATATCTTCAATGGTTTCGGAATTACGCTAGTTTGGCCTAAATTCGATCAAAAAGTTCTCAGTTCCGAACCCATTGCCCAATCCTCACCGTACGTAATCACCGCCGTAGTTTCATTACCAATAACCTACAGCACAAATTTCATGAAGATAGCCTCATTAGTTGTTGAGTTATCGTGATTTTTAATATATGTTCGTTATCCCTGACACCGACTAAAAGGTCCAGAATCCGAACCCATGGGCTGATTTCGCCCTTATACAACCCGCACTTTACTTATAGTACTAGTTAACCCTTGTACACAATTTTTTTTTTTTTTTTTTTTATTTTTTACTTTATTTTATTTTTTTCAATACAATTCTTTAATTATTTTTTTTTGGATTTTCTTATATCTTACTACGACATTTTCTTTTTTTATTTATTAACTGTGATATAAACAAAACATAAAGTTTTGGTATAAAACATAACAGAAAATTCCATATTTAATAAAACAAGTAAAAGTTACTTACAATCTAAAGGATACGTATATATATGTATATTAATAAATATATACAATTATTCTATAACATAACATAATAAAAATTATGTTATGTGTAATTCACTCCTGCGTTATTCTGTCCACTTGTGAGGGATTGTTTCTCAATAAATACTTTAGTTTTTTTACAAAGAGATCTAAATTTGAACACTCCTTTAAATCCAATGGTAGATTGTTATAAATCCTTATAGCTGACGAAAGGCAGCTGTTGCGTGATAACTCAGTTCTTGATTTGGTATGGTTTAGGTTGTTTAACTTCCGGGTATTATAATTGTGGACACAACTTCTTTTAGTAATTTGAATTGCTTTTTTATAAATTCCTTTTTCCAGTTTGAAAATTAGTTTAGCTTTTTCCAAAACAATGATTTGAGATAACTTCAGGTAACCCGTACGCTTAAAAATTACATCTGTTGGGGTAAGCCAATTAAATTTATGCAAACATTTTATCGCCTTGTTTATTATGATTCCAATTTTATCTTTCAGCCAAGTGGAACAGCTAGACCAATTACATATATTATATCTAATGTGTGAAATAATATGAGAATGATATAGACTGTTAGCAGATTGCCTATTCAGTATAATTCCACTTCTTTTGATAGCACCCAACAAAGGCACAATTTTTTTTTCTAGTTTAATAATATGATCTTCCCATTTCAACTTCTCATCAATTACAACACCTAGGTATTTATAATAAGTAACTCTTTCAATTTCAATCTTATTTACTAGCAGTTTTGGATTTATATCAACTTTATTTCTGATTTTATATACTATATATTTTGTTTTTTCAGCATTTATAGTTAATTTATTACCTTTAAGCCAATTATTGTATCTCCACAAATCTGCATTTATTACTCTTTCTAATTCATCACAATTTTTGGCACTGTAAATAAGTAAAGTATCATCGGCGAAGATCTTATATTCAGCTAGTAAATTCGCATACTGGATATTATGAATATAGAGCAGATATAATGTAGGACCTAACACTGACCCTTGAGGAACACCAATATTTATTGTAATCTGATTACTCAGTACTCCATTAATTTTCGTAATAGTTTTTCTATTTTTAAGGTATGAGTTAAGTAGATCCTGAGCTGCTCCCCGTATTCCAATTTCATACAATCTATCAAGTAAGATACTATGATTCACCGTATCAAAGGCCTTCTTTAAATCAACAAATACAGAGCATACATAATTTCCTTCATCCAATTTGTTTATAATTGAGTTAGTAGATTCGAAAACTGCAGAGTCTGTTCCAATTCGTTTTTGAAAACCAAATTGATTCCTATCAAAGCCCACGACCTCTTGAATGAAATCTTGAATTCTGACATTTATAATTTTTTCAAACACTTTTCCTACGCAGCTTGTAAGAGTAATTGGTCTATAATTCGACACATCCAGTGGTGACCCTGATTTAAGTATAGGTATAACAATACTTGATTTTAAACACTCAGGATACATACCAGTAGATAGGCATTTATTTATCAAACAAACAATTTTAGGCGCTATTAATGTTACAACATGCTTTAGATCTGCGGCTGTTATATTATCAGCTCCTGGTGTACTATTTTTTAACTGCATAATGATTTTATATATTTCTTTTTCATCCGTTGGTTGTAGAAAAATTGTTTGACCGTTCAAAATGTTTTTTATTGTATAATTTTCAGAATCAATAATTTTGTCTGCTAATTTGTTTCCAATTTCACTGAAGTGAGTATTGAAGCAGTTTGCAATTTCAAAACTATCACATATTCTAATTCCATTAATATTTATTTCTTTTATTACTTTGTTACAATCATTTGACTTTTTTAAGATACAATTGTTAAGTACTTTCCAGATTTTTCTTTGGTCAGAGCCAGCCAATTGTATTTTATTATTGAAATAATTCTGTTTTCTGAAAAATCAAATTCATATTTTTCGAGATCTGAAAGAATGTGATCAATGATCGTAGAAGAATTTTCAGTTATTCGAGTAGCATATTCCTTACTTAATTTATTCTTAATACTAATTCCATTAGATTCTAACATTGATTTATAGGATCTAGTGAGCTCTGCATCAACTAATAAATCAATATTGCAGTCACCCATTATAATAATGTTTTTATATCTATCAAAGATTAAGTCTAAGTGTGCTATAAATTCATTATTATTATCACTTGGTCTTTTATAACATACACCAACTTTTAAATCTGGAGTAGTGTCGCTTAGTGAAATAATGATGGTATTGAATTGCTCAAACACTTCCACGACTTTGTGTTCCAAATTCTGTTTGACATAAATCGCCGTACCACCTCCTCTAGATAAATTATTGGAATTAAAATAAGCTGAGTATCCTGGAATATTAAAAAACTTTTCCTCCTCCGAGTATAACCAAGTTTCACCAGTCATAATGACATCAATACATTTCCTATTTTTTACAAATAATTCAATTTCGAGCATATTTTTTCTCAAACTTCTTGCATTAAAATGAACTATGTTTAGTTTATGAAGTTTGTTATGCATCATGGAGTTGGAATACTAATCATATAATTTTGCCAATTTTCTCTAAATTTTTGCAGCTGTTCTCTGTGTTTATTATCGATATGCCTCCTAAAATAAGCTAAATCATGAAGTACTTCCTTTTTAGATACTCCTGTAATTTCATGATAAGTAAAGTACAATTTGCTAAGTTCATTATAGTTATTCGGTAAGCCTTCTTGATGGATTAGTACTTTCAAACTAGTCTGAGTAATACCTTCATAACAAATATCATTTTGATTATGGAAGTATGACAAATACATTCTCACATTGTTGTAAATTCTGTGATCTCTTAGTCTGGATATAGCATATACATTTTCACCAGTCTCAACAGATTTATTTGTTAATTTTACAATTGGAGGAACGAAAGGGTCTATAAAACTTGCCTGCTTATCTTGTGAATTGGTTATCGTTTCATCACTTATTTTAACAGGTTTAGCCTTAATAAGCGGTTCAATGGTTTCAGCTCTAACCCAGTTTGAATAATTGTTACTAGGAGAATCCTTCTCTAATTTTTTGATTTCTTCCGTAGTTACCGTATTTGAACCCTTTATACTATTTGTGCTTGTTTTTTCATTTTTAATATCATTATTATTAGGCTTAGTAGTTTTACTACTTTTATTTTTACTAAAAGACATAATTTTCAAAAATAGATTATTTTTTTCATTAATTCTATGTTTCTTATTTTGACCTTCCTTTGAATATTGGTTAATTTTGTCATTTTTGGGATCAGTGTTATGTTCCTTTACATCTTTTAGATTTAATTTATTAGTATCACTATCATTATTATTATTACTTTCATTATTATTATTATTTATCTTATTAATATTATCATTTACCTTATTATTATTATTATTATTGTCATTAGAAGTAATATTATTATTATTATTGTTATTGTTATTACAATTATTATTATTAATTTTATTTTCAGTAGTATCCATATCAATTTTATTTGCTTTTTCTAAACTATTACACATGCTTTCTGCAACAATCTCCTTACAATCATTCGATATTTTTTCAATACCTTCCGATATCTGTAATTGCTAGTAGCCAATTTTTTGTTTTCTTTCACTCAATTTTTTTAGAAACACTGGGCACAATTTGCTAAATGTTTTATGCTTTACATTAAGACCCAGCTGGAACTTTTCATTATTTTTTTTACAATTTATGCATTCCATAATTTCCTCCTGCTGATCACAATCACTAGTTTTGTGATTCTTATGACATTTGAGACACGTTTCTTGATTTTTACAATCAGCCGATTTGTGATTGAAACCTTTACATTTGTAGCATCGCAATAAATTAATAGCATCAAAGACTTTGCATCTTTCCCAACCTATACAGAGTTTTTCAGCAGCTAAGATTTTAGGAAAAGATTCCTTATCCACTTCAATAATCACGTTTTGCATTTCTTTGTTATATTTTTGTACTGTACTTAATTTTAATACCTTTAATTCACTCATTTCCAAAAAACTATTTTGTTTCTTAATCTTTTCTATTAATTCATCACCAGTAAATTTATTATTCATATGCACTATTTCAAATTTAGTTTTAATTTCAACCGGGATTTTTATATCATAGTTTTCTTTCATTTTATTTTCAAGTTCACTCTTAATTATGTCGCGATTTTCTTTTGTGTCCGTTTCAATTACAATAATTCCATTATTCCTAGATTCAAAGTTTTTAATTTTTAAGTTTTTTGGATCTACATTCGTATTTAAGTCTTTTTTTGTTTTATCAGTTTTTTGCTTATTTTTTGGTTTTATTAACAAGGGCAAATTTTTTTTCATTGCTGGAAATGCATTTACACTATCATTTTTTGTTTTTAAAATATCAGCATATAACACCGATTGACCTATATTTCCATTATTTTTACTTACAATATTTTTTAAATTATTGCACACTTCATCATTTTTTTTTACTGAATTTAGAATTGTATCAGTCAGCTTTTCTGTTTGGTTATTTAAGGTTACATTCAGTTTTTCACTTTCCGTTTGAAATAATAATAAAGTGTCATTCATTTTTGTACACAGGTTTTCATTGTCTGTTTTAAATAATTCACTCAGTTTAAAAACTTTTTCCAATTCTTTTTGTTGAACACTTTTTATATTTTCTAACCGTTCAGTATACCTGTCTTCAATAGCTTTCAATAGCTGCATTGTTTCCAATTGATTTTTTTTTAGTGCACTCTCAAATTCTAATTTATATTGCCCAAAATAATCGGTATTTTTTGCAACCTCAAGACCAATATTTTCCAATATCGAATCAACATTATGAATGTATTGAATACAATCATCACAAATAAATTTAATGTTCAAATTTGAACTCAGCAAGTTACTTGCCGACTGTTCAAGACCCGAGCACTTTACAGCGCAATGAAATATTTTTCCACACACTCCGACGCATCTAATACCCGTTTCGCCTCGTATTTTCGTCCGACATTTATTGCAATCAGCCATACCTATTAATTGTAGGAACAACTGTTAAGAGCATTGACATTAAATAATTTTGTTTGTTTTATTTTTTTATTGAAATTATTTTTCACCGTTAATTAAAAACACGACCGTACTCGTTAAAAGTATAATTAATACTTTGAACGGTCTATCTTAATTTTAAGTAACTATTTTTAGTAATTTCGATTATAAGCTTTTAAAACTTGGGAGGTCTGAGAGGGGTACTGAACCACCTCTCCAATTGATCCCAAATTAAGGGAACACGCAAGAGATAGTAAAGAACACCCTTGTGGAAAATTGGAAGCTTCTACATTTTTTCAAGTTGTTATCTTTATTAATTTTAAAGATATGCTTTAAGGTCTTCGGAAATTTGTGGCTGGTCCCCGACCCACTACTCCAATGGGGCCCAAATTCCCAAGACACTTAGATAATAGGAAGGGACACCCTGATACTAAATTTGGAGGTTCTATCTTCATTGGTTTCGGAATTATGCTCGTTTGGCCTAAATTCGATCAAAAAGTTCTAGGTTCCGAACCCATGGTCCAATCCCGACCTTACGCAATCCCCGAAGTAGTTTCATTACTAGTAACCTACAGCACAAATTTGATGAAGATAGCGTCATTAGTTGTTGAGTTATCGTGATTTTTTATATATGTTCGTTAGCCCTTCGATCGATTAAAAGGTCCAAAATCCGAACCCATCGGCCGATTTCGCCCATATGCAATCCCCGCCGTACTTTGAGTCCTAGTAACCTACAGTTACAATTTCATCAAGATATCTCCATTATTTTTTGAGTTATCGTGACTACGGACGGACGGACATGGCTATATCGACTAAGGCGGTCACGCTGATCACAAATATATATACTTTTCCATATCTAACTCGCTTCCTTTAGGTGGTTACAAACACCATACCAAATTTAATATACCCCTTTACCTATTCTATAGGTGTAGGGTATAAAAACCAAAAAAGGTTTATGTAAAATATGATATTGGAAATAAATTGCATTCAAAAAATATTTTTATTTGTAATTAATATAAAATAAATTTTAATATATCTTAAATTATTCCCATTTCCACACCACCTTTGAGGTAGGGAATATGGAGCGTTTTTTTTAAAGTGGTATCCCCAATAGGCCTAATCCACTAAATATAGAAAAAAAAAATACGTTAAAAATTAACTTATAATATGTAATAGAAATAATAATATTCAAAAACTGAAATTTTATTTAAAACGTAACAAAAACAATTCAATTTATATATGCATAACATAACAAAAATAATTAATTTATAACAAATATATATCTTAAAAAAAAAAAAAAAAACAAAAATTTTAAATCTAAAAAATAAAAGCAAAAATATAATAAAAAAATATCACAGAAATTAAGCAAATAAAAAAAAATAATTAAAACTAAAAATTATGAAAAACTAAAACAATTCAATTAATAATACATCTATAATTCAATTAAAAAAATAAAAACCAAAATCTAATAAAAAAAATATTATAAAAATTCACAGTAAATTATACTACTTAATATTACTCTTTTTAATTCTTAAAAATTTTCTATTTTACCTGTTTGATTTTCAAATATCGTTCGTTTGCTTTGTAAAATTATTTAATTTATTTATTTAACAAGTAAAGAAACAGTCAGTCGGTGCAACCGACTTAGAAATACCCTACACCTATTTGGTTCAAATTTAAGGACATATCACTAAGTCATTTTAACACCATAAAAGCTGTTATTAATTTGATCGTAAGACATAGCTAACCAAATTAACTTTATAATACTAAAATCATTTTCTAATTATATTATCTATTAAAAAATATTACAAATTCTTACTAATTTGTCTATTTAAAAATATTCAAAAACAAGCAAACTTGAAATAAATGAAAATATATTTATTCCAACTCAATTACAAAATGAAAAAACTCTAATTATTAAATTTTGTGATAAAAAGATAATCAAAGCATAATATATTTAATAATCCAAATTTTTAAAAATTGCAATTATTTTAAGTGGTTACTTTATATACCTAATAGAAAAGCTTACAAACGCAAAATATGCAATAAATGTATTTCTAAAATACAATTACAAATTTAGACCTTTTCATATAATTCATTTAAATATTCAAATAAATTTTACATAAATGCAGCAAGTACCTTTGAATATAGCTGAACCACTACAATTAAGTCTAGATTTCGGAGACACATAGGACATAGGAAATATATTCTTTGGCTTTGAAATTAAACTCAACCAGAACCAATTCCCATGGTACTTTCATTACTAGTAACCTAGAGTTTAAATTTCATCAAAATACCGGCATTATTTTTTGAGTTATGGTGTTTTAAGATATATGTTTGTTAGTCCTTGAACTTTTCAAGGGTTCCAGAACCCCAAACCATGGTACGATTTCGCCCATATGCAGTACCGTCATACTTTCAATACTAGTTAACCCTTGTATACAATTGGAACGTTCTATCTTAATTTTAAGTTACTAGTTTTAATTTCGATGATAAGCTTTTACACATTTGGGGGTCTAAGAGAGGTCCTGAACCACCACTCCAAATGATTCCAAATTAGGGGGGCATGGAAGAAATAGTAAAGAACACCCTGGGCCAAATTTGAAGCTTCTACATTTGTTTCAAGTTACTATTTTTATTAATTTCGAAAATATGCTTTAAGGTCCTCGGAACTGAGTGCCTGGTCCCCGACCCACTAGTCCAATGGGGTCCAAATTTCAAAGACACTTACGCAATAGGAAGGGACACCCTGATACCAAATTTGGAGGTTATATCTTCATTGGTTTCGGAATTACGCTAGTTTGGCCTAAATTCGATAAAAAAGTTCTCAGTTCCGAACCCATTGTCCAATCCTCACCGTACGTAATCACCGCCGTAGTTTCATTACCAATAACCTACAGCACAAATTTCATGAAGATAGCCTCATTAGTTGTTGAGTTATCGTGATTTTTAATATATGTTCGTTATCCCTGACACCGACTAAAAGGTCCAGAATCTGAACCCATGGGCTGATTTCGCCCTTATACAGCCCGCGCTTTACTTATAGTACTAGTTAACACTTGTACACAATTTAAACGATTTATCTTAATTTTAAGTAACTATTTTTAGTAATTTCGATTATAAGCTTTTAAAACTTGGGAGGTCGGAGAGGGGTACTGAACCACCACTCCAATTGATTAATTAATTAAGGGAACACGCAAGAGATAGTAAAGAACACCCTTGTGGCAAATTGGAAGCTTCTACATTTTTTCAAGTTGTTATCTTTATTAATTTTAAAGATATGTTTTAAGGTCTTCGGAAATGTGTGGCTGGTCCCCGACCCAGTAGTCCAATGGGACCCAAATTCTCAAGAGACTTAGGAGATAGGAGGGGACACCCTGATACCAAATTTGGAGGTTCTATCTTCATTGGTTTCGGAATTATGCTCGTTTGGCCTAAATTCGATCAAAAAGTTCTAGGTTCCGAACGCATGGTCCAATCCCGACCTAACGCAATCCCCGAAGTAGTTTCATTACTAGTTACCTACAGCACAAATTTGATGAAGAAAGCGTCATTAGTTGTTGAGTTATCGTGATTTCTTATATATGTTCGTTAGCCCTTCGATCGATTAAAAGGTCCAGAATCCGAACCCATGGGCCGATTTCGCCCATATGCAATCCCCGCCGTACTTTCAGTCCTAGTAACCTACAGTTAAAATTTCATCAAGATAGTTCCATTATTTTTTGAGTTATCGTGCCTACGGACGGACGGACGGACGGACGGACGGACGGACGGACATGGCTATATCGACTAAGGCGGTCACGCTGATCACAAATATATATACTTTTCCATATCTAGCTCGCTTCCTTTAGGTGGTTACAAACACCATACCAAAGTTAATATACCCCTTTACCTATTCTATAGGTGTAGGGTATAAAAATTTATTATTTAAAAAAATAAAATTAGTAGGTGGCCAATCCAGGTCTTTGTAAAGCACTTATCCATAATTTTTTTAATGATTCTTTTTTTGGAAATTTAAAACATGAAACTTTAATCGAACAAGAATCTTAATTGGATTTACATCCAAAAAACGAACATTTTAGAATCATAATATATTAAAAAGTTGCAAAATGTAATCTTAATATAGTTAAAAAAATTTAATTTAAAATTTTAAAAAAGTTTAAAAAATTTAAAAAAATTTACAATTTTAAAAAGAGTAATATAATCAACTTTAAACAAGTGATGAAAAAAACCAACATTTTTAAAAAGCGCATTTTCAAAATTATATAGGATGTCTTACTGCGTATTTTATCGTTTATTTTTATAAAAATTTATATAAAAAATTTAATGATAATATTATTGTTTAGTTATTTAATCAATTTATTACTTATGACTAATAGTGAAATCAATACTCAGAATATAATCCCAATGCACTCAAAAAAACCTGTTAACAAGGGCGAAATATAATGTTGGAGCTTCAATATTAACGTTTAATTTTGGAAAAAAATACACGGGTGAATAAAATACACCGGTTAAGTTGGTTTCAATTTTGAAGACCCAGTAGCCCTTCAATGGGGAAGGTTCCCGAATTTTTGCTTAGAAAACTTATGATGGATTTGCCCACTTCCCTGCTGGTATATAATTTTCATTTTTTTAGCTTCCAGGAAAATGCGAACTCCACCAAAATATGGAGTTCTACCTAGAATTTTATTATCTAAGCAAAAATGGTTACAACTAAGAGACAATTTCTTCGATTTAAAGAAACCCTTTCAAATTTAAGAAAAACCTTTACAAATGTTGAAATATAATGCTGCAGTTGTAAATTTTGTATGTATGTAAAAAAAAATTTGAACAGGTATTCAAGTTACAGGTGTTTAAAAATTTTTGTGAGCCTTTATAGCTTCTAAACAACGGACGTGACAAAAAAATTTTGTTAACCGTCTCCCACTAATTTCTGAAGGTCTAACTTCTCCCTAGCTTAGACCCTGGCATGAACCGTTTGGAAGATATGTGGAGTTTTGCATAATGGTAAATTGTAGTACCGTATAGCAAACCCTAAACATTTGCCTTTTAGTTTATAAAACCAGCTATTTTGTGTCGTTTTCAGATTGAAAATATTCCTAACAGAACTTTTGTTATAACAATTTAATAAAAAAAATAGGGCTTTTCCAGCTTTGTGGAGCTGCAGCTCCGTAACGGGTGGGGCTACAGAAAAATGTTTTTCTATGAAATTATTTTTTTTTCAATACCTACCCGTGGGTAAAATTTCTTTTCTCTATTTCAAGCGATGTAAAAGTTTTTGTAAATATACGGACAAACGGACGGACGGACAGAGTGAAACTATATAGGCACATTTTTATAAAATTTTTTGAAAATGTGCTAAAAACTATCTATTAAAGTAAGGCTATTTTTTGCATGCTTTTTTTTCTACTGTTTTTTTAAAACTGTATACAAACAAATAAATATTGCTTACCCAGAAATATGGTTGGATGATGCTAAAAACGGTGTAAAATTTTGAATTCTTCCATTTTATGCTGGAAAATACGATTTGAAAGTTAACTTTTTTATGAGCATAAAGAGAAAACTTCAAAGTTTATTTTGATATATAATTTATATATTTTTATTTAAATTAAAAATATAAAAACTCGATATTAAAAAAAATTTACTTACAAAAATTACATCACAGATGATTGTAAAGCTTTGTAAGTTAGGTTAGGTTTAGTAAAATTATTTAAAAATTTTACTCTTGTGTACTCCCATAATGTTTTGACAGTATCAAAATGGCTACGTTATGAAATGTACGGAAAAAACTGAAACATTTTTTTTTAGAAAAACGTATTAAAAATTTGGAGTTCAAAGCTGAATTTTTGATATGTTATAAAAAAAACTCCAAATTTTATATTTATGTAAAACTCGGAGTGTTTAGGGGAATATTTAATAAAGAAAAGTCTTAAAAAAAATATGGTAAAAATCATAAAAGTCTTTATTTTTATACCCGTGCATATATATATGAACATCGGGTATATTAGATTTGCTCCTCCGTTTGTAACGCATCGATCTAGACGAGCTAGATATAGTGTCAAGGGTACGTATCGGCTCAGAATCGAAAAATTAGTCGATCTAGCTATGTGTGTCTGTCCGTCCGTCCGTCCGTCCGTCCGTGTGTCATCACGATAACTCAAAAACTAAAAGGGCTAGAGTCTTGAAATTCACACAAAGTCATTTTTAGACAATTTCTAGGTTCCCTATTGTTTTTGGTTAAAATCGGACCAAGGCTTCGGGGAGCTGCCATACAACTTTTTTGCACCAATATGAATTTCTTCAAAACTATTTATACTACGGGGATGAAAATTACACACGGTTAGTTTTATATTGACTCCGGCACTTATATGAAGTTTCAAAATGTTAGGGCCCCATTTTCGGGGGGCTGCCATACAACTTCCTTGCACCAATATGAATTTCTTCAAAACTAATTATACTACGCGGATGAAAATTACACACGGTTAGTTATATAATGAATCGAGCACTTATATGAAGTTTCAAAATGTTAGGGCCCCATTTATGGGGGGCTGCCATACAACTTCTTTGCACCAATATGAATTTCTTCAAAACTAATTATACTACGAGGCTGAAAACTACACACGGTTAGTTATATAATGAATCGAGCACTTATATGAAGTTTCAAAGTGTTAGGGCCCCATTTTCGGAGGGCTGCCATACAAAGTTTTCGATTCAATAACTGTGAATCTAATAAAGCTACAAGGTTAAAATTAAAATTGGGCAGGTAAATTAATAGGGCAAGTTACTTGGCAAAGTTGGACATCACTCGGACCATCGGACTTTTAGGGTGGGCCAATTTTTTTTTTTTGTTTTTTTTTTCTTTGTTTTTTTTTTTTTTTATTTTTTTTTTTTTTTTTTTTAAGCTTAAGTTATGGGACAATGAATGAAAACTTTTTTTTTTTTTTTTGTGATTTTTTTTTTTTTTTTGTTAATTTTTTTTTTTTTTTTTTAAGCTAAAGTTATGGGACAATGAATGAAAATTTTGTTTTTTGTTTTGTGACTTTTTTTTTTTTTTTGTTAATTTTTTTTTTTTTTTTTACGTCAAAATATGGGGTAATGAGTTAAATGTATAAGAGAAGTAAATTACGGTTTATTTTATACACCATAGTGGGTATGCACGGGTATCTAAAAGTTGACAAGGGCAACTATAATCTTCCTCGTTTTCTTAAAAAATTACAAAACCAAAAAAAAATGTTTTCGGGATTCGGTCTCATTTTGTATCAATGTATTAACTAATACATTCAAATAACTCCATGTCATGACCTGAAGATACTGTACGTCCTGTTTAGAAGTATCTAAGTTCTCAAGATATTTAAAATTATTCAGCAATAACATTTAGAGCATTTTTCTTTTACATCAAAAATTTTAATTATATAAAAAATTTTTTAAGGTCTTTTTTATTTCACTAAATTGAGTTTAAAAAAGTTAGTTTAAAAGTAATATAATACAAAATTAACATACTTTATTTTATTGTAGAGAAATTTGTTCATCCTATTAATTATTAAATTTCCCCTGAAAAAATTTATAAGCATATGTGTACATGTGTACGTATGTATTTTAAATATCGTAAGCCTTATTTTCAGATGAATTAAAAATATTTCAACCTGTAGGTGCAAAAATAAAAAAAAATTTATATTATCTGGAAATACCAATATGTATAAATTTTTAAGTATCAAAACGAAATAATGCGTAAATCCTTTATAGGATTTCATTTTTTGTAGATATAGATTTTTACAATATACAATTTTAGGTTTAAAATCAAAATTTTTTAATTTTTATCTCATTTATGGTACATAATTGGTTATTTCAAATTAAAAATAAAAATATTTTGTTTGGTAATTATGTGTTCTTTGTTCTTATTTTTAATCTTATAGTTTTAACCCTTTCGTGGGCCTATACGTTCCTATAAAAAATTTAATATTTTTTTCTTATTTTCGCAGCTCTTAAGTTATTCCAATTTGGTTTTTAACAATTTTTGGTTTATGTTGTGTTTTGGGCAAAAGTTGCACTTGGTGGGAATTATACTTCCCGTGGCCCAATTCAAATAACAAAAAAAAATATTAGGATAATTAGTTCAGTGATTTTATTAAGAAGTAACAGAAAAACACAATTCATATAAAACATAAAACTTAACAAAAATAACAAAAAACAATTCATATAAAACAAAAAAATTCCTCCACAAATTAAAATAAAAAAAATTAAATGATATTTATTTACTATGGAATTTCGAAAAGCATTTGTCAATGCATAACGCACCATGCATGTTGAGCAAATGAATTTTGTACGTTTTTCTTTTATTTTAGTACTACAAAGCCTGCATCTTCTGTACGTTTTTGACTTTTCAGGAAAATGTGAACCCACTTATTTGAGTCTCACATCATCTGGTACACAACGTTTATTTGATAGAAAATTGACAGCAGTTTTGTAGCGTTTTTTAGATGTGAAGTTGTTAATTAGTTGGTTGGCCAAACGTAGTCTAAATGCCAGTTGATCTCCAGCATTTCTTTTTGAAATTTTCCATAAAAGAAACGAATTTACTATACATAAGTCAATCAAATGATACAAAATTCGATGCCACCACTTCACAGATCTTCGCCCTATAGCGTAACGCTCTTTATACTGATCGAATCGATCCACGCCACCCATTATTTTATTATACATGTATATTACCTGCAACAAAGTATTTTTTCAATCAGTAAGTTATTTATTATTTATTTCAAAAAATATTTATTAACCTTTGGACAAGGAATATCCTCTTTTTTGCCATTTTTATTTTTACGTTGCACGATGGAAATATCTTTTGGACTATACAAGCTGGATAATACAGATACTTCTCTACTATCCATCCATTTAACAGCTGCTACTACATTTCTTGTAGCAAATTTGTGTTCTCCCTTTTTCATATGTAACTTGCTCTTTGGTTTCAGTATTTCTGGGAGTCCTTTGCGATTTCCGCGCACTGTACCACAAGAATAGATATTTTTACGCTTCAAGAGCTTAACTATTTTGAAAGTAGTGAAGAAATTATCAAACGCTACTAAAACCGGTTTTCGTTGCAAATTTTTAGTTAAGTTTAAAATTACACTTTCTCCTAAACCAAACTGTTTAGATTCTGAACCTTCTTTTTTATTGCCAGTGTAAACATCAAACTTTATAACGTATCCAGTTTCGGAATCTGAAAGGCACCAAACCTTGTAACCTCGTTTTACAGGTTTTTGAGGCATATATTGTTTAAGGCTGGATCGACCTTTAAAAGGAATCATTGATTCATCAATCGATAAATAATTCGAATGATTATAAGATTCCTGACAATTATTGTTGATTTTAATAAGTAACGGTCTTATTTTAAATAGTTTGTCGTGGTTTACATCGGATTTATTAGTATTCATTGAATTGTCATTGCAATGTAACATTTCTGTTATTTTTTTGAAACGTTTGGCCGTCATAACTTTATTTATATTAGGAACACTTAGTGAAGGATCAGAGGACCAATAACAATGTAACCGTGGTAAAATATGAATCCCCATTAAAATATGACATCCTATAAATGCTTTTAATTCTTCTAATGTTATGTTTATCCAATTGTTAGAAGAACTTCCCGGTTTTTCTTGGGCATATCTATTTGTTTCTACAACAATCAAATTTAACAAGTCGTTGTCCATCAAATTCAAAAAATAATCTAATTCTGATTTAGCGTTTTCAAAATTTTTCGATGTGGAAGCTTCAAAGTCGAAAATTGGATTTTCTTGTTCAAAATAAGATAAATCTTCAGTCCATTCCTCATCATCATCCTCTTCACTCTCTTCACTCTCATCATTATCAAAAATTAATTTATTATCAAATTCTTCTTCTAATACAAAATTTTGTATCAATTCATTGGGAGTCTGACTCTTTGATGTCTCCTCTAATGCTTGCAATTCTTCCCTAGCACCGAAATCAGCTTCTTCCTCAGAAACTTCATCATCAGATGGTAAGCCAAAGCACATATCCAAAATTCTCTCAACATGTTTTGGATTTTCCAAATCGAAATTTGAGATATTATCCATTTGAATCTGCAAAAAAAAAAAAATGTAGTGTTCGTTGGGAAGTATAATTCCCACCACAACTAATTGGTCGTGGGCCGTGGGAAGAATACTACCCACCTAATAAAATTCACTTTACATTCGATCCACACTAAATATTTTCTTTTTAATACGTTAAACGCATAATATAATAAACACTACTTACTTTTTTTATAAATTTTCAAAAATATATTCGCAAATATAAAAATAAACTATAAAAAATCACAAAATTGGCAAATTCAAAATTGCAAACTGTCACTTTTAATGCATCTTCACCAAAAAATATAAAAATAAACTTATCAGAGGTGCTGCCACCGCTGTTATTGTATTTTCACATTTAGATTATTGTCAACAGATGACTCTGAAATCAAAAAATAATTCGTACTGGTAAAATTATAGTTTTTAGAATGTTTTTAGCTAAGTGGGAAGTATACTTTCCACAGCCCACGAAAGGGTTAAATGATTTGGTAGTTGGTAAAGGTATTTTTAAAAATCTTAAAATACATACACACATATTTTCATATATAAATTTCCGAAAACAATCTCTTCATATACTGAAATAAAATAAGGATTAAAAATAAATTAAAAAAAAAAAATTTTTATTTATTTTGCTGAAAATGAAATTTTATTTAAAAAATTTTCTAATTATTGACGAAATAAAAAATTTCATATTTTTAGATTAGTTTTTATTTATTATTTTTATATAAAAATTCAAATGTATTTTCGTAGATTATAAAATTTTTAGCCTTGATTTTTCAATCGCAAGGGTTTAAATATAGTAAATAAAAATTAAAATATAAAAATTGTAAGAATCTGATATATGTACACTGTGTTGTAAATTAAACATCGGTAAACGATTGGACAAAAAGACATTAGCTTAGTGTCATGTCAGTTTGATAAAACCATATAAAACCCATTAAAGAAAACTAAAAATTTAAATTAAATTCTAAAAAATTGCGTAGGTATGTGTTACTAGTGAGTCAACACTCAACTGACTGGTATGGTGTGACAACTTGTACGCTGTGTATGATATGATTATATGAACACATTTAAGTTTTTACGAGAAATATTTGAGAAATGTGAATTACGAGTAAATAATAGTAAAACAAAGTACCTATACAAATTAATATAATACTCAATTTTACTTCCTAAAAAGAGAGTGAGCACTGAATTAAAAGTTTTGAAAAAGAAACTAAATATAATTTTAACTTATTAAAGTTTTATTATTTATTTTAATAACAAAAAAAAAATAAATAAACAATACATAATATAAATTCAATAACAAAAATAAAAAGAATTTCTTTTAAAAAAATTAAATTAAAATCTGGACTATCTAAAAACTTCAAAATATTTATGTATATAATAAAAATTAGTAAACATAATTCATTTTTTAAATTTAAATTAATTCTTAAACAATGATTAGAATAAACTTTATAAATTTTATATATACCTTATAAATTCCTTTGTTTCGTTCATTTTTAAATTGATAGGTTATACATATTAGCTTTACAACCATAAATTAATCAACCAACTGTAATATACTTCAACAAACAAATAGACTGGAAAAACTAGAATATGTCCTTCAAAAATTTAAAGGTTCCACACCCGGAGAGAGATGGAGTTTCATATTGCATGCTGCTGCATACAATATTTAACTTTAAAAAGCGCTAAACTGTAAAATAGAATTCTTGAGTCAGGAAATTTCCCACAAATTCTTTATTCAGTTTGTTGCTGAACTTTGGAAATAACGAACGTGTTTTTTTTTAGGAGTACGAATAAAGTGAAAAATTAAATAGCTTTTAATTAATACAAAAACTAAAAAGTACAAAAGTATGATAAAAAAAAATTATTTTTAAATTGTTTGTTACTTTGCTTCTGTCTTTTTATTAAATTTAGTATAGTTATTTTTTAATATGAAATTTTAATTATTTAATATATACATATAGGTACGTACTACCTATTCATTTATATGATTTAAAAACATTGAGTACTGGTCTTATAAATTTACTAAAAATAAGTGCAAAGTGTTTAATTACTTTTGGTTACTTAAAAAACACCAAGTAGTAGATTAGTACTAATAAATAGTAATCAATAAAATATGCAGTTATGAGAAAAAGAGACTAATTAGCTAGGGTTGTTTATTTTTTTCTATAATGAAGTGTTATTAATATAATTATAATATTTATTGTCACCAAATTGTTAAAAGTAAAATTAGTAATTTTAGTTATTAAACAACTTGGATTTTCTTAAAAAATTAAATTTAAATACATGCATTTATGCATATTTCAGTATTATAATAAATAAAAGTTTTAAAACTTATTTTGGCGGTAATTAAAATTTTAAGTTGAATGAAGTTGAAATTTATGTTTGTAAAATTAAAATCATCGGATATAAACTGTGTCTAATTTTGGAGTATATTGACAACAATAAATATTAATTAAAAGTTGTATATTGAAACTTCATAACCTTAGAAAGAGTGAAAATCTAAAAATATATTTAAAATTAATATACCTACATATGTACCAAAATTTAAAAACATTTAGATAAAAAGTAGAAAAAAAGTAAACAATGCGAAATAGATAGATGGTAAGTTATTTTTATCCAAATACACAGAAAAACAGAACTATGTCTCTATGCCTATGTAGATTTTCAAAGAAAAATATTTTTTTTTTTGATTTTTAAAAAAGGATTTGAATTCGAAATTTTTAATTTTTTAAAATCAATTTTTAAAAAAAAAATTAATACCCAGATAAAAGGGCTTAGAAAGGAACTAATTTTTTATAGTTGTAATTTGTAGGTAATAATGGCCTTGTAAATAGATAATAAATAAATAAATAAAGTTATAATTGGCACCTGGTTATCAACTACTGTTAATCATATATATAAACTATTTTGATTTATCTTGCCCATTTCTTCTAAGCAGCTGATGTTGTCTATTCGCGTTTAGATGTCTAAACTAAGTGCAAATGACAATGATTTAGTATTTACGTACCTATAACTTCCCATTCATAAACGTTAGCACAAATTCATATTCATAAAAGATAGGTATTACATTTTTATCATATTCTTATCTTTTGCTAGCGTACGTTCACTTTTCTTTCACAAATTCAAAATATACATGCATATAGTTTTGGACATGTACTGTACCTACCTATGCTGTAAAATATTTAAAAAAAAATGTAAAATTAGTTCCATGAATTCATATTTTCTGGAATTTTGACGACCCTGATTTAATAAATTAATATCGCATATTAATTCGTTTTAATATCATTTGTAATACTAAATAACAAAATGAAATATTTAAAATAATATAAACATCATTAAATATTTTAATAAAAATAAAAATCAGAAAAAAAAGATAGTCTACATTTAAGTAGTGTTTAAGCAAAGTAGATAGGTATTAGGTAGGTGTATTATAACTACATATTTAACATTATATATATGTGTATCAATATGTTATATAATAATATTAAACTAAGTTTATGTACCTACCTACTTCCTATATAAGTTTTCTTTTCATATAATCATTTTATATAAAAATAAAAATTTTAATTTTTTAAAAGTAGCCTATGTAAGAGTTATTTAGTTGGTTTCTTTAAGGGGCTAAGAAAATTTCTGAGAATATAAAACCATACCTTTACCGTACATGGGTTATACTATGGGTACCTATACCTAATTTTTATTTTAGACGATTAAATTCTGAAAGTGAATGAAATCGCAAATAAAACTTAAAAAACGCGTTATGATTAAAAAAAAAAAAACTGTAAATAATATCTCTTGTATATAATATGTATCAAAAATATATTCAAACATATGTATATACTAAATATCTTTATGTTTATAATATGTAGTAGCGAATACAAAGAAATATACAAATTGCAGGATTGAGTAACAAATAAATTAAGTAATTTGGTGCTTTTAGAATTATTCCTCTACATTTTATTAGAATAGTGTGCTAGTAATTATGTGAGCGTCGTCTCTCGGTGATATAAGTTTTATTTGTTTTTAAACATTTTATTTTATTTACTTTTGTTTTTTTTTGTTTTTGTAATATTTTTCATGTCTCAAATTTCACTAACTAGTCCATTGACCCAGTATATTAGCTATATAGAATGGAAAAAAAATTATGTTTACAGGCGTATAGGTACATTTTTATTGTAAACTTTAAATAGCTACTTTTTGTGCTAAAAATGCAAGGATTTAAATTCGAAATGTTTTTATTGTGGTCTAACTACCTGTTTTTTATATCATATTTAATAATATAGTAGGTATATGTATGTATATATTAAACTACAATTTTTTTTTATTAATATTTTATGTTATGTAAATTAACAATAACATAAAATCTGCAAATCTATATTTTGTTTCCCAACAAGATCAATATTTGTTTTTTTTTTATTAGTGTGCAAATAAGTCTAATGTTATTGATAATTAAAAATTTTTGTGAAGTATTTCATTAATTGATAAAATTGGCTCCCTGTCATAACGCCAGAACCCAAAAACGACATAGAAAATTCTGGTATTGAGTCATTTTTTTTGCTGGCGTTATGTCAATCTGTATTCACCAGTAAAAAAATTTTGAAAAGAAAAACCAATTAATGCCAAATGAAAACGTACTTTTACCAGAAAAAATTAATTAAAACTAGACATTTATTATTTAGAAAATTTATTTTTATTTTGTAGAAAAATTTGGTTTCAGCAAAATACTATCGAAAAATTTTACAGAAAACTGTGATATATTCATTCTTGTCTTGATGACGGACATATATATCTTTCAAATATCTGTACAATAAAAATAATTAGGAGGGATTTAAGAGTTGGTTTCAAAATTAGGGTATTCCACTTTTTTCTGAATATTTATATAAATTTATTTCGATAAAGTTGTAAATGTCGATTTAAAAAATGTCGAATGGGTGAAAATATCGACTGTAAAAAAAATACCGACTGAGAAAATGTCGACAAAAAAAATGACGACTGAGAAAATGTCGACTGATATTTTACTGAAAAAATATTGCCTAAGAAAATGTTGATTGAGAAATACTGCGCAGTGTGTAAATTTTCCGTCTTTGCTGTACTTGAAATTCTAGCGGGACAAGAATGGCTTTTATTTTTTGTACACCGCCAACGATACACTTCAGTTTTGTTAACCGAAGTCATCTTCTCACAATGGAATATGTATCCTCCAAATAGTAATTTTTTTCCGTTTTTTATTATTAGGAATTATTTGCCCTTCCATTTTGTTCGCGTACAATAAATTATATTTTATTCTTTTTTAAAATTATTGAATGATTTATTCATATTGGAAAACTAGATTGCATATAAAAAAACATGAATAAAAATTAGTAAAACCTCAAGTACTTAACTATTATACTGAAAAAATGTTGATAAAATGACAATCTTCACTGAAAACATTTTTCTTCACTGAAAGTCAACATTTTCTCAGTCGACATTATGACCCTGACCCATTTATTTATATACATATGTATTTATATTCTTGAAAAAGCGTATAACCCTGATTTTAAATCCAACCCTAAAATGCATCATAATTCAGAAGTTAAAACATAAGTTAAAACAAATCGGCAAAGTAAATTAGCAGGCATGTATAGGTAAATAAGTTTTATGTTCATAAATTGGTGCTCGTACTAAGAATTCAACCAGAAACGGAAATCTGACAGTTAAGCTATTCATAAATCACATCTTTAAAAATGCACATATTGGAAAACTGATATTTCTTCATTTTGAATTACAAATTGAAGTAAACAATGATAACATTTTTATATTAGAAAAACAAAGCCCGTGACATTTGGAAAAATCTGATAAAATGTATTTTCTTATATGTTCAGTTATAAACAAAGAAAGTTCTGTAAAATTTATACTTAAAATATATAAGTATATTTAAGTATAAAAAATATGTTCTGTACTTATAAATTACGCTCACATAGTTCCAAAATTTATATTTTGGTAAGATTTATATATAGGCAAGTTGCATTTTATTGTTATTCAAATTTACAAAGGCCTTCCTTAGATGTACGATATATATATTGTCAAAATATTTCATTGTTTTTCTGTCATTTCTTTTGAAGATAAAAAAAATAAACGATCTCAACTTTGTATTAAATAATATTTAAAAACGAGGAAGAGTGCCAACTCTGGGATACCCGTATGACCAAAATTGCAGACACCCAGCTTCAATAAGTATAGAGTAATGCAGGTACTCGAACCTATGGACGAAAATGGCTGGATAAAAACAAATTTGTGAAAATTTCAAAATCCTAACTCCTTTATTTTTTGAGTTATCGTGGGGATGGAAGCTGGGTGTCTGAAATTTTACCAAAAGTAGTTTAGTTCCTGACACTTAACATCTCTGCTCTATATCATTTGAAATTTTGGTTAGAAGTTTAAAAAAGTGGAGTTTTTTATGAGTTTGAATCTGCAAAAAAATTAATAACTAAAGTATTGTTTGTCTTATAGAATTTAGTATGATTTGAAAATATCTGCCTTGGGTTCTTTTTGTTTCGAATTTAACTTTAACTGTTTTCCCATCTAATCTTATACATTATAATCTTAATCTGATTTTTTTGGAATTCTTGTAAATGATTTTCCAAAAAGAGGTTAGGATAAAAAGATTTTGAGAAAAAAAGTTTATAATTTTATTAGATTAGTCCTTCTCTGTATGATAACTGCTGCCGAACTGTATAGTCGTCGTGAAGTGCAAAATTTTACTGACTTAGGACAGATCACGATATTTAAGTAATTGAATAAATACCTTCCATATCCCGTAATTATGGCAATATTGTAGTTTCGTAAGAAGTTATTAAGAACAATATTAACAATAGTTTTTTATTGTTTTTTTAAATTGTGGTTTAAATTTTAGAATTTTTATTCGGCCTTATTACTAACATCAGTGTCGGCTGTTTTTTTTAACGGATTAAGTATTGTAGTCGTGGAAACAGTATTATGCATTTGATAAATTGTCGAGTTTTTATTGTTTAATCGGGTTGAAATTTCTTACCGATAAAAAAGAAAATTGAAGAAGATTTAAAAAGACGAGTTTAAAATGTGTAAGGGCGAAAGTAATAAGTAATAAAAAACAAATAAAACAAACAATGGATCTGCTGGAAGAAGGTTTACATCTGGCGAGAAATATATGTTTGAAGGTATAGCAGTCGAGTTAAATAGTTTAGGACGACCAAAAGGCGATTTTGACAAATGGCAATGGATCATTTAAAATATTTATTAATCATAATCAAATCAATGAAAAATGTTGGTGGATTTGAAATGCAAATGCAGGTTTTGAATGACCCAAAGTATAAAATATGGAAAAAATTAGTTGCAAATAAATGTGAAATATTTGTAACTGATGGTGAACCGAATAAGTTACTCAACAGGAGGTTAAAGAATTATAGTTAAAATAATGACGCTAGATCCTTCAGATAAACATTTCAGTTCTTATTTTTGGTTAAGTGGTAACCTGGTGGATTTGTTTATTTTGGTTAAGTGGTAACCTACAACGAAACTAATTTAGGGAAAATGGAAGAAATCTGAAGTTAAGGAGAATGAAAATATCAGTGAAGAAATAACACAACTTAGAAGAACGGCACAAAAACGTGCAGGGGAAAACAAAAAAGTTAAAGCTAAAGTTGATTTTTTAAAAACGTAGAAAATACCTTAAAATATATTAGAAGGGGTTTGGAGAAAATTCGAAATTATTCCAAGAATACATACAATATAAAAGAAGAAGCTGAGCTACAACTTAAGATAAAATCACAATTTAAAAGGAATATATAAAAAAATAAAGAAATAGATAGAAAAATAAAATTTGAATTAAAAATGAAAACATTAGGCTACATTATAGATTTGAGCTTGTATCGCTTGTCACGTGTATAAACTTTTAAGCTTTTTTGTACCTGTAGATTGCAACTTGTGATGTTTTTTTATTTAAATTTTTTTATTGTTCAAATTTGGTTGGGTTGAGTTAAAAAAAAATAGGGTTGAACCATTAAATTTGTTTGAACTTTTCTTTGAATTTTATATGAAATAATTTAAATTATTACAAAGAATAGAATTTGTTTTTTTTACATTTAAACAATAAAAATTCGTTTATGGTTTAAATTAAAATTATTTTTTCCCAAAATACAAAAATAAAAAAAAAAAAACAAATACATAAAATTAAAATAAATCATTTTTTTTTAAGTTACTCCTGTTTTAATTCTTTTGTATATTTTTAAAGACCAAGAAAATTTTCTTTATTTTTCTTTATATTTCTCTAGGCTTTTCATATTTATCTTGTTTTAAAAAAACGAAAATTGTTTTTAATTAATTTCTTTTTTTTTCAATTAATTAAAAAACTTTTTTTTAGTTTAATAAAGAATTTTAAGAATAATATAATATATATATGTATAGTTTATACCTTGTTATCAAATTTGTATTTTACTTTTATATTTATTTAAATATTTAATTGAAATTTTTAATTTCTGCTATTTTCATTTTAATTTTTTTTGGGGTAAAGTTTGAAGAAAATAAAAACCAACATTTTCTTTTTGGGAAAACTTTACAAAAACAAAGTAATACATTACAATACAAAAAAAAATGATTCCCAAATGATTTTTCGCAGGTACACTATACGTGTATCTTAAATTAAAAAAGAAAATCAAAGTATTCGCGGAAAATTTCATTGAAAATAAAACAAAGACGAATGAATAACGATAATAAAGAAAATGAAAAGTAAATAAAACTTACTTAAAAATTATAAGAACTCATATAATATTGAATCAAATTGAAAGAAACTTCACCATATCAATTACCTATAATATTAAGTAAAAATAAGATATATTTAATAATTATTCCTAAAACATGAAAAGATATTCACATTAGAATGTTAGCTTTAGTTTTATATACAAGATTTTTATTTATTGCAATCGATTTACATTATTAAAGTCTAAACTCTGAAATATATTACAATACAAAATATTTTTCTATTACTTATGACCTATAACTGAAATTTAAATTGATTTATTTCTTTATTTATAAACATTTCCCTACCAAATACAATGTGTTTCAGCCTTTCCTTTCAGATGGGGCGGATATTTTATTTTATATTATGATCTAAACTATTGTTTATATAAATTATATATTAAATTTACTCATTAGATATGATCCGATCAGTATTTGAACCCGAGATCCTTCGATTGAAAGGCTGAAGTCCTAACCACTACACGACTGATAGAAAAATCCAAGATCTTTGCATTGGAAAATGGTGTTTTATCTTATTTCACGGGTGATTGCACTGCACATCTCACGAAAAAATTACAAATCGCACAAAATAAACTCCTCAAACTTGTATTCAATCTGCATAGGTGGTTTCCAACCAATAGGTTGCATAACAAAGCCAAGATTAATACTATTATAGATTAACTGAAAAGTTTAACTCATAATTAATCAATTCAAATAACCCCTTGATAAGCAATTTATATCAATTAATATTAATAGACTACTTTAATTTTAAGTTAGGGTTTTTTGCCATTTTCCTTTAAAATAACGATACATGTAGTAATCCTGTTACTTACACAAAAATTTTAAATTAAGTGTAGTAAAGATATATAACATATCTATATCTAAGTGAAAAATTTATAATGAATTATATTTGAACTTAAGGAGCATAGCAAGTTAATGAAATGAAATGAAATCTAAATTCATTATTCCGAAGATAATTTAAGTTGTCGTTTTAAAATTTAAATAAATATTAATTTTGGTACACCCTTTTACATAGTCCAAGTATTTAGTAAGTTAATCTTTTTGTTTTAATTACCGAACATAAGCTAATTTTTGCCGACCTAAGATTAATACTAGAACACGTACATACATTTTATAGCGATCCAAACAACATTCGAACAAACTTGTATCTTTAATTTTATTTACCTGGTTGAATTTTTAATGTTGCATATTTTGAGTGAAAATACATAGATTCGATCATTATTTTTAATCTTGCAAAAGTTTACGGAGTTCCATAGATAGACTACAAACGATTAAACTCTAATGGGCTATGTCCTTGGAAGTTGACATAAAATAATAACACCTCGGAAACAAATATAAATTCTAAACCATTAGACACTTTATCAGCTTCTTGTTGAACTAAAATTAGAGGAAAATAGAGTTTAAAAAAATTTATTAACTAAAATATATATTTAAAATAATAAAGTTTACGATTAATTAAATTTTATTGTACAAATTTAAAAATATACCAGTTTTTTTCATATTTCATCACACATCTTTGTCATCTTTGTTTGTTTCATCCATAAATAGAAATTTTATAAGGAAAAAATATCTTAAGATTAAAAAAACAACAAAAAAAAATAAATAACAATTTTTCTTCTTAAAGCCAATTAAAAATTTGTACAGGCAGAAAATTTCCGCGCATTTATTTACAAATTATGCTAAAATTTCAAATAAATTATTTCTGTAAATAAATAAAATATTTTTAAATTAGTTAAACCAAAAAAAAAAAAAAAAAAAAAAAAATAAAATAAAAAAAAATTTTTCCTTGAATTTGTATACCGCAACATCTTCATCATCATTGTCGTTATTCATATATATGATTTAAAACCAATATCCCAAGTTCTGGAATTTCAATTATGATTATGTACTTTAAGAAAAACAAAATATATAAACAAGAAGATACTTATATACAATGTATAAAAATGTATGTATATAAGTATTGCTAAAAACAATTTTTTTTTTCTTTTAATATATATATATAAGTTTACCTACAGGATAATAAGGAAGAAAATGGCTTCCCTTGAGGATTACAATTTATTTTTTTACTTGTGCATTTTTTTTTTCCCAGAAAAAACAAAAAAACTGAAAACAGACGTTCCTATTTAAATGTTTTATATATCATTGTCAAGACGAGGGGCTTGAAGTTTGACTCGACACAAACAGTAAAAGAGAAATGGAAGAAAATATATAATGTAAAAAATATGATAGAAATTATGTCCTTGAGAAAATATTAATGAAAAAAAGAAAAAAAACGAAGATAAAACAAGATGAAGAACATTGATTAGGATCCAGAATCAACAGTCGAACTTAAAATACTCTTTTATAAAGAATCTTCTTTTGACATTTTATATAAAATCAATGTGTTGAAAATGATATTCAAATTTATATTATTGTTTATAATGGTCATCAGTGATCACTAATGAATGATGAAAGAATTTAATATGTAATCTTGTTTAATAATTAAATTTGATGTTTTATAAAATGTGATTAAACTGGATTCAAAAGACTATATTGCGCGTCCAAATAAGCTCAGCTTATTCTATTTAGCGACAATATCGTTCTAAGCGAGGACAACAACTTTTGCGGTTTTGCACAAAAAAAAAAGCATCGCAATTTGCTAAGTGCTCTTGGTGATTAATTCAAAAAGCTATTATAGACTCATAAATATAACAGTTATTTATACTTTGATATTGAGAATTACTAAAATATGAGTAATATTTCTCTATGTGCATGTGTATTTAACTCAAACTTCATAATATTAATAATATATACACTCATATGTAGATTGTGATCTATAAATATTAGACTCTAGCCACCTTTTTAAATAAAAAAAACTCAATTTGCGGTTAAAAGTTTTAAAAAAAATAAAAATAAAATTGAATTTATTTTAGGCTTTACATTCTTCAATTTTATTTTTTTGTTTTTTGAGAATTTTTTTACTTTCATCTTTTGAGTTTCGAATTGAAACACTTTTAAGGTTTTGATATTTGGAGTGGACAGCTATAAAGTTTAAAAATGTTGTATGGTTTAAAGGTTTTATCGAAATAAAAATAAATTTATTTAAGTAATCTTTAATGTTTTTGGTTAGTTTGAAGTGAGTTTATACTTTGTTAAGTGAACAAAAATAATTGAGTTAAATGATGATGATTGAGTTAATTTGTTAAAATTTATTTCACGTAATATTAATTTAAGTTTATTAACATTAATTTTCGTTCCTAAGAAATTTTAGAATATCAGTAAAGTTTTACCATTTTCTAAATTGTATTTAAGTTTTATATTCTAGATTTATTTTAGTTAATGTAATAAAAATATATATTCGGGAATGATAAAGTGAGTAAGTTATAAAGATGATAGTATTTAATTAAATGTCAAAATTTTATTTTTCATATTATATGTAAGATAAATTTTCATTTAAAGGTTTCAATCGCTTTTGAAAGGCAGGATCGGCAGAGGAAAAAATTTATACTAATTTCAATAACATATTTAAATAATCAATTTAAATACATTCCATTCAATAAAGTGTAATAAATTTATTTAAATAATTCAAGATAATTTCAAGATAATATTAAAATCACTCGATTTGTTAATAGATCCAACCTAAACACCTAACTTATACAGCATATAATAGCAGTGATATGGGTCGTTTTCAACGCTTTGAGAACATATACGACCAATTTTTTTTATATTATCTTTACGTAGGAGAAAAACGATCTTATCAGTAGCAGCAACTTTAGATAATTTTGACAATGAAAATGGTACATATTTTTTTTTCCATTTATGTAATAATGTCTTTATATTATCACCTGATGGAAAGTTGTGTATCTATAGATGAATCAATGATAAAATATTACAGCAGACATCCTTGTAAGCAGTATACGAGAGGAAAATCAAACAATAATTCAAATTATTCTATTGGAATCTGTGAAAAAAAATTGGTGCAAACCAATTATCTTTTTGGCATAGATATAAGTTTGAACAATGCTTGTACTTTAAGTATATCGTTCGGACGTAAATTAGATAAATTAGAGTTAACAAGGCCAGTGGCCTCAAAAAAATAAATTTCGGGGATTTAGAGGTACTAAAATTGTTCCAGTAAAGGCTTTAAATGTGTTAATGTTTCTTTAAAAAAATTCTTACCAAGAAATGATTCTTTTCAATTAAAAATTTAGTTTGAAAATAAATGGCTTTTTGCTCCTCAATATTCAAAATAAAGTATGTTTCTTCATTTAGTGTCTTTTTTTCGGTTGTAGGGCATATACTTATACAGCCACCTCATCGCCTCTATTTACTTTCTTTTCTCAATCTCCAATTTTTTTAAATCCTTTTAATAAATTTTCATTTAATAAATAAAGTATATTTTTTTTGCCATACTTTATTTAAAAAGTGTCTGAATTTCAGTAAATAATTGAGAACACTAATTTTAGAAGAATTTAAAAAGTATTAATTTATCTAATTATGATTGTTGTATATTGTAAGTATATTATGCATAAGTAGTTTTAGTTTTAAAAATATTGCAATAATTAATATAAAAAGTTTATTATACATCTTTTAAGCTCTTGTTGAAATTTTTTCTATCCTGGTAGAATTACTTTTCCAATTTTTCTTCATTCGAACCAAATTTTTCTTTCATAATGAAACCTATGAATTTTTGTTGCTTTGATCATAAATTTTGTTAACTTCATAATATTATAAAAGGAAATGAATTTTTGTTTTTGTATACAAGTTGTTTTTTAATTTTTCATACTAAGTTTAGGTGTATAAATTTTCAAATAAATTTTAGGTATACATATTAATATGTGTTGCACACAGAACTGGCTCTAGCACTAGTAGCGCCTCAATGTACTGAACGCTTTTTTTACAATGAAATTTTTAATATTAATTTATTAACTTGTGTATTAGCGAAAAAAGTTTATTAAATTACAACTGAACGGATTTAAAACTGAATATAACTTTTTGAAAGTGAAATATAAATTGAATATAATACTACTTCAATCGATGGTATAATTTTGGAAACTGTCGATGAAATAAAATATTTAGGTTTAATTACTGACAAAAAGTTAAATTTTAGCAAACATATTGACTACATGTGCAAAAAAAAATCACAAAAAAACTATCGTTTATGTATAGCATTAGAAACAAATTTTCTTTATGCAATGCAAAAAACACATTCCGAGTATTGTTCAACGTTTATTGCTTACTCATCCAATTTAATGTTAGAAAGGATACAAAACCAACATTGTGAAATACGCATAATTTTGAAATATAGAAGACATCGATTTACTACATGATCACAACTCTGAAGTGGTTTAATATACGAGAACGTTCCAAGTTGAATGTATTCATTTTTGTATTCAAATTGAAGCATAATATCTTGCCAAAATATCTTTGTTCTAAATTATTGTACGTTTAAGCTAAACAATCAACTCACGTACAAGCGTTCAAAGAAAACAATTTTTTACGAAGGGTTGAAAATTTTTTAACGAGCTTCCCAACGGCATTGAAAATGATAATAATGTTTAAAAATTTAAATTGAAAACAATTGAGGATACGAGTACATTAAAGTAAATTAAAATCTTGTAAATTAATGATTTTTGTAAATATTTAATTCTACTTTTTTTATACAAAATATTGTAAAATTTGTCGTTTAATAATAAATAAATAAATAAACAAATAATTAAATTTATTTAATAAATAAAATAACTGGTAGACTTTTAAAATAATTATTTTAGCATTAATTTTTTTTAATCGAAGTAACTAAAGTGAATATTGCTTTAACAAGACACGCCTTGATGCTTTGGATCTACCGCTTTCAGCTAAAGCCGGCCCTGTTTCACATATATTTTTATATAATCATAATCATTTACATATATACAATTATATTAAATTAATTATATTTTACAAACTTATATAATTAATCTAAGGTTAAATTTTCTAAAATTTAACACTATAATAAACAATTTTTCATTATTCTATATAATATATAAGATTGAAAAAAATTGTAAATAACAATAAGTAGTCTAAGAAATAGTTTGTATGAAAAATTGTGTGCTTTGTTATTGTAGCAGTTTTGTTCAAAGTAAAAAGTGATTACTAGTGTGATAAGGCTTTCGAGCAATTTTATTTAAACTTTTACTAAAATTGGCAGATTCATATTCAGTAAACAAGGAATAAAAGAAGAATTGTTGACTTATAGTATTAATAAAAATAAATTTACTGGATTTTTATTAGAAAATTTTTTACAATTGAAATGTTGACATTTTGTTACTCGTAAATGTTTAACTGAAGTGATACCATTATTAAGTAAAAAAAAAAGGTTAAGTTTTTCAGACCAAATCAAACATTCCAATTTGAGTAAAAAATATTATATAGATGCTGAAAGAGGTTAACAAATTATAAGTAGTAATTGAATATAACTCAACTGAGAAACAAAAACGCCAAATTAATTTAATTGGCAGTGGAAAAGTTGTTGACATTACATTTTTAATTGACAACAAATAAGTTTAAAAAAGTTTTAAAAAAAGTTGTGTACCGAAATGGGTAAACCGACAATATACCGACTTCATTCGGATTTAGATAAACATCCATTTGAATAGTTTGGTGTTATTCTGATCTTTATAAAAAAAAATAAACAATAACATTAAAAATTTTTTAATAGTACGTTCATAAATCGCAAAATTGTGTAGGTTACCTTGTACAAAATCCATTCAAATAAATGTCTAAAGTGTTCATAAACCATTTTTGAAAATCAAAAAAATAATTTGTCATTTTATATTATTGTGTCAATAGTAAAAATATTTTCAAAAATATATAATAATATAGAAAATTTAAAAGAAAAATTCAAAAAACTTAATATATTTAAATAAAAAACGAAAAATGTTTCTAAAAAGACACCAACTTTTGAATACTATGACAGTAAACTAACAATTGTTTATCCAACACATAATTGCATAACTCAATTTACCAGTGAAGACCATTTGGAAAAAGGTAAATATTTGTTTTAGTTTTATTTAAGTAATTCAACGGATAAGCAATTTGTTTTAAGCACAAGTAAGGGTCAAATTATAAGGAATACAATTAGTGGGGAAATAAGTAAGTTTCATTTAATTTAATTTATTTCATTATCATTTAAAAAATAACTTTATTAATTTTAATAAAATTATGTTTTTTTATTATTATTGAATTATTTGACTCGTTTTCATCTATTAAATTACTTTAGGGAGGGAGGGGTCGTTATAGAATCAAGTGTATGTATGTAGCTATGTATGTCCGTTCGTCCGCACGATACCTCAAAAACTAAATGAGCAAGGACCTTAAAATTTTCGCAAATTCGGGTTCGTCTGCTGCAGTGAGTTGCAAAAATCGAAAATGGATGGACGAACGACGTGATTTTGAAGTTATTTTCGAGAAATCTAGTAGCGAGATGATTTTTTTTGACAGATAAAATTTTGAAAAAAAAAGGAGAAAACCTACTGATTTCGAAATTTTCTCAATTCTAGGGTTTATGAACGTTCTATTACGAAAACATTTACATTATTTAATTGAATTTGGTATAGTCCCATTCCAAAGTAACAATTTTCTATTTTTTAATATTGATATTAATTTGATTAAAATTATATTGATAGAAAACGTTATTCTAATTAATTTTGATATTGTTTAACTTAACAGTTCACTTTAATTTGCCTTATACAATGTTTGATAAAGAAAATTTCAATTTAAAATCGAAAAGTTATTACTTATTTTTTCATTGAATTCTATATAATTTCACTTAGTAACTTTCTTATTTGTCTCAAATTTAAATTAAAATTTTTTGTTTTATTTCTTTTTTAAAAACTTTGCATTACCACCATGTGTATTTTGAGTAAAAGTATTTATTGTTTAGAGTGACACCACTGACTTGTACATTCATATAATTTCACTTAATGGAAATGTGTATATAAAAAAAGTTAAAACATTTTTTACTTTGAATTTTGTTTGTTTTTTAAATATCGTACCAGAAAGTAAAATAAATAGGAGAATATAAACACAAAAACAAGGAGAAAAGAAATACAAGATGAAAGAATAACAAAACAATAATAGAGAAATTTTACCTGTGTAAACCCCTCTTAAGAAAATGTTGATTTAATGTTTTGTTGATGTAAATTTTCCTATTGTTTGGAAAGATAACAATATAAAACGAAATTTAGCACACGCTAAATAATTTTACATTATAATGAAATATGGTTTATAAAACATTCAAAAACAAAGAACTTCAAGATTTAAAAAATAAACGGATCAACTACATACAATAATCTAGGCAGCTAGAAGAAATATGGTTAGACAAAATAGTCTTCTGACTAATAACAAACTTTATAAATTATGAGAATGCCGGAAAACGAAGAGATAAAAAATTTTGGGAGGAAAAAATATAAGAAGTTGATTATACTTAAAAACTTACTAAACTGACATTTGTGGATAAAGGCAAACAAAGACTTCAAATCGAATTGATGGGGATATGTTTTTTCGTTGCTCTCAATTATTTTTAAAAAAATTTTTTGCAGTGGTTGTAAAAACTAATATTATATAGTATAAGTATATTGTATAATATTAATATTTATTTGAATATTGATTTTTATTTCGCAATTTTATTTTAGATTTGATTGATTATCTTCTCCGTATTAACTTGATTTGATTGTTTTTAATGTATTAATATTGTAATACTTTAAGATTGTTTATTTGATACTTTTATTTTTAAAATTTAAAAAAATATTTTTAAAATATTACGTATCTGTCAACGACAGATTTATCTTCAATTAAAGTTATTAAAAATTTAAAATGGTTTAAGATGCCTTATCATGTTTTCTATTGAGATTTTAAATTATTTATTTTAATTAATTAATTTTTTGATAATTTTTTTTTTTTTATAAATATCCAGTTTCAGAGTTATTAACATGTCGGAGGGCTGTAATTATCGCACGGAATTTAGCTAAGATTTAAAAGAAAATTGAACGTTAATTTCAATTCTGAACATTAAACTTTTCGTAAGATAACATTTAGTAGTAGTGGATTAAAATAAAGGCATTAAAATCTTCTCTGCATCCCTGCAAAAGGCTCTCGAACCATTTGGCTCAACCAAAAATTGTGCAGTTCGGCAAAACATAAAATAAGAAATTTCTAAAAAGCTTATAAAGGGCTAAAGAACCTTCAGGAACCAGAAAAATTTCGATTTTTGGAATTGTTAGTGGTTTGTTTGATTAGCTTCAATAATATCTTTCTGTCTCAAGAACTATGTAAATCAGCCTAGCATTGTTTTTAAAAAAGCAATACAAAAACGACACTTGGATTTTTATATATAGAAAATTAAAAATACATACTTTTTGGCACTATTGTAAAGGAGGTTCCCAACCATTTGATCTGGATCCGACTCAAAAATAAAATTTATCAGAAAATATTAAAGATAAGAAATCAATAAAAAAATATATTAGAGCAAGAAACAAATGAATTATTTATTTTATATTACCATATAAATATTACAAAAGTTTAGGCAACGCTTGTATTGCCTCTAGCTTTCCTTTTAATGTAACTTTTTTAAATAAAACAGTGTTCAATTGGTAGCGTCATTCAGAAGGAATGCTGAAGACGAAGAGAGCGTTAAGTGAGAACTTTACCTTTAAGAAATTGAGAAAATTATTGAGAAAAAAAAGATTAAACAAATTTTCCATTCTTAAGAAGGAAAAGGGGAATATTTTTTTTATTGTAAATGTATTGTATTTTAATTCTACAACTACATTAGTATAAAGTATGCGTTATAAATATTAAACAAAACATAAAATCAAATTGTTTTTTTCTCTGCTTTTAATATTTGCTTTTAGTAAATAAATTTTATAAAAGTTTTAACAAAAACAAACTTTTAAAATAAAAATTTTTTATTTTTTAAAGAAAAAGCAAAAAAAAACATTTAAAAAACATAAGAATAACTAAGTTCATATTTTTTATTAAAAATTTATTTAATATTTCTTGTATTTATTGTGTTTTAATATAAATTTTTAAGAGTTCAAATTGTTTCTTCTTTTTTCAAATTTAAGCATTTTAAAACACAAAAGTTTAATAAATCATATATAATTTTTTTTACAGTTTTTACACTCCAAATTCAACCTTTTCTCAATCAAATTCAACCTTTTCATAATCAAATTCAACCTTTTCATAATCAAATTCAACATTTTGCAAATCAAATTCAACATTTAAAAAAAAAAAAATGAATTGTTAATATACTTGTTGAATGCAATAATTAATATAAAATATTAATTCGAGTTGGCTTATTTAGATTTCTTCGTTGGTGACAAAAAATGTTTAAATTATAAATATTTATACATTAATAAAATAAAGATTTAATCCTCTTAAAAATGATTGAAAGTAGATTATCATCAGACTCTAATGATGAGGTTCCGCTACGTATAAGCCATCGTCACCGTAGAATACACAGTACACCATCACAATCATCTGGAAGCAGCACTAGGATTTCTGCAGTTCCAAATAATCGGGCATCTACATATAGTCAAATAAGGAGTGATAAAAAAAATATATTAATAAAATGTTTTGAAAGTGAAGAAACAATTAGAAAAGCCGGTGAAATTGCTGGAATCAATATAAACACCGCGAAATATATTATATGCCGATACAAAAAAAATAATGGTAAACTTTTGGAAAAAAAACGTGGTGGAAAAAGAAACTTTAAATTAAATGATGACTTATTAAAAAAAATTTAAGAAATAGTCGAAGAAAACCCTTGTATAACGTTGAAGAACATTTGTAAGGAAATTTTAGAACGTTATAACATGGTATTAAGCATAAATACAATGCAAATGGGTTGAAACGACTACGCATCACATTAAAAAAAGCTTTTGTACAAGTAGATCGTCGAAATAATACTACAACAATTGAGCAAAGAAAAAATTATTCTTTAAACTTTTCAAGAAATGCACCAGAAGCAAGAAAAACATCACATTAATTGACGAATTAGGTTTCAATTTACATTTACGGCGATCATATGCACGGTCTAGAGTTAATACACCGGCTTGTGTAACCATACCAACAGTTAGAGGACGTAATGTATCGTTAATTGCCGCAATAAATATAAATGGAATAATATTCAAAGAAATCATTTCAAATTCAAATGTTAATTCCAATATATTCTGCGAATTTCTACGAAATTTATTTGTAAAATTAGAGGAATATGATATTGAAGCTTCGTGGTTGATTTTGGACAACGTCAGCCTTCATAAAACTCTCGCGATTGCCAATCTTGTTGTTAAAACAAGGCATACTCTGGTCTTTTTGCCGCCATATTCACCCATGAAGAATCCAATTGAGGAAGTTTTCTCAAAAATAAAATTTTGTGTACGAAATATTTTGGCCGATCCTACCTAATACCTAATTCTATACACTTGAGAGATGTGATTAATCAAGCTGCTTCAACTGTTAACAATACTGACTGCAACAATTACTATACGCATATGTATATGCCATTACCAAGAGCTGTTGCAGGAGAACCCTTATAGCGAATATTCGAATTTTCTATATTTATTAATTTTAAATTTGTTACAATAGTGATATATATATATAATAGTTATATATACATGTATACATATAATTAGAAAAGTCACTATTAGTTTTTGTATATCATTATGATTAATATATTTGTTCAGCGCATTTCCTGTAACAAACGCATTCAATTAAATATGTTTTGTGGGATGTGTTCAATTATAAAAAAATAAAATATTAATGTTTTATTGAATGTGTTTTATTTAAGAAAATAAAATATTCAAAATTATTATAAGCAGGCCAAAAAATATTTTATATTTTATTTTTAATAAAAAAAATAAAAAAATTTTTTATGAACCTAAATTTATTAATTAGGTTATGAATTAGTTCATTTCAGTTTTAAAAATCACTGAAGATTTCCGGAATTTTAAAAAAATAGTAAAACATTTGGTATTAAAAATCGAGACTATGCTTTACAGGATCATTCCTGTTGTAAGTCTTCATGCCCTGATTGCTTTGCTTTGAAAAGCAAATAAACCAAGCAAAGTTATCAAAGCAATTTCAAAGTTTCCCCGAAAAAAAGTTAATACTAAATATTTGTTTTTGTTGGTTTTAATAGTTTTGTAATCAACTCTAATAAGATCCATCCCGTTTAACTATTTTTTCTATACATAAAATATAGAAAAAGGGAGAAAGCGTGTCGTACGACAGGTCAAAGTGTAAAAACCAAATTTTTTTCTATTAAAATTTTATATTGAATTTTAATGCTTTTGTCAAATAGATTTCAAAATTTCATAATATTTACATATCAGACATATTTCTCTTTTAAAATTTTATTTAAATGCATTAAAAATAAAACTTTAAAAAATTTTGCCCTATATTGAAATTAAAACTAACACTCTAAAATACAATATATAAAATAATTAGCCGCCACCGCCTTAACCACTATACCAATTGATTTTTTATATATAGTTTGCTAAATGTTACTTTTGATCATTAGATTAGGGCATGGGAGTTAGCAGCACTATCTAGCGTTTTGCTATAATAGATTTGTGAGATTATTAATTACGAAGATGTTTTTGTGACTTTTACACAATATGTATTATATATATTATTATTTTATATACATATTTATATATTTGTCTAGATTAGTTAGGTGTAAAAAAGGCATTCAATTAAATGGGTTATGTTGTATGTATTCTATTATAAAAAATAAAATGTCATAAATTATCATAAGCAGGCCAAAAAAAAAATCTATTTTAATTATTTATGAATTGTTTTTTAAGTATTTTTTTTTAAATATCTAAATTAAGTTTTCATATATGACTTTTTTTTTTATTATTTTTAGAGAAAAATACTAAAGTGCGGAAAAAGATAAAAAACAAGAATTTCTAATTTTTGTACGTTGAATTGATTTTTTATCAAAAATAACTCTTCCTGACTAAAAATGAAATTTTTTTACACTTAAAAATTTTAATTTCTGTGAATTGCAAAGTTTCGGTTCTTCCCGGAAGTTTAAAATATAATCAAAGGAAGGAAACCGATATATTGGTCGTTGTCATAATACGGCTTTAATTAGCAATGTGTTGTGCTTTTATTGTTTGGGTTTTTTAAAAAAAAAGTTTTATATATTAGGACACTCACACAGTTCTTTTGTTAAATCTTAATTTGTTTAAACATTCCACACTAATCAGCAGCAATAACACCATGTATTTTTTTTTATTATATTAAAGAAATTAAAATTTTTTTTTTTGGGAAAACAATCGATTGGTTCAAAGTTTTCAATTAATTCGTGAAATAGAAGAGAAGAGCGTGAACGTGCAATTCAATAGGGCAATCACATTCCATCGGTCAGTATGGTTTTTAGGCGTAACCGTCAGTCAGATCAACGACGATATAATGCTCCAACGTGCAATAAAATTGCGATGGTCTTTGTAAACGAAGATGGTGAACCAGCTTCCAAAAAACCCAGTAAACCCTAATCAAAATTTGATTCAATTAAACATTTTGAATCCAAACATGGACTCATGAGCGCAACGAAATCAAGTAAGAAACAATGTTAGGATTCTGCATTACAAAGCTGGGTTAACAGCAATTCGTGGTGACATTAATCCTTTCATAATCGAAGGAAAATTAACACAGCAATGGCTGGTGGATTCTTATCTCCAAGTTGAAGGTAATTATCTTATTTTGATTAAAAAAAGTCAAATAGCTTTACGTAGTGAACTATATCGAGGACTTCAGGATCATATAGCAAATGTGGCACAAAATGGAAATATTTCAGCTGGAGTACCAATATTCTACCATCAAGTTTCGAAGGTTCATAAAGAAACATGCGTGAACATTGTTGTGATGCCATGACAATCTTTGCAAGGTTTGGTGCTTCAAATCTGTTTATTACATATACCGCAAACCCATCTTGTACTGAAATTATAGAAAATTTAATACCTGAAGAACAAACCGTAGGACTTCGTTGTGAGGGTCTTTAAGATAAAATTGGACGCACTCTTTAAAGACATCACTGAGCATGGTATTTTCGGTAACACGAAGGCATATGTTTACAGCATAGAATTTCAAAAATGAGGTCTCCCACACGCACATATATTAATTGCTCTTAGAGCTGAGGACAAATTTTCAAAAACTGAGCGAAAATTGATACTGACTTAAATACCAAAACTGAAGCGAAAATTTTGTTTGTACTTAAATACCACCTAAATCGAGTTAATTTTTGCGAGAAATTGTTCTGAGATGTATATTGCATGGCCAATGTGGAATTGCTAATCCAAATTCTCCATGCATGATTGATAGCAAATGTAGCAAAAACTTCCCAAAACAAATTGCAGAAGTCACAGTCTCAATAGATATCCTTTGTATCTTTGTCGCAACGGTCAAGCTGAAGTTCGAGGAGTAATCATGGATAACAGAAATGTAGTACCATACAATCCTTATTCGACATTTAAATGTAATGCCCATATAAATGTAGAAATTAGAAGATCAATTAGAGCTATAAAATTATTATTATTATTATTATTATTAATATATTTGTCTAGAATGAGGTGTAACAAACGCATTCAATTAAATGTGTTTTGTTGGATGTGTTCAATTATTAAAAAATGAAATATTAATGTTTTGTTGAATGTGTTTTATTTTGAAAATAAAATATCATAAATTATCGTAAGCAGGCCAAAAAATATTTTATTAATTTTTAATAAAAAAAAATAAACAAAAAAAAATTTTTTTTAGTTTATGAAAAAATTGATTTCAGTTTTAAAAATCACAGAAGATTTTCTGGGAATTTTAAATAAATAGTAAATCATTTTGGTATTAAAAACTAAGACTATGCTTCACATGAATTTGTAGTAAGTCTTCAATAGTTTCAGTTAAAAACTGAAATAATGGCGAAAGCCAGATGTACGCTTTGTTGCGTTGCTTGCTTTTTGATTTGGAAAATAAATGAAGCAAGCAATGTTTCAAAGCAATTTCAAAGCTTCACTCATCTTATCCCTGAAATAAAGCCAAATGAACTGCACCTTAGTAATCAAAGCAAATATATTTTTTTTACTTAATTACGTAGGTATAATAAAAAAAATCAAAAAATTAATTTGCATTTAATAATGCAAAACTCAATTCATAATTCAATTTTATGTCCATAAAAATAGGTACATAATTAAACATGTTGAGTAGGTTATTGTAGAATGTTGGCAACATACAAGTATTTCGATTTGAATCTAAACAAAGGTTATGAAACAATATACAGAGCTTAGTAACATTTTAAAAATATATCTACATAAAGTTAATAGATGGAGAAATAGATCATTATTGAAACAAAATAAACCTATAAAAAAATTTCAAATCTTTTAACAAACAATTTTGTCGAATTTAAATTTAAAAATTTTAAATTTAAACAAGTACGTAATTGAATAAAAAAAAAATTAATTGAAATTAAAAAAAAAAATTCACCAAGAAGGGATTTGAACTAACGAGCCCGAAATTTTATCAAATTTAAAACATACAAAAGGTAGACTACATAACTTATTATTCATCTTCAAATTTTTAAGAAACAACAAGAAGTTATATAAGTCATTTATTTTTGTGTATCAATTACTAGAATCGAAATATAATCTAGGTATTACAAAATGTAACAGTTTCGACTTTATTGAAGAAAATAATATTGATATATAATATATGTACATGTATATAATGAAATTAGAAATAATTCTTATTAGAAAAAGTTTTTCTTTCAATTGACATTCCGTCATTCTGTGACGGGCCAACAGCTAGAATATTAATAAGTATATATATATAGGTTTTGATTGTGCAAATGTTCAAATTACATCTAATGGAATTCCTGAGCTTTGTAACAGATTTCATTAATTGCCGCTATGTTAGTGCTCTTAAAGCTATTTGGAGATTGAGGGAATAAAAAATGCATCATCGCTCACATTCTGTGATGATACTTCCAGTTCATTAGTAGTTTTCTTATCTGGATATAAGGAGGAAGCTCATTTGGCAGCTCAAACCCGTCGCACAAAACTTGAATCCATCCAAACGGATCCAAATGATGGATGAAACCATCTTAATGTGGAAAATTCAACAGCACGACATTTTTTCTATACCGAAATCCCTTACATTTTCATCTATAAAAATCTTAAATGGAATCAAAGTCAGTACACAGTCAGTATCAAAGACGAAGAAAGGTTCTATTTAAGAAGGATGCTTCTCCATGTACCTGGAGCTAGCGGTTTCGAATTCCTTAGAACTGTAAATAATATTGTTACGAAACTTTTCAGTGCGCAGCTATTGCCAAAGGACTTTTAGAGTCAGACAAAGAATGGGACCATTGCATGCAAGATGGAGGATGATCTAATGTCCAAACAGTTGCGTAATTGATATACAATATATGAATATGTATATAATGAAATTAGAAATAGTTCTTCTTTCAATTGACCCCCTGTCATTCTGTGACGGGCCAACAGCTATTTTAAAATATATTTATACACTAAAATGATTGTAATTTGTTGCAAAATGCAAAGTGGCTTTGGGTGTACAATGACTTGAGTTCGATGCACCCAGCCCCATAGAAGCCAAACAAATATATGTTTTTTAACTTAATTCGGTATATTAAAAAAAAATCTAAATAAAGTTTATAATTCAAAATTTATAAATAAAGCAAAACTCAATTCAAAAATCAACATTTAATACAATTTTACGTACATATAAATAGATACATTTTAGCATGTTGAGTAGATAGATTATAGAATGTTAGCAACAAACAAATATTTCGATTTGGAATCTAAATAAAGGTTGTGAAAACTATGTATAGCAATATTTTTTAAAAATATGTATACAAAACATGAATAGATGGAGAAATAGATCATTATTGAAAAAAAATAAACCTATAAAAAAAATTTCAAATCTTAATTTATTTAATTTAAGCAAGTTCGCATTTAAATAAAAAAGAAATATTAATTGAAATTTAAAACAAATTTTACCAAGAAGGGATTGGACTTAAAAACCCTAACATTTTATCAAATTCAAAACATACGAAAGGTTAGCCACGTAACTTATTCATCTTCAAGATTTTAAGATACAACAAGAAATTATATGAGTCAATTGTTTTTTTTTTGTGTACCTATTACTAGAATCGCAGCATAATCTGCGTTGTAGAAAAAGTAACGGCTGAGATTTTATTTAATAATATGGTATTGATATACAATATATGTATATGTATATAATGAAATTAGAAACAGTTCTTAATTAGAAAAAGTTCTTCTTTCAATTGACCTTCCATAATTCTGTGACGGGCCAACAGCTAGTATAATAGATTTGCAATAATTTTCATGACCGTACTGATCGTATAGAAACCTTTGATAAATAAATAAATAAAAAAAAAAAACGTACGAGATATGCTAAATATTACAAAAGTCAGCCTATACCGTTCTTGATTGATGTTGTGTTCACAATGAGAGCAAGTATGATATTTTCCGATCGAATTCGCAAAAAAATTTTAGAAAAATAAAGTTTTTTCCGAAATTGAAAAAAAATGTAGCTGTCAGATCAAACATGGTGGAAGTGGTTGTAGAAGTGGTGGAAGGAAGAAGGTTGTATGAGTGGCAATGGTTAAGGAAATTTAAATATTTTTGAAGGTACTATAATAGACCACAAGAGGTATATATACAAATATTAGAAAATCATCCCTTTAATAGTTTAGAAAAGATGGGTTTGTCTAATAATTTTGTTTTTCAAATCTAAAAGAGGAAGCACAAAATATTAACACATTAAAGTGCAAAAGAAAGTATTATTTTATATCATAATATTTATGTTAATTATTAAGAGCGAACTTTTTTGACTCACTGTAACTTTAAAAATTTTACATTAATATTTGATGGTTTAATATTCCTCCTATTCACAATTTGCTTTTATTATAATTTATTATTGTGTAAAGTTAAATATATTATAAAGAACGCTCTGCTTTATAGGAACAAATGGCTGCTTATTTTTATCTTATAGGATAAATGTATAGGAATAATCTACAAAGTGATTTCACTCTGATTGATTTCAAATTGTCTTCTGTTTCTCGAGATTTTCGCTTTCTAACAAAATTTCATAATAAGTGCAAAAATTCTATATCGTCTTATTGTCATTATTTTTTAAAGTCAAAGATTTGACTTTATATTAGTACTGTGGCTAATTAAGCCTCTCAGTCTTTCAATTTAAGAAAACAAAGGTTCTTTATATATTTCTAAAATCAATTTTCCTGAAATCAACATTAGATAAATGATATTCTCTCCTAATAGTTTTTTCACTTTGTTTTAAAGAAAAGTAAATAAAATGAACCTTTGAGGTTAATTATTCCAAATTCTACATTAAAAAAGAGAAATGTATGTTTGGAAGGTTTAATAACTTTTAATATACGATTTAAAAAAAAATAACAATATTCAAAACACCTGAATCTTTTTTTTTTCATTTCGATTTTAATTGTGATTATTAGATTTCTAAATTTTAAAGTGGATATTAAGTTGGATCAAACCTATTGCCTGCTTTTTCAACTTATTAAGATTGAAAATTATACGGGTGAAGAACGTCATATATTATGACAGGTCTTAAATGGGTTTATAACTATGAAAATACAATCAATATTAGAAGTTAAAAGGTAGACAACATAAAAAAAGCTATTCAGTATTTGTTTAGGTGTACACACACAGGTATACCTAGTACAATTTAAAACATATACATACATATAAAAAAAAATCTATTTTCTATAAAAATCCATTGTTATATGCTTAGAATAGATACTAAGGAACAGCAAATAACTCTAAATTTCGTATATACAAAGAATAATGAAGCATTTTTTTCTCAAAATTATTCTTTGATTGTAAAGTTGGAGTTTTGGAGTTAAAAAAATTTTGCAAATTAAAATAATTGTTTATTTACCTGTTAAACGTTTTGTTTATAAAATTTTTCTTAAAATATAATTTTAATCCAGCTATAAGACAGTTAATTGCAGTTTATAAAAATTATTAGTCCATGTTCAAATTCGAGAAAATTGTTGTGACTTGTGGTAATTGTATTGCTTTGGAAAATGTTCCTATGCTTCAAAATTTTGTATGTCCAACCAAAAAAAAATAATACAATTCGCCCGGTTTAGTATGATTTTGGAAACTATTGATCTTGCTGACTTAGACAATAGTGATAATGTGGTGGAGCAATCATTTGTAAACGAATGTGACAATGTATTTAACACAAAAGGATTAACTGAACATGTTAGCTGTAATGGAGAGTATATATCCGGATTTGTTGTTTTGAAATTAGAGAAAGAATTGAAATGTCTATCACTGTTCTTACTGAACAAATTCAATATAAATCATTTTTAGCTTATAAAACCAAGGGATATTTCAAACTCATATAAAACCGAAACTGAAATCCGACGTGTAATCAATTATTTACATTCAAATCAACTTGTTATACCCGTATGACTATATAGTCAAAGGGTATAATAAATTTGCCATTACGTTTGTGACGCAGAGAAGGAGGGGGGGTAGATATAGACTCAAGTGTATGGATCGGATCAGAATCGAAAAAAAAATCGATTTAGCTATGTATGTCCGTCCGTCCGTCCGTCCGTCCGTCCGTCTGTCCGTCCGTCCGTCTGTCCGTCCGTCCGTCCGCACGATAACTCAAAAATTAAAGGAGCTAGGATCTTGAAATTTTCGCAAGTTCGTTTTTTTGCAATAGCCGTCATCGCTATTTAAATCCAGCCATTTGGGTCCATGGGTTCGGGTGGCTGCCATACAACTTCTTATTTTGTATGAGTATTTCTCCGTACCTATTACAGCTACGTGTCTGAAATTTTGGCAAAAGTAGTTTAGTTTTATGGCCAAAGTTACTGCAAAATTTGATTGGTCTACTGCAAAGGGTTCGAGTAGCTGCCATACAACTTCTTATTTTATATGAGCATTACTCTATACCTATTAAAGCTGGGTGTCTGAAATTTTGCCAAAAATAGTTTAGTGTAATGGCCAAAGTTACTACAAAATTTGATTGGTCTACTGCAAAGGGTTCGAGTAGCTGCCATACAACTTCTTATTTTATATGAGCATTACTCTATACCTAGTAAAGCTGGGTGTCTGAAATTTTGCGAAAAATAGTTTAGTGTAATGGCCAAAGTTACTGCAAAATTTGGTTGTTCTACTGCAGAGGGTTCGAGTAGCTGCCATACAACTCCATCTTTTATATGAGCATTATATTTCACCTAATAAAGTTGGTATGTTTGAAATTTTGCCAAAACTAATTAATGTTTATAATAATAATGATATAATGTTTATATAACGGTCATATGGGTATCCCAGAGTTGACACAGTCTACTCTACTACACTCTTCCTCGTTTTTTGTTAAAAGTATTATAATGGTATAGTATAGAAATTAAGGTTCGAAAAAAATTTTATAAATAACAACTTATTTCCTGAAATTTCTGAGCACATTTATTGTAAATAATCATTACAGTTTATTAGTTTAGTTAATTATACTTAAATATTTAAAATTTTTTTTTTAATGTGAGAAAATTATCAGAAAAGTTTTCAATTACAAATAAATTAAATAGGATAACATTATTTAAGGGCATGCAAATATTTTTATGTTCTAGTTTATTTTTTGCAAAATTAAAATTTTAAAATTTACTTAAAATAACATAAAAATGTTAAATCAATTATTTTATTTAATTTCTTTAATTTGATTCAACAACTTTAAATTTAAATAAAAATTTCTCTATATTAAAAAAAAATAACAAATATAAAATTTCAATTAAATTCAAATAAAATTTCATTTTAATTTTTTTTATAATTTTCGAAGAGGTTACGTCACTGAATTTTTTCTAAGTATTAGTAATTTTCTGATTGTAAACAGTATATCTGTTTACATTTTAGATTTTATCTGCTGTTCCTTGGTACTCTATATTCTAAGGTTATATGTTGCAGATATTTTGTAAAATTATAAATTCTATGAATTTCAATTTTAAATGTACCTAACTAATACCTGTACTTAACCAAAATTTAGAAAATTAATTTCAAAAATATAAAAATTCTTCTATTTCATTGGAATGTTTCAGTATTGAAATTTAATTTATTTAAACTTTAATAAATTTAAAGAAATTTTGCATTCTTATTTATTCAAAACCTAGAAAAATTATCCAATTATTATTTAATAAGTTAATTTGATTTGATTCTAAATTAATTAAATATTCAGGGCAAAGTTTATTTAAAACTATAATTTTATATAAATAAATACAAAAAAAACATTATTGAGTCTTTATTAAATATGTTTATTTATATTTGTTTCTATTTATATAAACATATTTTTTTTTTTTAGTTTCAAGGTTTTCTTTTTATATAAACAATAAATTGCATTTACTTACACCTAAAGCAAAAAAATTTATAAAATTGTACAGTATATAAAAATAGTAGATATATAAAAGAATTGCCAGTAGTTTTGTTTTATGTAATTTATTTAGTATATTCATAATCCCCATTATAATGCTAAATAATTTAGATATACCTCAAGAAATTGGCAGTATATCAAAATATTACATTAAAATGAGTGGAACGAACATATAAAAAAAAATATATAGAATGTGATTTTAAAAGTAGAAAAATAAAATGGCTTCTGGTTCAACATTCCAGCCTATGAAATTGAGTATAAAATTCTATTATATTTAACAAAATAATTAAGCCAAATGTTATAGAACTTGATTTGTAAAAATAATTATTACTTGACAATATAAAACTTAAAAATTACAATTATTGATGCCAATTGACATCATTAATTAGTATTCCTACAAACCCCAATTTTTGACATTGACATATAGATTCCCATTAATTTTTGTAATTTACTTTTTAACAAATATGTATCTAATTTAGCCTCAATTTAAATTTTCTTAAAGAAATAGATGATTGAATATTAAGTAAGAACAATTCAAAAATTGGAAAAAGTGTTACCAACCTTTATATATATTTTTGGACTTTATTAAAATTTTATGATACTCGTAACACGGTTTAGCAAATTATTGTACTTATATCATTTTAATTTGGCCTAATATTTGTCTATATCCCATAATAAAAAGAAGATTAATTAGGCTAAATTTTTAAGATAATTTTGCTCTGCTGTAAAAATAATCGAAACATATTTTTATTTAATTATTTAATTTTTTTTCTTTTTGGATTTTTCCCTTCCTTGAAGAACAAAAAAAGGAATAAATATTTTATTATTAAATGAAAACAGGAAAACTATTCAAACAAAGAAAAAAAGGATAATGACCATTTTTTTTGTATTAAATAAAGGACGTTAAGTAATTTATTCATATATAATAAATTTATATATATATATATATATATTATATGAATATGTATAACTTTTGTATGTATAGGAATATTCTTATCCTTTTGTTAACTTGTATTTGACTTTTTCCTCATTAACACTTTTCCTTAACAATTTTCAGTTCTTTGTATTTTTAAAAGTTAAAAATGTATTCATTGTATATTTGTATGTATATAAATCTATATATATAAAAGCGAAAGTTTGTTTATTTGTTTGTTTGTTTGTATGTAGCGAATAGACTCCTAAACTGTCCAGCCGATTTTCATGAAAATTTGTGTAAAGAGGTTTTTGGGTACGGAAAGAAATCGTGGCCCAAAAATTTTGCTCTAACGGATCGCCAAGTTGGGGCTGTGGTGGAAGTATTTAAACTTCTTTGCTCTAAAATGAAAACGGTTTGACCGATTAACTTCAAATTTTGTATACGTGATGCTCCTTCAGAATTGAGTTGACAATATTAACAGTTTTGAAATTTGTTATCTCATGTCGGGCCGACGGTTAGTCAAAAAAATTTTGGAAGCTAATATTGTCAAAATTTGCAAAGTACTGCTTTGGATAAAAAGAAAGCCTCATTGCAGCACAACAGGTTTTTATAAATTTTTTGGTTATTTTACTCTAAATTAGAAATGGTTTAACCGATTTTCTTCAAATTTTGTATATGTGTTCCGTTTTGAGAATGAAATTAACTCTTTTAACAGACTTGCCGGCCCGACGATTGACAAAAAAAAGATTTGGAAGCAAATTACGTCCAATTTTGCGCAATACTGCTTTGCCAAAGACAAAAAGCAGCTCCGTTAACCAATTGGGGCACAGTGACTGGTATTAGCTAGTATAAATATATATATCAAAAAATGGATAAGTTACCTGTTTTAAAATTTTTTTAATGGTAGAATAGAATTTAATAATTTTTATTTTGAAAAATTGAAAGAAAATTCTAGAATCTTTTTTGAAAATTATTTTAAAATCCAGAGATATTTATTTTTTCTTTTATTGCAAGAAGAGTTTCCAAGAGAAGGCATTAATCATATATGAAAGTTCAAATTCAAAGTTAACGGATTTTTTTTTTTTTTGCGTATAAATATGCAATAAACTTAAATATTTCTATATAAATTTTATTACAACATTACAATTATTTGCAAATTCGTGCTATTCAGTACGAGCTATGTAATATTTTATTTTACATTAAATACTAATAAGATTTGAATTCGTCATGGACCAGACAACTAAACAGTATCCAAAGACTACAACAGAAAAGGAAGGTTTTAAAAAAATAAAGAATTGCAAAGGATTAGGCGCAAAGAAGAAGGAGCCAACAACAGGGCAATCAGATTTCATCGGTCAGTATGGTTTTTAGGTGTGATCGTCAGTCAGATCAAGGACGATATAATGCTCCAACTGCAATAAAATTGCGATGGTCTTTGTAAACGAAGATGGTGAACAAGCTTTCCAAAGGGATATTCGTATTTATCCAAAAAAAAACCAGTAGACCCTAATCAAAATTTCATTCAATCAAACATTTTGAGTCCAAACATGGACCCAATGACGTACGCACTGTGGTTTCCTTGTGGTGAGCTTGGATGGCAACTCTATTGGGATTGCGAGTCTGAAGAAGGAGCGCAACGAAATCAAGTAAGAAACAATGTTAGTATTCTGCATTACAAAGCTGCGTTAACAGCAATGCGTGGTGACATTATAGAATTGTAAAAACAGCATAGAATTTTAAAAACGAGGTTTCCCATACACTCATATATTAATTGCTCTTTGAGCTGAGGACAAATTTTCAACAACTGAGCGGATCGATAATTTTGTTTGTGCTGAATTACCACCTGAATCGAGATCACGTTTGCTAGAAATTGTTCTGAGATGTATGTTGCATGATTGCATGCATGATTAATGGCAAATGCAGCAAAAATTTCCCAAAACAAATCGCAGAAGTCACAAATCCCAATGGATATCCTTTTTATCTTCGTCGCAACAACGCTCAAACTGAAGTTCGAGGAGTAATCATGAATAATAGAAATGTAGTACCATACAATCCTTATTCGGCACTTAAATGCAATGTCTACATAAATGTAGAAATTAGAAGGTCAATTAGAGCTATAAAATATATTTATAAGTATATATATATAGATTTTGATTGTGCAAATGTTCAAATTACACCTAATGGAATTCCTGAGCTTTGTAACAATGAAATAACAAATTTCATTATTTGCCGCTATGTTAATGCTTTTGAAACTATTTGGAGATTGAGGGAATCAAAAATGCATCATCGATCACATTCATGTGATGATCCTTCCAGTTCATCTACCAAACCACCAAGTAGAAGTTTTCAAATCTGGATATGAGGAAGAAGCTCTTTTGGCAACTCAAACCCGTCGAACAAAACTTGAATCATGGTTTTATCTTAACATGGAAAATCCAACAGCACGACAGTTTTTCTCTATACCGAAGTTCCTTACAATTTCATCTATAAAAGTCTTAAATGGTATCAAAGACAAAGAGAACGTGAGAAAACCGATCATGAGAGACCGAATGTACACAGTCAGTATTAAAGACGAAGAAAGTTCTATTTAAGAAGGATATTTCTCCATGTATCTGGCGGTTTCGAATTCCTCAGAACTATAAAAGAGAGGATTCCTTGGATCATGTGCTGTATTTTCAGATTAAATAGGGAATTTTATTCTTGATGATCAACTATTTTCACCTACAGCAAATTTTCCATGTAATGAGTTTGAGTAATGCGACGAATCTAAGAAGATTGGAACTTGAAAAGAGAGGATAGTTTACGAAACTTTTAAGTGCGCAGCTATTGCCAAACGACTTTTAGAGTCAGACAAAGAATGGGACTATTACCTGCAAGATGGAGGATCTGATGCCTAAACAATTGCGTAATTGATATACAATATATGTATATTAAAATTAAAATTATTTGCAAATTCGTGCTATTCAGTACGAGCTACATAATATTTTATTTTATATACGTCATGGACTAGACAACGAAACAGGATCCAAAGGCTACCACAGAAAAGGTAGGTTCTAAGAAAATAAAGAATTGCAAAGGATTAGGCGCAAAGAAGAAGGAGCCGAAAAATTTAGAATAAATAAAAAGAGGAAACACAAGATGAAGTACGAAAAATGCTAAAGGATTTTGAAGCATCGTTCATTTCACCAGAACGTGTAGAGAGATTACTAACCAAATCTCACAAAATGTAAAATTCAACCATCCACCAAAAGAGGTTGAGATCAAAACATCAGCGATTTATAAACTCGCAAGTGCTACAATCACACGAACGAAGAAAGTACAAGTCGAGAACGAGGATGAGACTAATCTCACCAAAGTCTTAAAATTGCAAGTTAGAGCAAAAATTGGCTATTCAAAAATGAAAACACCATTTGTCGACCAATCTGATCGTGATCCATTTATTGAAACAGTCGCTAGACATTTTCAAAAATCAGTGAGATCATGTGCTGTAGTTTCAGATCGAATAGGGAATTTTATTCTTGATGATCAACTATTTTCACCTACAGCAAATTTTCCATGTAATGAGTTTGAGTAATGCGACGAATCTAAGAAGATTGGAACTTGAAAAGAGAGGACTTCGATTATATTATCAATCGGATGTTGATTTAACACCTGTAGAAATATTCTAGTTACCCGAAGAAGCTAGGTTTTACCTAAACGACGCTCGACGCATTAATGTTGTCAATTTAGTTGTAGTACGTTGTCAATTGGTATAGTACGTTTCTATTTAGAGTCGCCAAAAAGATATCGTATTCGTCAGCAGTAGTTGAATTAGATTTAACTAAAGGTGTTGGAACGGTCGCGCAACTAGTTAGTTCATCCAGAGACCCACTTGATGACCATTGTGTGAAAGGTACTTGTATAAAAAAAATACCTAATGCGATGGTAGTTATGGGAGCAGGATTACGATTGTTGTAGACGTTGATATTGCTGGCTTTCTTTTAAAGTTACAGGAATTAAACTGTGGTACACGTTCTTAGCGTGTAGAGAAATCACGAGATACTCGTGTTGTCACGTGTAAATTGTAAGTAGGCTAAGTAGGTTAAGTTAGGTTAAGTTAAGTTAAGCCAATTTTAATAAAACAAACAGATTTAATAATGATTTTTTAATACTTTTGCATTATGTACTTTTGATATAATAAATGAAGGAATTTAAATATATAGATAAAATTAAAATAAATTCACATAAATTAAAACTAAAAAATATTATTATTTTAAATGTTAATAAAGCCCTTTTGTAAACTTTTTTTTAGGTTTGCAGTAGATAACACAAAATAAAAATAAAAGTTTAAAACAAAAAAAAAACATTAAAATTATTTTAAGATAATAAAAAAATTAATAAAAATCCAATTAAAAATTAAAAATTGTGTAAATTACAATAAAAAAAACCAATTTCCTTAAAACAGTTTTATTTTAAACTGAAGGAAAGCCTGTCCGCAAAATAAGGTGCAGGGGCTAGTATATAGATAAAATGATGTATTTTATTTGAATAATTGGGTTTTTCTTATCGGCTTTTCAAAAAAGAAAACGCCATATAAGTTTAATGCAAAAAAGGGTAATTTTCTGTACTTAAATTTTTAAGTTCTAATAAGTTTTTTGAAATTCAACACTTTATATAGGCTTCAATTTTTTAAATCCAATAATTTATTGTAACGAATAAAAGCATGTTTTAATAAGACCAATTAATGAATTTTTACTTACAATTCTTATAATATCTTATTTTATAAATAATCTTAATTTTTTTTTTGGGGGATGCATCACTTTATCTATTTAAAATATAAAACATATGATTTTAAAAATACTAGAAGTCAACCCTTATATTACAATTATGGTACCCTTAAGTATACACTTAATTTACTAATACGTTTGGACGCAGAGAAAAAGGGGATAGGTATACACTGAATATGGATCGGTATGGACCTTAAAGTAAATCAATCTAGCTATGTGTGTCCTTCCGTCCTATTTAAAAAATCATGATTCAAAATTAAGAGTACAGTCTTAAATTAAAATTTTGAATGCACAAACTTAGTTCAAATAGGGTATTTAAGACCAAAGCAACCTTTAAAATCAAAATATACATTTTCTCGGGTATAATAGAATCTTAAAATGAAAACTATCTTTGCTCCACAATCTCTGATTTTTTTTTAATTACCATCAATGATAAAAACATTTAGTTAAACCCTTTTAAATAATATTTATTCCCTACATATTTTTCAAAATTCTATAAAATTTCTCCAACCTTAAATTGCAATAGAGAACAGGTAGACATAGACGATTGAATCAAAATAATGTAAATCGATAAATTACAGTGATTTTCTTATCTTAGAAATAGAATGAATCAACAAATGATTTTTGATGAGTCAAATAAACAGCAAAATGTATTCAATATCTATAAAACATAATATGATACACATACACATAGTACTATATACATTATTAAAGAATTTAAAAAAAAAAATTGTTTATGTACAAAAAAGTAATTTCTCCAAAAATGTACTTTTTGTTAAGATTTATGTAAGTGACTATATTACTTTTATGTAAAACATATACTTATACATAATATATACATTATTTAATGATAATGTGTTTTTGTTTTGAGCTTTGATTTTTATATGTTTGTATATCGATTCTCTTGAAAATATTAAATATGTATGTTTAAAGTATTGTGGTGGAACATATGAGAATACACGTATGTAAGATTTTTTTTTTGACAAATTTAATAAAAATTGGTAAGATTTAAGTACATACATTTTGTTTTGGTATATGAATCTCCTACTTCTGCTTTTAATAATGATAAATTAGTTTCATTCAAAACATGTAAGAATGTTTATATGTGTTAAAATGTTTGTATCTAAATGCGTTTGCAATATACGCACGTATTTATTTTTTGTTTTTTTTTTAGAGGGTTTATAGACATCAACTAGAGATTTGATGTTCTGGAAGACTACACCTTGTTTAATACTTACTGATGATAAGTATTACAGCTAAAAAACAACAAGTATAAAGAAATTCAGTGTATTAAGATGGAAAAAAAATATAAAGGATCTTATATTATTATCCTGAATAAACAAACAAGAAAATTACTTTTTACCTGTTTATCCTGTATGAAATGTATGCGTGTAGTTAAAATGATATAAACGTTTTACGTGATATATTGGGAGTGGTACTCATTAAAAAGATATTTTTAATAAAAACAGGGCTGGATTCTAAATTTAATAAAATAAAATATTTTGTAATAAATGTTTCATTCAAACATTTATTTTAAACTTTTTGAATTAGATTTGAAACATCTAAAATCAATTTAAGAATATTTAAATTTCTCCGGAAAAGTCTCCGGAAATAATTTTAAACCAAGAATGCACCATACATCTAATTCACAGCAAAATTTGCAATAATCTTCATCTGACCCTCAAACTGGCGGGACCTTTTTATTTTCTGGCTAATTTAGTAAGAACTTGCCTGATCCAAAAGGAAGTTTAGATTTTTTTTAAAGTTGAGTTAAGTTAATCAATTTCTACACAAAAGATTTTTAAGGTTTTAATTTTGATTTTTATCTCAATTTGAAACATTTTAACAACCATTCTGCATTTCGTAATTCTTGATTTCCTCTCCAATTTTCTAATAAATTCCAGTATAAATTGTGTAGTAACAACAAACTTGAAATTCAGACAACTGGATTTTTACACTAATAACGCCTTGATTTTTGGTTTAAAGTTTAAGTTTTGCCTTTTTAAATATTTAAAGTTTAAGTTTTGCCTTTTTAAATGTTTACTTGCTCATGTTCCTTAATATTAAGATTTACGAGATTGATAACTAATTCCACTCTGTATTTCATTAAATATTTCTTGTAAATTCTCGTTTATATTGCCAGAATCAAAAAAAAAACTCTTTGTTTGAAAAAAACAAAAAATAAAAAAAATAAACAGGTGGAAATATTTACGGTACTTTTACCCGTGCTCAAAAAAATAACAACAATACTTGACTTATCGTTATTGATGTGTAAAACGTAAATTTTTTTTCAAGATCGTTTTTTTTTTTCTTCCTTTTTAAAATGTTTTTTACAGAAATTACTTTGTATCTTTTTTTGTTATTTTCTTTTGAAGAAAAAAAAAAAACTTTTTAAAATTGTTCATTCAGCTGCCATTTTAATATAAAATTTAAAAGATAAAGTTTGTTACATAAAAATTTGCTAAATTGATTTTATATTTTTAATACATGATTAGTACACATATATTATTAGTTAATAAAAATTTAAATATGTGCTTAGTGTTAACGTTTCTCATGATTTAAGAATTGTTAATTGCAAGGTCTTTTTGAGTTACTTAGATCCCAAAAAATTGAAAATTAACCTTTTATATCCGCCGTCTCATTATGCAAGAATGGGATCTTCAATTGAGCGCTTTTAGTTGTAGTTAATAAACTTATAGTTATATAAATAAAAGTTGTGATTAATCAAATTAGTTTACGTAAAATAATAGAATAGGAGCAATGACGTAACGGTTAAGACGTCCCACTTCAGATCATGTTCAATAGTTTATAGACTATGATCCTTGCACAATAGATATAAATGAATATCTAACGACTTTGGACTTGTAAAAACGATGATTCGATGAATCTGAAGTTTAATGTAATATGACATTGTGATTATCATCTTATAAAGGAGTCAGAGAAAAATGTTTCCATCTTATTTATGTTAAACTACCACGCAAAATGATGTTATTATGATTGCGTAACAATTTTTCATTGTTTACTTTTTCAAATATGAAATTCTTGAATATTTTCATATAACAAGTGTGCAAATACATATATGTATGTGTATATAGTACACAATAGGATTTAAATAAAGGTATTTCTTTTCTTTCATAAGAAGAAAAATTATGTTTTCCTTAAAATCAATAAAATTTGTTTAGAACAAAATTCAAAATGAAAACGTGTATCGTTTAATATAACACTTTTACTTTACAATAAATTCGTTCAAGCTTTTTCACACATACTTAATTAATTTTGAAAAAAATGCTGAAAATATGTTTTGAATGTTTTATTTTATGATTTAAATATTCATTTTCATATTCATTTTCATTCTTTAACCACAAGAATTTATAAAATTGTTTATCAATTTTTAGCGATTAGTAACAATAATATTTATTAGTAATTATATTATATAAAAAATATTGAATTACATAAAAGAATAAAATTTATAATGAAATCATGTTTTAATAAGTTTTTAAAATGGATGAATTAGTCCAATGTAAGTCCAAATTTTATCAAATAGATTTTAATCAAAATTTCCAATTATACTATTAAATATATTTTTAGTAAACGAAATTTGTGATTGCTGTACCAAATGGTAAATCTGACTTTAATATCAGATACATTTTACAACAATGAGGAGTACATTGAAAAGACAAAGCTCCCAGGTTTAACTCCTTAATATTTAATAGTTTTAGATAAAAAATGCCATATTCAAAGTCAAAATCCGAAATTTTTAAATTTTTTTTAAAGTCATTAAATAAGATTGGGGTCAGTTTGTATTTTGATTTTTGAAGTTTAGATTTTTTTTTAAGATGAAATGTTTTTTCTATTTTGCCATTCAAACATTTTTAAATAGTGAAGATTGGCGGTTAAAATTTTTGAATTGAATTTAATTTTAGAAATATAGTGTTTTGTGAATTAAATTTTACAAAAGTGTATATAAATTGAATTTAATATACTTTTTGTACTATAATATACTTTAATATCCTTTTCAAAATTGAATGGATGTGATGTGGTGTATCTTTGGGACGTCAAAGACCTCTCATATAAAAATATTATATTGAAAACAAAAACCTACGAAGGGATGGCTAAAATTTTTGGGGTGCACAAATTTGTTTAATTGTATTTCTAGTTGTTTAATTCTGGAAATTTTGAACACAATCGATAATTTTTATAAAGAAATATATTTGTGAAGATTTCTATTATGTACTAATATTTTCGTTTCTATGCTCAATATTTTCGTGTAAATGTTCTATTTTTCGTAACAGGCTATGATTTAGTTCTTGCTTAGTCTAATTTTAGTGTACGTAATAATAAATAATAATAATAGTAAAGTTTAATTAAGCAATAAAAAAATTCAAATTTATTTAATATTTTTATTTGTATTATTTTAATATTATCCAGAAAATAAAACTAACTTATTAAATAAACATTCATTAGTAATGCATTTTCTACCAATTATTTAAACTATTTATTTTATATTAAAAAAATATTCTTCATATTTATAAAATAAATTTATATTTGTAAAAAAAGTCAATATGAATAGCAATTACACTTTTATAAACGAAATAATTTATTTCTAAACGACCTAACTTTTGATAACTTATTTCTGAACTGATCTATAGAAAATTTGGCAACTTTTTATGACAGATGAAACTTAAATTATGTATGAAAAAAATTTCAAACATTGAAATCTGACACCCATCCCTTCCCCCGCCTTATTATCCAATTAAAACAGAATGTCCTGTTTTCTAATTTTTGCTAGGGTAAATTATTTAAGATTGTAATTGTAATTAGAATTTTATTGAAAAAATGGTAAATGTAACAGTTTAAAGCGATCAACCAAAAAAAAGGAGTGTTAACATAACCATAAAATGAACGCCACAACATATAAAAAAAACAATAAAATAAAAAAATTAAAAAAAATTCAAAAAGAAAATGATAAATTAGAAAACAAGTGAATTAATTAAAATGCGGGTAAAAATAAATATCTTAACTGAGAAAAATTTGTAAATAGAAATACTTGATGATAATGACGATGATAGATTTTAAATTGGATATTGTCAACGATTGAAATTATATTTTAGATTCCATTTTTCTTTTGATTTTATTTTTTAAAACATCAAAAAATTGAATCCAAATGAATTATTAAATAAATAAAGCGCGGAACTTAAATTTCGATGAAAATTTAGAAAAAAAAGGATATATTGAGTGCATTTCATACACAGAAAACATTAATTTAATTATTTTAAATATTAATACAAGAAATTGTAAAAACTTTAGTAAGACCCTCAGCTACAAAGGCCATTTTGGGCCTGGTCATCAAGTATAATTGTAAATGTCTAAATAAATTTGTAATTTTTATACTTCTTTGTATCCGGTTAGTAAACCTTCGTTATCAATTAAAACTTTTATACTTGGTCTTGTCTTACCTTCCAATACATATTTATCATCAAACAAGTATGCCAAATATAATTTGACCATGTTATAAACTTTATCATCTCTAAGCCTAGAAAGGGCGACTGTATATTTTTGTTATTGGTGGTAAAAGTGGGTTAATAATTGAAGGTTGAAGAGTTTCGCCTCGGATGGTTTTGATTTAAATAACTAAATGGTTTCCCACATTTGGAACAATTTTGCAATTTTTTCTATTATATTTCAATTTTTCTTAGGTTTAATTGGTTCGTTAGCTCTGGTCGAATATTTTTGGAGCACTTTCCCAGCTGCTAAACATGGTACTTATTGTGTGGCCTAATCTAATTTTAGCTATTTTTCTTTTTAACTCTTTGTTATCTATAGCATAGACAAGAGGATTATTTGCTTCGGGCCAATAACTCTTTAGGAAGATATATTAGATATATTCAACTTTATTTGTCTAATATTTTGTATAACTTGTTTTGCTTCCTTGATTTTAGAGCTGTATGGAGTATGGGCAAAGGTAAACGACGGTGATTTTATAGCTAGTTAAGCGTTCTTATCTAATATCACAGTTCCCTGGAACCCATATAAGCTTAATTTCTTTATCTGTGTTAGACAGAATATTTCTAACACGCTGACGTTTAATACAAAATTTGTTAATCCACTCAGAAACAAACGGCTTATAATTTCGTTAGTTTTTAAGATAAATTGATGCGGTAAACACCAAAGGTCTTTAAATTGGAAAAAAAATATATTTTTTTTGTGACGACTATTGTTGTCATTTCTGAATGATTTCAATTTTTAGTTGCAATTCAAATGACAACTTTAATTGTCATCAAAACTATTGGAGTCTTTTTTATAACTAAAGGCAAATATATATTTCTGAGCAAATGACAACGATAGTAGTCAAGTTTTTTAAATTGTTATTAGACATGTTATAACATGGTTTTTCATAATAATACAATTAGATATCAGTTTTACATATTTTTAATTCTTTTCAAGTATATATATGTTATAATGAGATCTTCATTTTATAAAACATTAATAAATTCAAAAAAATTAATTTTAAATTTAAAAAAAAATAGGAATTATGAATTTTGATGAAAAACTTATTGAGAAAGTTCGGAACTATACGTTTTTATTTAATTTAAAGTATCATCAATACAAAATTACGAAAAACAGGAATGTGTTTGGGTACAAATAAATGAAAAACTAGGAAGCACAGGTACGAATTTTTGTACACAGAAAAATACATTCAGAAATCAAAAATATTATAATTTAAGATGAAATATGATTTCATAAATATGGTGGAAAAATTTAAGAGACCAATGTTTTTTTTTTAAAATAAAAAATTTAAAATAGAAAGAAAAAATTTAGTTTGATTTTGTTTTTGACAATTCATTAATCATATGATGAGGCGCTATTGTGAATGAAAAAAATAGTTTTTGTTAACGTATGTAAAATTATTTTGATTTTTAAGTTTAAAATGACACAATATCTGTTTCTGATGAAGATTCTTTAAGTGCGTTTTTTTTATGTACATTTTTATAATAGAAAATAGTTTTTAATTTTTTCTTTTTCTTTATCAGGGAAGGATTTCACAAATTATTGAATTGTTTTTTTGAACAAATGAATTAAAACGTCTATTAATTTTGTAGCACATTTTCAAAAAATTTTGTAAAAATGTGCCTATATAGCTTTACTCTGTCGATTCGTCCGTCCATTTTTTTGTCAAGCCCCATGTTTAGGAGCTATAAGGGCTCAAAAATTGCAATTTTGCTATTTTTAAACACCTGTAACTTGAATACCTGTGCAAATTTTTTTTTACAAATATACAAAATTTAAAGTATTATATTTCAACATATGTTAAAGGTTTTTCTTAAACTTAAAAGGGGTTCTTTAAATTGAAGAAATTGTCTCTTAGTTTTAACCATTTTTGTTTAGATAGTAGAATTCTAAGTAAAATTTCAAATTTTTGGGGAATTCACAATTTAATTCCTAGAACCTAATAGAAGGCTATTAGAACTTTAAAATTAAAAATTTACTGTTAGCAGTATATTTTATAAGTAAGCAGTAACTTAATCACCAGTGTATATATTTCCAAAATTAAACTCGTATGCAATACAATATAATTGTGAAAATGTGCTTTTTTAAAAACCCTTGGTTTTTTTCATCACTTGTTTTTATATAAGCTTATACGTAATTAAAATACTAGAATAATAAAGGCCGGGAACTTAAACAAAAAAGCTGTATAGAATATCGATTTTATGTGGAAATAAACGTAATTATTTGGTAAAAAAATAAGGCCGATTATAAATTTTGAAGAGGTTAAAAATATTGATTTTGTAAAAATTTTGTTTAAATAATAATTTAGCTTAATCTAAAAATAATAAATGTAAAATAAAACACAATTTGAAAAAAATATCTTTCATTTTTAGATTTATTAACCAAGTAATCATGCCATGCTCTTGCCTTTATTATTGTTACCATGGTTCAAATTCCACGCTCTTTAAAAGAAACCTCGTATCAGTAATAACAAGGTTATAATAACTTTAAAATTCCACTTATGTAATTTAAGCCAGAAATTGTTTGTTCTCTAATGTGATTATTTTAGTTTTTAAGACACTTGATGCTAATATTTTACATGATCGAACTTTCATAAAATTAATTCTTTAATTTCAATATAAATGAACTTTATCCAGTGAAGTTAAATTATTTGATTCGACACTGATTTATTCTTCGGATTACAAAAAATTTCTTTTTTAGCAAAACTTAACCAAAATGAAATAAAAAAAATATTTTGAAATTCCTCCTTGAATTCTCAATAAATCTTTTAAGTTTATTTTTTAAATATAAATTTCAGTAGAAGTAGTAGTACATTTTTAACAATAAAGCAGCAGGAAAACCTAAGTGAAATATCCTCCAGATACATTGTTTTTAACAAAGACTTATGAATATTTTTATAATTTATTTTAAATTTTTTTCTTAAGCTAATTCTTTGAAATTCTTATAGTTGGTCTATCCCCATTTTTTATACCGATTTAATATGTTAAATAAAAGAATTATTAAAAGATAAATTGGTTAAATTATTATTGAAGAGCTGCATCAAGTTTAATAATTTTATATAAATAAAATTTTTTGAATTAATAAATGTCTATTACATTAAAAATTAAAAAATATCGTGCATTAAAATTTTAAATATATATATAGAGATTAGAAAACAATAGATAGCATATAGTTGTTACTTTAGAAATGAAAAATTTAAGATTAAATTATGGAACTAGACCAGTTAAAATAACTTTGCTCGGATTATTGAAAAAATGAACTAAAAAGCAAGTCTAAAATTTAGACTAAAGATTTAAGTTTGTTAAATTATTTTATGTGAAAAACTAAAGTTAGAAGTTCTATTGATTGAATTTTAATTTGCTGACAAATTTGACTATATAAATCTCGAAGATTAAACAATATGGATACATATTTATCAATTCAAATTGAAACATGTTTAATATTTAAGTTAAAGTTGCAGTATATTGCAGAAAATAACGTCAAAAGTGATTTCGATTGTTAGCAGATTTGCATACTTTTAGGATATATATATATAATCTACTAATATTATAATGACGTTGAAAATTGTACTCTTTACATTTAAGATTTATTCTTCATCTAAGTAAAACTAATCTTAAAAGCAAAAAAAAATTATATTGTTTTGTGAATTTGATTTATGACCCAAATGAGTTGAGGTCTAAGCTATTATGCTATATATTAGTTTACCCCACAGAAAATAATTTCATATTTCAACATACGGAATAAAAAATGGATAAAAATATAAACTAAAAACGTAATTTAATCCTAAGGAAAAATAAATAATACATATATAAAAAATATAAATAAAATTTTACATAAGTGTTAGATATTAAATGATATTTACATAAGTGTTAGATATTAAATGATAGCGTGGAAATATAAAAACAAAAATTAACGAGATAAAAAAAAGAATGACTTGTGTATGATGGTTTTATATTATACACAAGGAAAAATCCAATGTGTAGAGAAGAACAATATGTTTTCTGAGATTTTATTTCAATGAAATGAATGTAATGTGATATTAATAGTGTATATTAATAATGAATGTATTTTATATAAAATAATTTACATATACATGTTAACATATATTTCTAAAGATTTATAGAATAGTTAAAGTTTTGTGGAAATGATTTTAAGGTTAAGAAAATTAGGTGTGAAGAATAAAAATGAAATTGTATATATTAGAAACAAAATAAATTTATTCATATATTCTAGTTATATAAAGTGATTTGTGAATAATTTCTTGGGAAATATCTTTGTTTATAAATATAATACATAATAAATTAGAAAGATAATATTTATTTAATAATTTTGATATTGCAATTCAAAACAACTTATACTATTTTACAATTTATTTTGATACCTGAAAGAATAATCAGATTAAAACTTTTTTCATTAGTTTGCATTAAAAGAGAAATATTTGCAAGATAAGTTAATAAGTTGGAAATGATTAGAAGTAGATTATGTATGAACACCTCTATGCAAAATTAAATTTTAGAAATTAAATATATCTATAAGATTATTTTAGTACAAAATATGATGAATTAGTATATATGATTCCAAATATTATTTTGAAGTATCTTATTAATTCAAAAATTAATATAAAATATTTTGCAGTATTTCTGTGGTAAATTTTTTAGTCTCTTTCAATTATTAAGTATTTAGTGACATCAATTTAAAATACTTATAAAAAAATAACCCAGAATATGTTTGATTTCTAAATAACCCATGATTTGTTTGATAATTCAGATGAAATAAAATATAGATACAAGATAAGAAAATGAATATTTAAAATAAAACTGAAACGTAATTGTCCTGTTTAAAAAAGAAATACATTTAACTTAAATTTAGTGATCAATTTTAGTTAAGTATAAACAATATTATTTTGTACACTCTTGGTATTTTGCGTTATTCAGTTTTATTGCATTTTCTTAGTTAAATTTATTTTGCAGTATATCTATTTAAACATTTTAGGGTAAGAGATTAATAACTCAAAATTAAAAAAAATAATTCTGATTCGAAATAAAAAGATTTTATTCTGATTCGCTACATAAAAAGAATTCATTCTGATTCGTTAAATAAAAAGGATGTTTATAATACTTAAACATTAAAACTTTTAAATTTTCAACAGCAGATAAATTTAAACATTCATAAAATTAACCGTATGTGACAATCTTTTTAATTTGAACCTCGAACTATGCTCGAAAGTTTAAAAAACAATTCAAACATTATAGAAAAAACATCTAATAAAATTTTTTAATACCTGGAATACTATAAATATCGTGTATATAAAATCTAAATATACTATAAAATCTTAACAATAGCAGAATTTAAGAATTATTTTTATTTATTATTTTAATTTTTTAAATTTAGTTTCCTTTAGAATAACAACAAGTCTGATTTTTATTTATTTCTTTTAACTAAATGTTCAAAAAAAGGCTAATTCATTCAGGATATTTTTTTTTATTTAAAGAAGAAAGAAATATTGGGTGAGACCATATTTTTTAGAAAGAAGCAATAGTGGATCATATCGAAACATTTTTGAATCCCTATCACATTTAAAAGATATGAAATTATTTCATACCTACATGCGGATGAGCAACAAAAATGTAACAACTACCGTTGTTAGTTGAAATAGCAAGTTCTTAGAGATCCTATAAGTGCTAACATTTAATGATTACACTAAGGTTTGTAAAGCATATCTATATTTTTTTAATTTTTAATTATTTAGCTACTTAATTTTAATTTTTAGAGATTTAGCCACAGGAGAATCTCAAAGAAACTTTTTTTTAGTTTACAAGTTTTAACCAACAGCAATACACTTGGTAATAAGAGAAACTACAATAGCAATCATTGAGGTTTTGAAAGATCAGATTTTCACAATCGTAAATGAATAAAATTTTAAAATGGTCGCTGAAGGTTTTCAAACTCAATGGAATTTTCCTCATTGCATAGAAGCAATTGATGGAAAACATGTCATGATTCAAGTAAGCAACTTATTAGAATTTAGAGAGGTACCAAATTTAGAGAATTACCATATGTGTTTGTTGCAGATGATGCATACATTTTGAAAAAAAATTTGATGAAACCATAAATCAAAACTTATTTGACACAAATACAAAGAATTTTCAATAATCGTTTAAGCAGAACTCGTCGCATAATTCAAAATTCATTTTATGCTGAAAATGGAGGATTTTTCGATCTCCAATAATTTCAAAATTGAACGGCATAACGTCCGTAACATAAGTTGACATAATAAATTAATTTTTCTATAATTCAACATCATAATGTAATTTCGTGGCAATTGGATGGGATTTAATTTTATTTTGTCCATATTATACGGACTTAATATTAAAAAAGTTTTAATTAATTTATGTGTGCTTTAATATGAATAAAAATGAATGCACAAACAATTAATAAATAATTTTTTTTTTGTTATTAATAGATTTCTGGAACCCCTGTCTAGGTAATTTTTTAATACAACCAAGTGAAATTTAGAAATACATATTAAGCTAAACCTTTTGGACTGAAACCAATTTAAAAAAAAAAAAAAATCGATGAGAAAATAGTGAGTTATATACTCAATATGGAAGCTCTATATTTTGGTTTAACGCGAAATGATATAACATTCATAGAAACAAAAAATTTTTTTTCTTAAGACAAAAGCGCATCGTATGTTAAATGTGCTACGAAAAATATACGCAATGTTAAACAATCAAAATTTTTTTTCTAAAGCCGATGCATTAACATGGTTAAAAAAAAAATTTTTTTTTTAAGAAGAAAGCGCATCGTATGTTAACTTTGCTACGAAAAATGTTCTCAATGTTAAACAACCAACAAAAAAAACAAAAAACAAAAATAACGTAAAATCTAATACCAAATCCTTTTTAACAAAAACGTAATAATGCAGGAAAAGGTTGCCTTATTTCTTTCCACCGCAGATATAATGATTAAGTGAGCTATAGAAAACCCACAGGCAAAATGCGTATGGTGGCAGATACAGTTCAAGGAAAACAATACCATTTAAAAATTTGATTACACTATTCTCCGATCATGAATTCGATTGAAAACATGTTTTCAAAAAATAAAATTTATTGTAAAAGCAATGTTGTCAGAAACAAGAAAACGTCAATTTGATAGATTGTTTTGAAGGGACTGCAGATCAAATAGAAAGAAAAGATTGCGATAGATGAACCATATGCTGGAGAATCTCCAAAAGGCTAAAGATAAATAATTTAAATAGGTAATCTAAAATGTTTGTATAAACGAAAAACATGCCCTTAAATAACAAACCCTTTTTCTTAAATGAAAAAACGTATAGTTTGACTAAATTTTAATGTTCAAAAATAATTTTCGAATTTTTTATTATCAGAAGTATAAGAGCGTATAATAAAATTCCCCTTAAAATAATTGCACTAAAAAAAAATTTTAAATATTTTTAAACAAAACTTTTATTTCTTTAAATAAATTTCCTCGTTTTTGTGCTCATAAAATTAACAATTTGATAATAAAAAGTTAAAGCAGAATAAAATTTTCTTGCGTATTATTCTAAAAAGTGGTAAAATTCCAATTATTGTTTTTTATTGTTTCATTTTTTTTTTAGTTTTACTATAAAAGTTGCGTTTAGTGTTAAATATTGGCCAATTTTTTAGAATATACCAAATGTTTTTAAAACTTTTGTTTATAATTTTAAGGTTCTATGGCAAAAAGTTTTAAAACAATATAAAGTTTCGGATTACCACATTAATTTAGTTTTTATATATGCCAGTTATTATTTCGTCCTTTCCTCTAGAGGAAAAACAATATGATACCGCCAAATTGCGAATTAAATATTTTAAAATTTTCTTTGATTACTTATACTTTAATTTTAATGAATGAATGCCGGATTCGTTCATAGTTTCTTAACTGAAGTCAGAATAAAATAAAACTGTAAGATCTGCTATACTAAGTTCTTGAAACTATTATTAACTTTATTTTAAAATTAACTAGAATTGTTGTATAAGTGGTATCATAGATTAAAAAAAATACTGTTTTAAGGTTTCCTGCAATCTGAACATTTTGTAAAGGTATTAGTTTGATTGCTATCAGCAGAAGCTTTTTGTTAAAAAAAATTTTTACTATTTACAGAGAGAACAATTAAAAATATATTTAGGTTCTATTAAACATCTCAATTTTTTATTTGCAACACTGTAATAATTGGACCTCTGAAATAGTTATACGATTATAAAGTTTTTTGAGTTACAAGCATAAAATCAAAGTTTTATATTGCATAATATAATTGCAAAGTATAATTATTTGTAAAATTTTGTTTTATTTAGTTCAGAGATTTCAGTTTTATATTTAAATAAATAATAAACAAATTAAATTAAGTGCTGAATATATAATTATCATCAGAAAGTGTCATTTTTTGTATAATACAAAATAAGAATTGCAAAAACTTTGCATATGATTTAAGTACTTAAGAGTACTTGAGATACTTCATACATATATATTTCATACTATACGTATTAAATTTAATCAAAAGCACCGAAGACCTGAAAATATACAACAGTAAATGTGGAAACGGAAATAATTGTATAAAGTGTAGTTGTCGTTGAGGAATTTCTTACTTCTCCCAATTTTCGTTTTAATCTAAAAAATTATTTTCATAGCTATTAAAATAATTAAACAATTCGTAATGAGTCAGAAATCCATCTGGATTGTAGAAATTATTTAAGCTTGTAGAAATTTTAAATACTCAGCAGTTTAAAAACTTTGTATATTTTATTCTGTTTCTTGGCTTTATATATTTTTGGTAAGCCTACGAATCACGAATGCAAGGAATTCAAGAACAGCATCAAAAATCATCCTAAAACTATTCAAAATTACAGAATTATAAAACATTTTTAACAATCAACTCTGTCTTGATTTTTCTATCGCTACGAATTAAAAAGAAATTTTACGTTAAATTTTAAAATCTAGAAAAATAAATTATTTAAGTATATTAAATTTTTGAATTTAAAAAATTTTTGTAATAAATATAATCTAAGCACTTAAATAACTAGTAACTCTACTAACATAATATAGTATAGTTAACCCTTAAAAAAGTTAGCAAAAAGCTGGCATATTAGTGCACAATATAAAAATGCTTACTCCAGAAAGTTCAAATTGTCTACTGCAAGAAGATAATGCATAATGGATAATGCATTGATAAATTCCTAACAACAGAAAAATGCTAAAAAGCATACCCAAAATCCCGCTTTTCACTTACCCCGGTAATGATGGAAAATAAATTTTAAACATAAAATCAAAGGATTACAACTAACTCTAAAGTTTGCACAATAAGTTCGTTAATAAAAAGTTGCTGGAAGAGATCTATACAAAATTTGCATTTGGGCACTGAACTGAAAATATGGTACTAAAAGTTGATAACAAAAAAAGTCTCCGAAATATTCCTTAAACAAACGAAGCTGGGTGACATTGAAATAAAATTTGAATCGAATAAAAGTTTCAATTTTTCCAAAGATATCATACAATAGATTTAGCTACCGAGGGCTCTACTAATATTGTATAATTTATTATTAAATACGATGAAACAAAGAAAAACTTTACAAAGCAAAAAGGCAAACTAATATTAGGTCGTCATCTACTTTTAAGTTATATTAATACATAAATATATGTATTACAATACGCGAAAAATAACTATACTACTATGTACTCATATTAATTCTTATTAAATTATATCTGAATAATTTAGCAATTCCTACTTAAATTCTAGTTATAAAAATTTTTAACCAGGAATTCAAACAATTCACTAAACAAACAACAAACAAGAAGAGAATTGAACCGTAAAAAACTATATGTCATAATGTATGTGTTAATCTGTGTACTTTAAGGAGATGAAAGTTAGAAGGCTTTCTAAATTATATACATAACTAGCTAGTACCCGGTGCGCGTTGTTGCGCCTCTCAATGGAGGTTTAATTGAAGATGATGTTACTGCAAAAAATTAACACAAAAATTACACACGGTTTACACATGTAAATTTTAAAATGTATGAAAGCAATCTTTTTAAAACGATTTTTCTAGGATTATCCTAGGATTTTTTGAAACTTTCTGTAATTCAAAGCAGTACAATCTACTTTCCAAAATTTTACGTAATTTACTTCCAAAAAAATTTTTTTGACCAATCGTAGGACCGACTGTTAACAGTCTCAACTCCATTTTCAAGTTGCTTCACACATATAAAATTTGAGGTCAACCAGTCAAATCCTTTCTAATTTAGAGTTAAGTAACGCAAAAATCTATTAAAAGCCACTGTGCCCCACTGGGTTAACGGAACTACACTTTCTCTTTGGGCAAAGCAGTATTGCGCAAAATTGGACGTAATTTACTTCCAAATCACTCAACAAAATTTTTTTGGGGCTTTCTTTTTAGCCAAAGCAGTACTTCGCAAATTTTGACAATATTAGCTTCCAAAATTATTTTGACCAACCGTCGGGCCGACATGGGTTAACAAATTCCAAATAGTGTCAACTCAATTCTCATAGGGGAGCACGTATACAAAATTTGAAGTCAATTGGTTAAACCGTTTCGAATTTAGAGTAAAGTATTGAAAAAACCTATAAAAAGCTGTTGGGCCGCAATGGGTTAATGGAACTCAACAAAATTTTTTTTGGGGCTTTTTTTTAACCCAAAGCAGAATTTCGTAAAATCGGACAAAATTTGGGCCCAAAATTTTTTTTAACCACCCGTCGGCCCGACATGGGTTAACAAATTCCAAAACAATCAATAGTGTCTACTCAATTCTCAAAGAGCATCACGTATAAAAAATTTGAAGTCAATCGGTCAAACCGTTTCGAATTTAGAGAAAAGTATTGAAAAAACCTATAAAAAGCTGTTGGGCCGCAATGGGTTAATGGAACTCAACAAAAATTTTTTTGGGGCTTTCTTTTAAGCCAAAGCAGAATTTCGTAAAATCGGACAAAATTTGGACCCAAAATTTTTTTTGACCAACCGTCGGCCCGACATGGGTTAACAAATTCCAAAACTGTTAATAGTGTCTACTCAATTCTCAAAGAGCAACACGTATACAAAATTTGAAGTCAATCGGTCAAACCGTTTTCATTTTAGAACAAAGAAGTTTAAATACTTGCACCACAGCCCCAACTTGGCGGTCCGTTAGAGCAAAATTTTTGGGCCACGATTTCTTTCCGTAACCAAAAACTCCTATATACAAATTTTCATGAAAATCGGCTGGGCAGTTTCGGAGTCTATTCGCTACAAACAAACAAACATACAAACAAACAAACAAACAAACAAACAAATAAACAAACTTTCATTTTTATATATATAGAAGATAGATAGATATACATACATTGTATGGGAATAATTTTCACATAAAAAGATGTAAAAAATGAATTTTTTCTTTGTTCAAGCACTTTGGGTAACAATAATTAATGTCAAAAAAAAACTTTACTACAAAATACCGTTGCTATTTAGTTCACTGAAGACAGTTATTCTTTTTATGAAATTTGTTGATGTGCAAATTGTGAACAACTTAACTGTTTGTAATAGTTTTTGTTTTCATTTGTATATTTGTGAAAAAATTATATAAAGTGAAAGTAAAGCTAATTGTATAATTAATTACTTTTTGACATATTTTCAAACATTTTATTTTGGGGAAAAATGTACTTATAACAAATAAATATATGGAACTTTTGCAATAGTTTCAAAATTTTTTCCCTGAATAAATTTTATAAAGAGAATTTTATTGCATAATTTCTTTAGTTCAAAAGAAAATAATAAGCCCTAAACTTAAAATAATTTTAAGGTTGATTCTCGCGACATCGGCACCTTGACACTTTTTGAAAAATTTGATTACAAAATATTTTTAATTTATGTATTTCTTATAAATATTTCACATTGGATGGTAACAGTGATGAGTGACGACGCACCAACACCGAAGTACCATGATCTGAAATTTCTTTAACGATATTTTTATTTTGCCGTCAAAACGTCACATTCGATGTCATTATATAGTGCCGTCACAATACCTGTTGCAGTGAGAATATAATTTTATTGAATAATTTTTTTTCATTTGCTAAAAATCAAAACATTTATTTGGTATTAAAATTTACCGTTAAATGAAGTAGAAATTTTGTTGTATTGAGACATTTTATATTTTTAAAAATTGTAAAGACGAAAATTTAAGGAACTAAACATAAACTGTGGACAATCAAATATGTACTAATGAAATTAAACAACATCACTAAAGTCAAATAATCCTAAACTGTTTCATTATAAATATTTCGTAATTTATGTAAAAGAATTAAGGTTTGTGATAAACTTTAACATTTTATTTATTTATCATAATAAATATTACCTGATAATATTAATCCTTTGCCTATTTGACATTTGAACTTCTTATTAAATTTTTTTTAATGTACACTATATTTTTTTATTAGATAAGATCCGAACAGGATTTGAACCCGAAACTTTTCGATTGAAAACCCACCACTTTTACCACTGAGTTATCGGTCAGATGATTTTATTTGTTATGCAAGTCAAAACCTTAGGCCCAGCGTCTATATACAACTATTTTTAAATGTTTTAAAATTTAATTTTTTTTTCCAAATTAAATTAAAAAATAATTTCAAACATTATAAGTTAAAACTAGAAGGTATAATTAAAACTTTTTTGATCGAACATTGTATTACTATTTCTAGAAAACTTTTTCCACATCATACTTTTATATCAAGTTGTAATAAGTTGTATAAGTAACGAATAAAATTTAAAATTGCATAAATTCAGGTGTTTAAGCTCTCACGAATATTTCAACCGAAAAATTAATTCGTCTTTTTTTTTTTTGTTGGCTTTGTGAAAAACACTTTCCTTTCATTTTACCTCTTTCAGTTATATATATAAATACCATAAATATATATACACCAAATATATATAGTTTAGAGTACATTTCAACAGTTGTGATTAGGTGATATAATTTACAGTATTTTTAGTTAACTGTTGTAGTACCCTTAGGGTACTTTTTAACTCTTTCGTATGAAATTACTTGTGCAAATGTATTCATATATCAAATATGTTTATATCCTTGTGTGGATTATTTTTCTATGAATGTGTGTAAGAAAAATTAAAACAGTAAAATGATGGGAAATTAAGAAAATTTTATTTGATAAAGAATTATAAGGATTAAGGTATTTTAACATTTTACTATCGCATCATCTGAAAAATTTAATTGCGTTGTGTTTCATTAAAGTTTTAGTAGTTTTGTTAACTACTAGATTCGCATATAGAATATAATTAAAAAAGTTTAATTTTTTGAGAAAAATAATCATATTGTATTTTATACATTTGTAAATGTATTTCCCAAGATTATCGTAACAAATAATTTTTTATAAATGTTTGTTTTTAATTGAGTTTTGTATTTGGTTTAACACTGGAAGAAAATTTTCAACATCACAAAATTAAGTGTCATAATGAAGAATTATTATTAACATCGATATAGGTACACATTATGTATACATTATATTCATATTCCAAAGATAAATTAACAAACATAATAATACAACATAATAATTTCAATTGCGTAATTTAATAATCTAATTTAAAATTGCATTTTTGATTGAGGAAATTTAAAAGTTGTTTACTTTCATTTAAAATAAGTGTTTGCATGAGAAAAGTGTTAAAACTCAATTAAAATTTCATTTAATGATAAAATTAAAATTTCAAATGAATGAAAAATTTATGTTCTAATAAATATAAGTCTTATATGGAATTTTATGATCAAAACTAATTTCAAATGAAATTATTTTATCAAATTTATTTAATGATTTTTAAATTCCAGCTAGATTATTATATTTTTAATACACATTGATGTTTAATTAATTAATTACAGACTTGAAATTGGTACAAAAATTATGGCCAATAGACAGACCTTGCCTAAAATTCTCATAAAACAGCAGAGCTCAATTAAAAAGTACCTGCTAATGTTGGTGTTATTTTAACGGAAAATAAAAGGAAAAGATTGTTAAAACAATTTAGTGACTGACTGGACAAAGTTTTTCAAAAAACAATCAAGAAACTGAAAAATGGAGAAACAAATAAAGTGCTTTGTTGAGTTGAAACTTCTAGTTTGCTAATTTTAATAGGTATTTTTTGCTTCACGTGAAGGCGAGAAATGAAAGTAGAAAAAACATACGGAATTTTAAATATATTGTTAACGTAATTTATTGCAAATAGATTTTTGCCCAAAATTAGAAATTGTCGAATATGAAATTTATGTTTGAGAAATTTCTTAAGATCGGCAATTATATAGTTTTTATGTATATGTATGGACACAGTAAAGTTTATGAAAGCAATAAAAATTACGCCACCAACATTTAATATGTTATTTAACTCATTGAAAGAAGGCTTAAACTAGGAAATAGAGGAGGTATGGACAAGGAACCTTAGCTTAAGCTTTAACTTTAAATTAAACTTATACATATTTCATTGGTCCACATGCGAATTGAATAGGACTCATAAATTTTATATAGAACTCATTGCATGTCCCTGTAAATTTTTAATAAATATAAAAATAATAAAATAATAAAAATTTTTTTTTTTTTAAAACTACCAACGCACATAGTTAAACTTTATGAGCAGCAAGTCGGCATATTTCAATCTCCCAAAAATGTATCAATAGAATTTTCTAAATGACATTTAAATAACTTTAATTTTGGTCAGTTATTCATCTTCTCTATCTTCCGCTGGTGCAATGGTATAAAATTTTAGTCGCTCTTAACCTATTCGCGCCGTTAGCTGAAGTCACTGACACAATTTGATTTAAGTTAATAATATATTTGCTTAAAACTCTAAATTTTTGTTTAAGTACTGGGCCCCCCCCTCTGTGCGTAGTTGATTTGCGATGCGTAAATTAATTGGTACCATGTAACAAAAACGCATCGCAAAATTGTACTGCCATTGAAAATATTTGAAATTAGCACTTTGACATTTGTTTTTCCTTCAAAAATTTTTAAAATTGACATTTAGACATTTGTTTTTGTTTGTAAAATCGTAAAGAATTGAAATAAATTTATAAATACATAAAATAAAACATTTTTTCAAATTTAATAAAAATGGATTGCATAGCATTATATTTAAGTGAAAGCAGTGATGAAGAAAATAATATCCCAGTGCAAAGAAAAATTCTTAGGAAAAAATCTAACATAATGGAAATGCCTAACAGGAGATAAGTAATTTTATGGCTTTTTTAAGTAAACGGTTAACTGTTAATAATTGTTTATATTTCGTCATAATTTAGTTTTATTAAAAATTTCCGGCTTTCAAAAGAAGCATTTATATATGTACTGGGTGAAATTAAAGATAGTTTGAAGACAGCGAAACGGTCAACCTCAATTCCAAATATAATAAAATCAGCTATAACTTTGAGATTCTTAACAGAAGGTGTGTACCAACATGCAGTTGGTCAAGACATGAATTTAGCACTTGCTCAGCAGTCAGTCTTAAATATAATTTCGGAAGTATGCTCCGCTATTGAAAAAAAATTATGTCCTCTGAAAATAACAATGGAAATGTCTGATTCTTTAAAGAGTCTGCACCATAAAGTCCACCATAATTTGGAATTGTGACGGTTTGGTTTTTTGCTTAAACCTACAAAATTAATGTAAATAGTGTTATACGTGTTAATGCAAAAAGAATTAAAATTTGTTGTTTACATCACAGCCTACCTTAACTATATAGACATTTATTTCTGAAAATTTTTACAATAAATTGTTTTCATAGAAATAATTAACTCCTCCGATAAAAAAAATCAATATACTTGTAATTATAAACAGCAGAATGTTTGTATTGCTAATATGTAAATGTTATTTTTAGTTTTTTATGCACAAGAATTTTTTTGAAACTTAACTTAAGCACTTAAGTTATCATAAATTCTATAAATAATTTGTGAATATACTTACATGTTTATTAAAAACTATAAAATAATTATTAAAAACTAGATTTAAGAAAAATAACAAAAATTACACCTCCTTCGCAAACAAATTATCATACGAATGAAAAAAGTAAAATAAACGTCAAAAATGTTTGCAAGTAGCACACCATGGTACCAAAGTTGCTATTTACGAATGCCCAAAATTTTCTATTGCGATCTACATGGTGTCATTATCTTTCATGCTACTTACGTTTACCGTAAGTAGCAATACATGGTAGCCTACCTGTAATTTATTCCTTTTAACCACCTCAACCTTCTTTAATTGAAAATTTGAAAATACCCGATATATTACCGTTCCTCAGTTAAAATTTTAGTCAGCATCAGAATTTCTTAAATGCAAATTAAAAGTTCTACGAAATTCCTTTAGTTTATTTAACTTTGTTAAATCAATATTAATGTCTTCTACCATCAGCATCTTGCTTTCATCTATCATAAACGGCTGGTTTTTAGGCCCGAATTTTTTGTGTTGGGGAATTTGCAAATTAGAGCAGTTTTAAGATTTTTAAATGCATTCTGCTGATTTCAATATGTTTACCTGGACCATCATAACAACATTTACTTTTGGAAAAGGATATTAGGTTTTCAAAATTATTTCGAATATATATTCCGGTTCTGAAACTCTTGGTAGGCTTGCTTTCCCTACACTCGTTATCTTTGTCAAGTTTTCTATATCTATGCTATTTTTTAATCTAAAGTCCCATGTTTCCGAAAAGCATAACATGTCGCTAGTTTTGAAAATTGAGTCACAGATTACGTGTTTGGAATTCTTATGTAAACTTTGAGTATTATGGACAAGGACTTAAATAAAAGGTTTTCCCTCATTGGATCACAAAAAATGGAGGGGATAGAGAAGTGCATGGTAAGCAATAAATTGTTTTAAAGTAAGCTGGATAGGTTGGGATAGTAGTTAAAATATTGAAATCCATTTCTTATGTAAAATGTGCCAGTTTTGAGTAGATTTTTAGCTCGAGTTTGGATTTTATAATATTGTAAAGTTTGGAAAAGAATAAAAGTTTGCTTTTGTAGTAATAATCAATAAAACCAAAAAAATATTTGGAACAAATTGTGAAATAAAATCTGTTTTTATTATTGGAAATTTCAATTATAAGGCTTTTTTATTATTATATCCTATTATCTATTCTATTCTTTTCTATTCTTTCATTATTCATTTGTTTTTAAAAATATATCTTTATTGTAGATTTTTATTATTGGTCTCAAAAGTGTTAATAAATGTATAATCAATTAAGATAAAGTTTTTATATCCATCATTTTCTTTATATAGCACAATGTTTCAATATATTTAGATGATTGAAAACAACTGAATTAACATAATCTAATATAATTTTTCAATAAATATTGTATATATAAAAATGTTTCTATATATATATATAAAAAATCTAAAAATAATTAAGTTTAATTAATCCCCAAAAACTCAATAAATATTTTTGTTTCTATAAAAACCAATAAAAAAAATAAGAGAAAAATTAATTATTTATTCATGACATCAGACCTTTTTTCCTAATATTTATAACTTTAAAAAGAATTATTCGCCCAGAAATATGCATGGAAATATTTAAGTTGATTTGTGAACAGTATTGTGCACAACTAGTTGAATGAGTAGATTTTTGGAGTATTAATCTATTATAATTATATATAAGTAAGGAAAATGAACAAAGTTTGTTAAATTAGGTCTCTTCACGAACAAATTATTAAACTTAATTCAATTAACTTATTATTTTTGACATTTCAATTCCGTTCGTTTATATGACTAGTTTACTTTTTTAACCAATCAAAAAATTAGAAAAATGACATTGCCATATAAAAAGTTTGCTGCATTTGTCGAACAAATGGAATAAACGAACGAAATGTTTTAATTCAATTATTTCAAAAATAATAAGCCTCATAACTATTTTTTAAATAATTCAATTAAAGTTAATTGAGTTATTTTACTTTGACAACTGATGACAACAAATTTGTTTATAAACAAAAGGTAAATATTTACATTTTTCATGTTAATAAATAAAAGTTAAATTTTTTTCAAGTAATTTCTAAATTTAAAATTAATTTACTTTTCTTTGACTTATTAAATTTCAAGCTTATTTACATACATATATGTTTGCAATTAGTAATAAAAAAAAGTGTCAAATATCAACACTTTTCTAATATAAACAAAATATAATAATTTAATTTATTTGTTTATATTAAAATAATTTTCTAATATAAACAAATGAAATTTTAAAATCAGCTGTTCCCCAAACTAATATAACTCAATTAATTTTTTTGAAAACAAACATCCTCACGAGACAAACGATTTTAATTGATTAAGTTTAATTATTTTTTCGTGAAGAGACCTTATATTTAATATTGATTAATTGGAAATTAATAAAAATTCTATAGCATCAAAAAAATTAGTTAATTTGGAAATAAAACGGTTTCTCAAACACCAAAAGGCGGTTCTAAAAAACAAACTAAATAAATATTTTTCAGCTTTGAAAAATATAACATTTTAAATGATCATTGACAATTTGTTAGATTTTATTGACAATTAATGTATGTTTAAAGGAAAACAAATTGATAGAGCACGATCAGCCCGCAAATGTTAATAGAACCGTTATGATATATTTTTTTATTTTATTATTATTAGACCTTAACATCTGTTCCCAAATATTAAAAAACTTTCACAATAAGAATTTGACCATAACATCTGTTCTCAATTGGAAAATAACAAATTGCATAAGTCACTGTAACAAATATACAAGATGTGTATAAAAATACATATATATATTTACAGGTACATTTATAAATGTTTCAATTTATTTCGATTACAATCAATCTTATTTCTCTGGAAAACTTAATCTATTTATAAAAGTTTAAGAAAAAAATAAAAAAAAAATAAAACAATAAAAAAGTTATCAGAGAAAGTACAATTTTCTTTCAATTTTATTTTAGTTTTATTGTTACATGAAATTAAACATATTTTCATCTGAATATATTTTAAGTATTTCTCATCATTTGGTGTTTACCAACATATTGACACTATACAATATTATCTTTAATACATATATGCAATACAGTTATAGGTATAGTTTATTGGAATTCAATTTTGTTTTTCTCAGCATGTTATACAAAAATTTTGTTTTAATTTAATTTTGATTGTTAGTTTGTTGATAAAAATGACATGATTTAGAATGACATTTACTGGAAATTCAAATCAATTTTGTTCTATTCAATTTTATATATCGTCATAGTTTTTCTTATGCAAAAAAAGGAAACATATTTGAAACTTTAATGAAAGTTTTATGTAGAGTTATTGACCTAAATAATTCTTAGACACTAGTTATAAAATAATGCTTTTTCAAACCCAACAGGTTATCCCACACAAATTATTAACGTTAAAAAAAATTTAACAAGACTTGTCAGATACGCAAATGTGAACAGAATGCAAGAGTTCTAGTTGTGCTGAATTGTACTACTTATGTACGAAATGTGTATAATGAGACTAATATTTGATCGTTATCATGACAGCGGTAACTTAAAGATGGTTTAAAATTAAAACAGACGGAAATTAATTAGTTGCAATTTGATTGTAAGTTTTTCAACGTACCTATGTCGAGTACACAACAATAAAATTTAGTTTTTTTTTTTCTTTTCTTGAAGGGAATGCGAAACTTTTAAGAGGCTGTAGAAATCTTAAAACCATTTTTTTTTTTAGGCTTCTAGCCACACTAAAGACCTACAACTTTTTCACCAATTACGATGATTGAGTAGTTAGTATAGGAAACCAGTTAGCCAGCAGCATCCTATTTCGAAGAGCTTCAATACAACTAACAAAAAGTTTGGTATTATTTTTTAAAATGACATTCCTGATCTAAAAATTTAATTGTAACGGAAAATTTTTCTCTAACACGGTAAGTTTCTCAGATTTCTTAGTTTAGTACAAAATGTGCTTTTGTTCTCTCATAAGAATCAAAATTTTATATTATAAAATTTTCCTCATTTTCCTTTTCAGATTTTCCTTTTATACATTAATATGTATTATAGACAAAAACTATTATCCTTTCTAAGCACGTTTATGATGAGGCTCGATATGATAAAGATGTTGAAAAAACCAAAATAAATAAAAAATAAAAACGAATCAAAAATCAAATTTCATTTTTTTTCCATATTGATTTTCTTTTACGTAAACTAAGTAAAAATTTTATAAAAAGTATCACATATACATACATACATTTTATTATGTATTTGATGTACATATACGTGTATTAGTTACTCATATGTTGATGCATATTTCAAGAAATTCAATATAAAATCAAAAAAATAAAATAAAATCAAAAAACCTCTAGAAAATTGAAATATTTTTATTTTCATATCACGGCTTGTTACAAAAGCCATTATCATGTGTTTGAAACATGTTGAAGAGAAAAATAAATGTAGGAAATTTTTATTGTATTTACAATCAAATATTGTAATGAGAAACTTTGATTCATTTTATAAATTTTTTTTGAAAAAGAATCAAATTATTTTTACATAATTTATATTCTGAAAAGTCATGCTAATAACACAAAGTAAAAGAATTTACCTTTAACCTATAAAATTATCATTAGTCATCACCTTGTCCAAAAAATATTGTTTAATTTTTTTTTAACTTAAGTTCAGATTTATTACTTAATAATTTTTATTAAAAATTTTTCAGATATTATGCAAAAATCAGTAAGGTTTCATTATTTAAAGTACCCTTGGGTCTACTCTCAAAATAAATGATTAGATTCTAATATTTTAGAATAATTATGTTTCTTTTTCTTACTTTTATAAATGTAGAAATGAAGATGGATCTGAATTAAAGTTTGTGGTTTTAAAAATTATATAACAAATTTATTTTAAAACTAAATGTATATTTCTTAAATTACACTGTCTTTTATTATACAGTTTCTGATTTGGAATTTTCCCAATATTGAAACTCTTAATTGTCTCTAAATTTGCCTCATTAAAATTCATACAATGCATATAATTTGGGAATCATTGCAGCTTCATTTAGAAGATCTGTCTACATGTTTTCCCTACCTTAATTATCTTTCTTTGCTGTAAATATTGGCACCTACTCTAAGACTGTTTCAATGAAAAGTACATGCATATAATTAAATTAGAAAAATTTGATAACATTTTTAACAATAAGAAAAACGCAGTGTGTGAAATTACTTTAAATAATTGTTTATAATTACAGTTATTAAATTTAATTATTTATTTCTATTCTATTTATTTGAATACTATAGGAGTTAATTTATAGGTTGAAAATTCCATTAAATGTTTTAAACTATATTAGCATTTAAACTTGAGACTCCTTTAATGAGAAGGAGAAAATTTCTAATCACAGTATTAAAATAAAACCTTATGTCACCTGTATAGACTGAAAATGTAAAAAAAAAGCTCAAAATATTTAATTGCTTAAATATGCAAATTGTATTATATAAAAATAAATTTACTAATTATTATAGTTATATTGTTATCTTGAATTATTACTAATATGTGCAAAGGTTCAAAAAACTTTTGGATTAACCTCAAAAAAATAGTTGAACTGAAAAAACATATTAAAAATGAATTTAAATTATTTATACACAAGAGGCATTTTGAATTTTAATTAAAAGTAAGAAAATGTATTTGGATTTTGTTATTATATTACTATACCTAAGTTATTATAATATTATCATGCAAGTACTTTGCCTAAAATATTATATAAATGAAAATATATTAGTTTTATTACGTATATTAGTATATTAATATTCAAGTAAAATGGACCAAAGTAAATATAGATGCATTAGAGTGATTGACTTCCAGTAACCACAAATAAATTTATGTTTATCTTTGTACAGAATTAAAATTAGATACCACTTGTAAAATATGTATTGAAGATACATTAACTTTGGTTTGGTTATTGGTTTATAACGGTACAAAATGGATGGTAATTGGTTTAATTACCTAATTATAAAAAATAATTAGGAAAATTAATAAAGTTTAGAATAATGAAATATTAATTCAGTCCTTTGTAAATAATTCCACTAAATTGAAAGGATATGGCATTAGAGTAATAATAGTTATGTGTTTTTATTTAATTAAAAATTTTTTGTGGCAATAATTTAACAGGAAAGTAAAAAATATTAAAATTTTTAATTTATTTAATAACTTAAAATAGCAAAATTTTAATTTTTGATCCCTTAAAGCTGCTAAACAGTGTGCGGGATAAAAACAATTTCTTAAACAGCTTTTACTAATTTCTGAGGATCTAACTTCTCCTGAAATTTTAAGCCTTTAACTTAAGCTGTTTAGAAGATATGAGGGGCCAAAATTTTTACAAAATAGGAATATTTTTGAAATTTCGAATTTTTTTATTTTTTTCTAGAAAAGAAAAACTAATAAACAACAATTAATACAAAAAGTGTTTGCTTTTAAAACAAACAAAAAAAAATTAAAAGGAGAAACGCCAACTTTTACTAAAAAAAGTTGTGCCAGACTTTTATTCGAATACAACCAATTTTGAACTCGGACATTGCTATGTATATTGTACCAGGCTGGAATATTGAATTGACTTTCCGAACATTAGATTTCGTATTATTTTCGCCTAAAATTACAATAACAATTGAATGCTATTTTTTTCCCGATTTCTTTTTTGTTATTATATTTTTTTATGCATTTTGTTATTTTCTATTTTTTCTTTATAGTAGAATTAAGTTTAGTGTGTATGAAGATGTCTTTAAGGAAGTGTGCATTGACGCATGTTTTATTTTTATTATATTTTTATTTGGATTATAAGGTAAGTTTGTCAATTAATGCTACTGGTTTATATACTTATTAGAGTAATAACTTATATTAGAGTAATGGTTTTTATACTTTTTTGTTTTCAGTGCAGACTGATAAATTAAAATGCCGTTTAAATGCATTATAGAAAATTGTGTAAATAAATATGAGGAAAAAGAAAATAATAAAATATCTTTCTTTAAATTTCCTAAAAATAAAGATTTTATTCAACGCGGTGGGTTAATTTTACCAACTGATACAATTAATTATATTTTATTTCATATGGATGCTTTAATGCATAAAATTATAAAGACAAATAAACCAGATTTTTTACAAGAAACACATCAAAAAGACATTCTTTGTGCTCTAACATATAAAAGTCTAACATATAAAATGTTTGACATCTCTTTTGAAGAAATTTGTTCTTGTGGTGTGATTTCAATTAAAATTTATCGTAAAATATTTTCAGTTTTTTCAAATATTTTATTGAAAAATTTTTGCAAAAATATCAATGATATAATTTCCCTTAAATCAAACCAACGGAAAATGGAAACATTCCAAAATTAAGTTTTATATGCTTGCTTTTTATTTTTATTATTATGTACCTACTTATTAATTTTTTTTAGTTTAGTAAAATATGAAATATGGTTTTTGTTCTTAATTTATTTAAATGTATTTTGTTTCTAATAGTAATAAGTAGCTAAATAATGAATTGTTTTGTTTTTTTTTATTATGTACCTACCCACTTTTTTTTTATCCAATGAAATGTTTTGTTTTTAAAATTTTTTTTATTATTTTATATAAAAACAATTTTAAAAAAAATTTGTTTTTTAATTTTTTTTCCATGGTCCATTGTACGTATTAATTTTTTCAGCGTGCCAATAACATTAACTATTACCTCATATCAATATAAGCAAAATATATATGAAACGAAAATACAAAATGAAAAGAGAATTTTTTTAGTCATCTGGTACAATTTGAAGTGGAGTGGAAGCATGTATGCAGTAAATTTTTTTTGGAAATATTTTTTATTTTTTAAAATTATGAATGAAAAAATTAAAATTTTTTAATGCGGCTCTAGGTATTAATAGATTAAATACTGTCCTTTCATTTTGGTAAATTAAATTTAGTCTAAACTTTGTCAGAAGAAAGATCTTTTGAAAAGAAAAACCCCCATAAGATTTACACATAAATTGGATCTTATTTTTACTCAAATTTTTGAGTATTCCGGCCTGTACGAAGTACAATATACAAGGCAATGACTCGGATATAACCACTTTTTTGGAAAAAATATCGTTCTTCCGTCTCTGTCGCTCTCATGGGGTATCTATCTTTCAATTCCTTTTCTAGAAAAAGTCATTAACTCTTTTAAAAAAGACTAGAATTAATAATATATTTTAAAATATACGATACGATAAGGGTTAATATACGAAACAATTTTCTGTTGCAAATTTTATTTCAAAAAATTTTACAAAATTTTTTTAAATTTATTTAAAGGATATAAAGTTCATGGGATCAAAAAACTTTCTATGGTAAAATTGTAGCTCTTTATTTGTGTAACAATTTTTATGTAATCAGACTCACTCATTGAAATTAGCTTATTTTTTGAGTCATAATTTTTGGATAACTTTTTACTCTGGGACTTTTGTGATATGTCCTAAAAATATCCTAATATCAAGAATAGTTTTCTTTCCTAAGGAGATGTTAGAGAAAATCCTTAAAATATTTTCCAAATTTACAACTTCTGATAAACTATTATCGCTTTTTTCATAAGAATTTAGAATCCCATAAGGCAAAAACCATAATATGGGCTAAGAGTCTCGAATGTTAAATTTATCATGATTTAAAAATTTTTCATTTTTTTTTTATTTTGTAAAAAATAAAACATAAAATAAAGCTATAAAATTCTATATCCTATATAACCATGCATTTAAATAAATAAATAAATAGATGTTATTAGAACTCAATATATTCAATTTTAACACTTGAATAGATGTTGATGACAATGATTTAGAAAAATATTTGATTCAGATAATATTAGCATGGTTATAAAATTTTAACAGATTTCATATTAAGAAAGTGCTTTTTTTTATATCTCAGTATGATTTTTCATATGGAGGATATGCTGTCGATTTATTGCAATTGCAGTTAATGCTGCTTTTGAGACCTGCTTACTGCATTTTGCTTTTTATTCATGTATTTGAAAGCATTTCAAAACTTTTTATGTGCTAACTTATAAAATATTAAGTTTTAAACCGCCATTTTTTAGTAAATAAATTATAATATAACATTTACGAAATTAGATAATGTTATTTGTACTCGTATATTTAAGGCTTCGTTGTTTGTTATTTTGCTTAAAATTAGTATTAGTTTAGTATTATTAGTATTAAAATTTTTATTTTTGTTACAAATCTAATACAGTAAATTCAAATAACAATTATACCCTATCCATACATGATAGGTGATAAACAGTTGCATTGACGTAATCTTACAACGTAAGTGAATATTGCTGAATGCCACACGAGAGTGTTGTAAGTTGTAGTTTCAACTGCTGTCAGTTTTCATCAATTTATGAACTTATGAATGTATGTGTAAAATTTAGTTCATTCGAAGATAGTTATCGTCGGAGAATGTTTAGTCAACTGATTTTTCAAAAGCGGAAAGTTTTTGTAATTTTTTATTCATATACAAAAAAAAAAGGTTTGTAGCTACCTAAATAAAAAAATGGATTTGTAGATAATATAAGAAATATAATTTTTTCTTTACATTGAGTAAGTAGGTAATTTTATTTTACTTATATCATATCTAGGTCATTTAAAAATGGATTATAATTTTTAATAATTTATCTGTGGGACTGAGCAAACATTCATAATTATACAATTTTAAAATTAGGCTCTAAATCTGTTCCTTAAACTAATTGTCTTTTATATCATTAACTATTTTTTGCTATTATTTATTTTAACTAAATTTTATATTTTATCAATCAAAATATATTTATATATTTAATATAATACAAATATATTTGTTCATTTTTGTTTTTTTTTAGTATGTAATTTGAAAGATAAAAAATAACAAATAGAAATAAAACCTAATATGATAATCTTATATTGATTTTTATCAATTTCCAATACCAGAAATATTTTATACTTTGTCCGGTCTCAAATTTTTTTTGTTTAAGATGCGCACAGTTCAAAAATTTTTAAATAATGAAAAAAAAAAGAAAACAACAAAAAAAGAAAAGAAAAACAAAATAATTTTTTTGTTTAGTTGGTTAGTACATCGAGTCTTACAACTACAAGTAAAATTTGGTTGCAACGAAACCGGTTTTTTGTGAATACAATATTTACGAAACCGGTTTGGTGAATAAAGGATTTTAACCGATTACGTCAGTATTACGTCAATGCAACATGTGGAAATAGCCGTGTGGCTTAGCTGAATAATATTAAGTTTTTTTTATTTTCAATAAATATTAAAAACTTTTACTGCAATATGAAAAAGGGACACGACAGCACTAGTCTGCTCTTCAAAAATTTTTTCTTATAATTTCAATTCCCATAATGTATCTTTAAAATGTCACAGAATTTTTTTAAAAGACAAGTTTTGATAAATATATAACCATAACATAAAATTTTATTTTTTGATAACAAGTATAAAAAAGTAAAAATTTTTTTATTATGAAAAGAAAAATATAATAAAAACTGTATTTTGCAAAATATTGGATGTCGACATGCAGTTAAATTAAACAAATAAGTTTATTCTGTGTATTTGTATTATTTTGAAATGTGAAATTGTAAGCAATTCCAACATGTATCAATTAAAAAATTTATTTGAAAAAAAATTAAATACTACAATAATTTAAAAATTCATTAATTTATTTGGAATGTAGATTCTTAGCAATTTCAATTTGAAACAAATTCTTTTAATTACTTGGTCAAAAATGCTTAAACACTTTTAAACTATGATTCCAATATTTACCCGAGGTTTTATTTTTGAAACAGTTGCTTTAATATCTTATGTAAATTTTTATACCCCCGTGTGTGAAAAAAAGGTCAAGGGGGGTATATTTATCGCTATAAATCTTTCGCTATAAAGGGGATATATTTATAACTATTTAATATCTACTAGTTAGTACAATAGCTATTAATACCGATTTAATTTACTTAGTAACTATCAAGCTTTAAAAATGACAAGAATTATTGAGAGCCGATGCATCTATATTTTTCTTATATTCTTATAGTATCTTTGATTTTTATTTTCTACCTATACAGCTTTTAATTATAATTTTATAAATAATATTTAAAAACTTTAATAAAAAAAAAACGTAATAAAATAAAGAATACAAAAATATGTAACTTTAATATTATGTGTATTTCATAAAGAAATTTTATGAAATTTATGGTAATTGTGAATATTTTAAACATTTGTGAAATAAAAATATAAAATTTTAATAATAGCAAGTTAATTATAAATATAATTTTATTTTTTAAATAAATTTCAATATTATTAAATTGTACTATTCTAAATATTGTGTACGTTTGTACGTTGAATTTTATCAAGTCACAGATGATTTTTTTAAAAAATGTTATATTACAAAAAATTCTAATTAGATTTTATGGGCGCTTAAGTGCAAAGCTGCAGTATGGTACAGAGATGCCCTATTTATGTAGACATGTAGAATAGTAGTGTTTCTTTTTTTTCATTATTCTTTACGTTCTTCATATTTCAAAAAAAATTACTAACACTAAAAAAACATTAAATTTTTGGTTGAAGAAAATATTTTCGTTTTGGTACAGAAAATATTTTTTGTTTTGTTCGTATTTATTAATATGAAAAATACTTTTTAATAAATTTTAGTATGCGTTATACATTTCCCAAAATTAAAAATTATTAAGGCAAGAAATTGTATTAGGATTGTGACACGAATACGATACGTTGTTTTATTAGTATGCGAATTTGATTTAATTCTATATTGGGTTGGTTTGCGGTGCGTATTGAATTCTAGATGGGGAGGGGGCTTTCAGTTGTGGATTGGAATTCTAGGTGGGTATTGGGATGCCTTCAAATGCGGATTGGGATTGGATTCAGATCGCAGGATTATTTTTATTGGCTAAATACCAAAAAGTTGATAGAATTATTGTAGGTTGATGAATGCTTGTGGATGAAATCGCATGAGAAAAATAAAGACAAAATAAAATATAAAGAAGTAATTTGGGAAGAAATTGTTGTAGAAAACGAATGTACATGTAAATATTTTGGAAACAATGTTTCATATAATACATATAAGCATATAATACTTTTTGTTTTACACTGGTCATATCCAATAAAAAAATATAATTTATAATTGATATCCTAAAAAGTTTATATCATAATACAAAATAAATTAATAACTGCCACACCTGAAAAGGATAGGAAGATTCACTTATCTTATTACATTGTGTACATGGTTGGGGACTGTACATAAATAAATAAATATTTTTATATAAATAAGATGAAGGCAAAAAGAGATAAGCACCAGCAGCAAAAAATGTCACAACCTTCCATAAGTAGAAAACCCCAAAGGACTGGAAATTGACCGTAAATATGCCATTCTTGAATGATCGTGTACCAGCTAGGTAAACTTATGAGCAATATGGTTTTACCTGCGGTATACATACTCAGGGTACAATCAATATTGTTGCCGACGACATTATCGAATTAGATTTAGAAGCAACGTCATTATCTTTCGGAGAAGGTCCAAGTCGTAAAAGACATTCTAATAGCGACGACCTTGAAAGTTCTAAATCTAATGTAGAAAAGATATCAAAATATAATCTTTACAAGAAAACATAAAAGTTACTTAACGTGAATTTTAATTTTTTTGGAATGATTTAATATCGAAAATATTTATATGACGATAATTATACCATATATAAACGGTTAATATTTTTGTTAATAATTTATTTTACAAAATCAGGTATCAGGCTTTAAAAAAACTTCAAAATATTAAATTATATTAAATATTGCATTTTCTTTAAAGTCATTCAATTTATAAAGTTATATTAATTCAATATTAAAAAAAAGTGATGAAAAAATTCTATTTAAACAAAAATGAAATTCAATAAATTGCATATCAATGTCATCCACAGTCATTTTATATTTATGTATGTGACATTATAACATGATATAAATTTAAATATATTGTCATAAGCATATATACATACTCTTTTGTTGAAATATTCGTTATTTTTAATATTTTTCGTTTCATTTTTTAAATAAATAAATCTTGTTCGATATTAAACTGCGTTTACACTTGGATGCATTTCTTTCGTTTTGTCATGTATGTCAAGCATACAAGTCGCAATACTTTACTTAATACAAATTCTCATATATTTGACATTCACCTATTTAATATAATTGCTCGTACATTTTATATTTATAAAAGTAGAATTGACTCATACATATCACAGCAGAGTTTTGGAAAATTTTTCCGAAAGCTATCTGTACTATATTGGTGTTGGCTTATTTTGAATAGTAAGCTATTTGCAAAGCTATTTCAATCTAATTCCAAAACCTTCGTTCGAAGATATAATTTTAAAGACATTTTTCCAAAGAGATCTTAACTCGACTATACAGCATTTTACGTATGGATCGAATTGGATGTAAACACAATTGTACCATTATATAGATAAAATAAATAATCATCAGGGCATAACAATCAACTTGTTTTCAATAGAATAAAATATAATATTACAAAAAGACAAAAAGAAAAAACAAAAACAAATATACTCAGAAAATGTAAAACTTTAATAAATGGTTTTGAATATTTCGTTGAGAGCAAATTATACATTCTTTGAATATAAAATTTTTCTGTACAAAATTTTGTTTTTTTGAAATTCAAATGAGATTCGAATAAATCACGTTTTCAATAAAACTATAGTTTAAAAAATAAATAAAAATTTAACTTATTAATGATTAAAGCTTGAACTTTGGTTTTTTTGTTTTAAATTATTTTATTAAATTTATTTTATTTTGCACATATTTTCTTGTTAACCTTAAGATTAAAGCCGGAAAAATTTTACAAAATAATTAATTAGTATTTTTATGAAATCATTATAATTTGATACATTAAAAAAAATATTTAATTATATATATAAATATATATTAAATAAGTTTGTTTATTTTTTTAATTTATTTGTATTATTACATGTTTAATCCTAGATTGAAGTACATTGTCCTTGTTTCCATCGAAGTTACTCGATAACGTAAAAAATTACAGAATAGAATTAAAATTAGATTATTAAGTACAAATTTAAATTATTAAAGTAATATTCAAATAATTAATTTCAAGCATTAAAGTCAAGTTAAAAACTAATACTTTAGAAAATATACAGAAAAATTTGATAGAATTTTATAGAACTTTATAAATTGGATGACTTTAACAGATCAAATTCATAACAGATTAATTTATAATTAGAATATAACAATTAAAGAAAAAAAGAAAACACTTAAAAGAACATATAAACAAAAAGAATTATAGACCTTAGCCCCAATTCGATTACCTTCATGCAAGTAGTGACTGCTATACTCAGCATAAGAACAATTAGCAGAGAAGGATGAGAAGGGTTAGATCCAATATGCATATTTGTGAGACATCTGGCTATTCAAAACAATTTAGTCGTAAAAGTCTTCGGAATGTTTAAGAGAAAATTATATTTCAATAAGTTGCACACCATTTCATAAACGATAATTTCACCCCATTTTTGAAAGCTGAAACTACCGAGTCTCTGCCAACTTTAAGTTTGAAAACGTTAATGGTACTAGAATGCATTTCCAATTACATAACAAAAGGGTATGAAAACTACAATGGAGACAATTAACTTCAATCGGGGATTAAACAATAAATGTAATATATAAAACTGTTAAGAAATTATCTAAAACTATGGAAAACACCTTCCTTCCTTAACAATTTGAAGTTAAAAGAAAAAAAACACTTGAAGTAAAAAGAAAAAAAATTTTCACTTTAAAATATATTTAATTAAATTTTTTTGGTACCATTTTTACAGAAAATTCAATTTATTAAGATGTTTCAAAGTAAAAATTATAATATTAATTAAATATATTCCACCACATTTTCTCAATACTATAATTTCCATTAAACTTCATAACTATACAACATGTTTCATTAAGTATATGTTGAAATTATACAAGCATCATATATTTAACTTTATCTTTTTTATTCCTTCCCTTTAATTTTAATCAAATTGAAAAGGAAAAAGCTATTCATTTCAAGTATAAAAAAGGTCTTTGAAGAACAGAAGATAGAGCAACAGTATCTACAGTAATTTTACTCAATTCACATTATCTACAATATTAAAGTTTTGCTATAATTTTTTTAAACATTTTTTTTTTATTTAACATATGAACAAACATATGAAAAAATGGCTTTAACCATTTTCATAACCAATTATTATACAAAATTAAATTTTCTAACAAGAAAATTTCTTTATTACTCACATATTTAGTTGTTTATATAGGAAGTAAGAAAAATATTTAAATAAGTATCATATAGAATAAGAGCCCTTACTTATAATATACGTATACGTAATGATTGTGTAGTAACATTTTGACTTACTTGTTTATTTTATCCCATCTCATCCTGTCTTTTTTTTTAATGCTTGCGGCGTTTCTGAATGAATAAACCAAATACATTAAAGAAAAAACGTATTAAAAGAAATTTTGCAATTTTAAACTGAGAATAAGTTTTTAACCATCGATTCAGTAGGCTTTGTTTAAATTCATTTTGAGAAAAACATAATTTGTAACTAAAGAACGGAAGAGTACTACAGGGCTCGGATACAAGTACTATTTCCGTTAGAAACGAATATCGTATGAATTATAAAATAGCAATAAAATATGACTCAAACATAAAATTCGATTTAATTTAGATTTCTTTTGGATATTTTTATAAATTCTTGGGAAAGATCGTAACCCATAACATAACCAATCATAATAGATATTTAGAAAATTCAGTAGGCTGCTGGTCTTACATTATGATGTCCATGGCGTAAATCTGTTTATAAAAACACTATAGACTATACTAACTAATAGAAGAATGAAATTACAAAGCATGTGCTTGATGAGAAATATTAGTGTAGAGTAGATTATGTCTTTGTAGACTTATTTATTGGCAATAATTTTAATTGAATTTCAAATTGAAGCTCTAGAAGGTACAACTATTAAGACATTAGGGAATTTGAAAATATAATCAATTTAATTGTGACAGTTTTAGGAATATATTTTTTGGATGACGCTCCGTTGACGTCAGCTGGTTCTCCACAAAATTATCTTAACATTCTAATAAATTCAAAATTAATAATTAGAATTAATCAGACGTTCATAAATATATTATGATTTTTTCATCCTTTGAAACTGAACTGTCAAATAAATTTCCAAAAATCAAATGAAGGTTTTCTTTTATTGCTTCATTAACAAAGTTACACCCACACACACATCAAAAATAATTTCCCCAAAATATATAAAATATAAAAGAAATATACATATTTACTTATTTATATATGTATACAAATATATAAAAAAACGAGGAAGAGTGTAGTAGAGTAGACTGTGTCAACTCTAGGATACCCGCATGACCGTAACATATACATTATATCATCCGGTTAATTACTTTTGGCAAAATTTCAAACATTCAGCTTTATTAGGTGTAGAGTAATGGTCATATAAAAGAAGGAGTTGTATGGCAGCTACTCGAACCCTCAGCAGTAGACCAACCAAATTTTGCAGTAACTTTGGCCATTACACTAAACTATTTTTTGTAAAATTTCAGACACGCAGCTTCCATAGGTATAGAGTAATTGCTCATATAAAATTAGAAGGACATACATAGCTAAATCGATTTATTTTTCGATTCTGATCCGATTCATACACTTGAGTCTATATCTACCCCCCTCCTTCTCTGCGTCACAAACGTAATGGCAAATTTATTATACCCTTTGACTATATAGTCATACGGATATAAAAAATTTTATTATTAAGAGAAAATACACTTAATTCCTGTAATATTCTCTAGTTAGTTAACTATGCACAACATTGAATTGATTGTACGTGTGGATGTGTTTTTGGTTTTTGTTTTTCTTATTAAACAAAAATTTATATAGAGAAAAAAAAATACTTTAAAGATCAAAGAAAGAGAAAGGACTATATAATAAGCTTTATTTGCGTACATTGACTTTTTTGATCCTTTTTATGATGAAAGTTGATAATAAAAACGTTTAGGGATTTCAATTCAGGATTCCCATTTGTTTTAAAAGATTTTGTTTTCATTTAATACTTTTTTTTTTTTGATTTTAATTTTAGTACACCCCAATAATTTTTGATTTTTTGAAATAAAAACAAAAGAAAAAAAAAAAAAACAAAAAAAAAACAAAAATTATCATTTGTTTTGTAATAAAAAAAGGTGGAGCAAAAGCCTAAATATTAAGACCCTGGAGAAGGATTGGCTATATATGTTATAAAATACATTTCATCCTTACTTATGGGTCTCATCACCATATATAATATTATATTTCCATGGTTAATATTAAAATATTATTATTGTATTGTATGTATTTATATACACTTTCTCACAAAAATATACGGATATTAAAAACATAATTCGGAATAAAAGTAACAAGTTAATATAAAGTATATTTTTTTTGATGTTGTTTTAAAAAAAATGTATAAGAAAGATTTTTATTAAACACTCCCCTTTATAAACTAATCTTAAACATTAATGATATTTTATATGTATGGTTTTTAAATATGGATTAGGAAGCGAAGCTATCAGAGTGGAAATTGGAAATTAGGAATTATGCAGAATAAAAAAGGCACATTTTTAGGAGCAAGTTATAAAGAGAAATTTTAAGGAGAATTTAAATAATAAAGTTTAAATGTTTTTTTCTAGAACGTAATATTACTTTGCCATTCGGTTCGAGAAAAAAAGGTTAAAAATAGATTACCAAAATTTAATAATACCGTATTATAATTAATTTTAGTTTTATAAAAATTATATATACATTTGTTGCCTTTATTTATTCTTAAGTACCCTACAACTTTTGTAGATAGCTACTTACATAAAAATAAAATAAAATGATTATGGGTGGTATTAAATGTCGTTTTCTATCCTAATTTAGGATGAAAAACAATAATAAAAACAACACAGTAAAAAAACTCAAATAAAAGTATGTTTTTTTCTTTCGCTGAAAATGATCCAGGATTGTTCTGAATCAGACATGAAAATGAAAAACGGATTTTAATAATAATTCTTAGATCATTAAATATGTATGAGATTTTCAATGAGTATTAATAGTATTTTGCTTTTGATATTATTTTATTTTCAGTAAATCGTTTTGACCTTCTAAAAAACCCAAAATAACTCCCAGTTTTAAAATTGATTAGATATAGTATTTTTACAATATGTTATATAATGTAATATAGTTAAAATGGGATATACCCTATAGGGTTTGATTTGATAAGAAAAATCAAACAGTAAAATAAAATATTTAATAAGAAAATAATAACAAAAATATAAAAAGAATAATAATATTATTTTATAAAATAACATAAAGGAATAATTAAATTATATAAGATTCGAATATTGTTTAATTAATGAATTAAATTATTATATTAATATTTCAACTTTTTTTGAATATGTACATCGACGACATTAATATGAAAAGTATAAAATTATAAAGCTTTTGAAGATTAGAATTAGCTAATTAATTGTTATTTATTAAATACTAGGAAGAAAAACCAGTGCTACGATAAGTGCAAAAACATAATTTATTTCTGTTAAAACTTTATATTGAATTTTAAATATTTTTATGATTTCATATATGATTATGAATGATTGTATCCTATATATGGCAATGCGTATTACCTTTAAATTTGGAATCAAAGGAAGAATGCATTTACATATTATTTTCTATTATGCATATATTTTGTAGAATATTCATACGAGTATAATAAATAAGAATTTTGAATTTTTAAAAAAACTGTACTAGAGTTATTTTTTTACCTAAATAAATCCTACATAAATATGATTAAAAAAAGGCATTATTAAAATTTTTACACTCTAGTTTTTCTTAAAAATATAACAAATTATCATTGTAGAAATAATTAATATATTAAAAAAGTACTTAATTAGTTGTTGTATAGATTTGAAAAAAAATCTTTTAAATAAAATTGAACAAGCACCACGACAAAAAGCTAATTTTTTTTGTTTATGTTAAAATGTTAAAATTCGTCTTTTATTTTACATATTTATTAAAAATTTTAAACTTATATTTTTTTTTTCTTTAGAATAATATAAGGTTTCGCCAGACCTTTTTTATAATCTTTATTCGATATATTGTATAACACACAATATTCTTTTGCAGACTACATTAATTTTTTATGACAGTTGACAATTCATAACCTGTCATATTGTAAGAAAATTGCTCGGAACAAAATTATACAGCTGCTTTAAAAAAAGTTTCAGTCCGGGAGATCCTAATTAGACTTGATAAAACATATTGTATAAATATAGACGAAAATATATAATTTATAATAAATTATTGTTACAATTTACATGTATATTTTACATTGTGAAACAGTTCTGTGTGAGGTAGTTTTTTAAATAAGTTATAAAAACTTCAGGCTCTTCTTAAATTATAAATTTACTAGATTGGCTTGTATGCGTAATCTCGTAATGAATTGTCGCTAAAGTCATATAGCGATACATTACCTGTTTGAATTATATTTGAATTAAGCTAAAGATTATTAACATATAGAAAATAAATGAAATCTATTTTAACTCGACCCAGTGTATTTTTAATTTCAAATAAAATTTTATATTAATAATGTAAAACTTAAAAATGTAAAATTTTCACTTTAAAAGGAAGAATAGAATTTACTTCTGATCTAATTTCACAGAACTTTTATGTAACTATAACTTGTTAGTTGTAATTTATATTCAAGTTTATTCAAAAATTTTAATTTTTTAAAAGCATTCAAAAAAGTTAGAGGTATGACTTTGTATTTATGGTATTTACTATGTTGGTTGGTTTATGGTATATTGCTTAACAAAACTTAAGCGGCAGAACGCAACCCAACAATGAAAAAAAATTATTTCAAACTAACCTTGAACGCTAAGTTTAAAATAATCAGTTTATTTTTATTTTTTTTAATTTTTTTTTTTAAATTTTGTTTGTCTACTGCAGTAGGTTTGAGTAGCTGTCAAATATCGGATGACATAATGTCGATAATACTGTCATGAGGGTATCGCAAGAGTTGACACAGTCTACTCTACTACACTCTGTCTATCTCCTTTATTATTATTTGCTTAATAGCAATATTATTATATTATCTGTTTATGATATTTTGCATTATAAAAATATATGAATATTAAAATCCTAAAATTGTTAGTATGTATCAAGTTTTTTGAAATTCAAACGTAGTAAATTTGACACCCAAAAATTGGCAAGCAGCAACATGCTATTTGTTTTTTTGTTATGTTCATTTAATTTTTCAAAAATTTTTTTATGTGTGAATATAAAAATTTTGAGAAAAAACTCAGCTTTCATACCGAGTGTCGCGCATATGTGATACAATTTGCAAATAAGCTAATGATCATTATTTTTATATGGATATTTCTAATCTGTATATGCCGATGTTACGTCCAAAAACTGAACGGTTAAAATGTTTATCTTATGAATATTCTTTTAGTATCGATAGAAATAAAAAAATCGTAAAAAATTTTAAAACAAAATAATTTTTACATAAAATAATGGTATATTTTATAAAATTTAAAGGAAAATACCTAGAAAAAAAAATACCTAGTGGTTTTCAGAAGTTGAAAATCCCACTGATCGACAGAGCATTTCCAATTTTGGTAAAGAAATTATTTCCATTTTATTATTCATTATTCAACTACAAATTCTATGCTTGTTTAATGAACTGATAAAATTATTCCTATTTCTTCTTCACCCTGTAGGCATATCATAACTGTATAAAAAATTGTTAAATTTTAGTAATATATATATGTGAGTTTGTTCCTATTAATATGTTTTTTTTTATGAAAGCAAGGGTTTTCCATGAAAACCATATGGTTTTAAATTTTTTTTAAGCATAGGTTTACATAAGTTTATATCGATTTGTTAAATTTGTGTTCAAAAATTTTTTAAATTGATATAAATACCTATATTTTTTTTTTTTGTACATATTTAACTTTGAAATCGAAATCTATGCCAAACAATTTTAAAAGTAATTTCAATAAATAATGTTATAAATAAAAAATGATTTACAATTTCGTTTTAATATATATGTATGATTTAATTTTGAAATTAAAATTTCACTAAAATATTTTGTACTTCCATCTCAACCATCTGAATTTACAATCTCAACCTTTAAACAAAAGAATGATTTATTAAAATCAAGCTTATAGTTTCAGTTCTCAAAATAAAAAATCGGGCTTACGAAATTATATATATATAGAAGATATTAATTTATTATAAAAATTGTATTGGTTCTTTAATAAAAAATTTATTATATCCAATTAAATAAAATCAGTGTAAAAGGACAATATAACCGACAACATTTTCTTTTACGTATTTTTCAGGTATTGATGGTTACAAAGTAATACAAGAATCTAATCTAATGGGTTCTTAAAATAAAGAAAATCAAAGGTTAGTTTTTAAAAATAATTTTTTTTAACTTTTAAAATTTATTTTAACTTTGTTACGTCTAAGTTAACATTTTAAAATTTGGATTCGAAAAGAGCACGATTTTTTAAATCATAAAAAATTGTAATAAACCGAAAACTAAATATTAATTACTTGAAAAGTGGTAGTTTAAATTCAAAAAGAATTAATGACTTCTTTATCTCTTTCTCGATTACTATTAGAAATAATACATCGCAATGATATTTTCATTGAGAAAAAACAACTTAGGGGATTTATTTCCCAGGATCTTATTTCACAGCTTCCAAAATAATATATATCAATTATCATCCAATTTAATTTAACAATTCCTTTACAAATTTTTTAAATCAATAAAATCTACTGATGTATTTGGTGTTAATATGACCAAAAAAATAAAATATAGTTGTTTATAACAATAAAATAAAATTGTTTATAGATAAAAAAAAGTTGAAAATTTAGCATATTATGCATTAAAAAACTTAATTCAATATACAAATTACAAAAAATTTTTTTAATTGGACTCTAAAGTGAATTAAATCGGCAATAAAATATTTAAAAAAAAACCATTTAATTTAATATGAAAAATAATTTTTAATTTATGATGCATAATAAATATTATAATAATTGTTCCATAGGTATTTTATTGTATATGAAACCAATATATAATATATCTAAAAATATTATAGATAATCCATTTAAAATCAGATAAATTAAAAAAAAACGAGGAAGATTATAGTTGCCCTTGTCAACTTTTAGATACCCGTGCATGCATACCCACTATGGTGTATAAAATAAACCGTAATTTACTTCCCTTATACATTTAACTCATTACTCCATAATTTTGACAAAAAAAAAAAAAAAAAAAAACAAAAAAAAAAAAAATCACAAAACAGAAAACAAAATTTTCATTCATTGTCCCATAACTTTAGCTAAAAAAAAAAAAAAAAAAAAAAATTAAAAAAAAAAAAATCACAAAAAAAAAAACTAAATTTTCATTCATTGTCCCATAACTTTAACTTAAAAAAAAAAAAAAAAAAAAAACAAAAAAAAAAACAAAAAAAAAAAAAAAATGGCCCACCCAAAAATTCCGATGGTCCGAGTGATGTCCAACTTTGCCAACTAACTTGCCCTATTACTTTACCTGGCCAATTTTAATTTTAACCTTGTAGCTTCATTAGATTCACAGTTATTGAATCGCAAACTTTGTATGGCAGCCCCCCAAAATGGGGCCGTAACATTTTGAAACTTCATATAAGTGCTCGATTCATTATATAAATAACCGTGTGTAATTTTTATTGTCGTAGTATAATTAGTTTTGAAGAAATTCATATTGGTGCAAATAAGTTGTATGGCAGCCCCCCGAAAATGGGGCCCTAACATTTTGAAACTTCATATAAGTGCTCGATTCATTATATAACTAACCGAGGGTAATTTTCAGCCTCGTAGTATAATTAGTTTTAAAGAAATTCATATTGGTGCAAAGAAGTTGTTTGGCAGCCCCCCGAAAATGGGGCCCTAACATTTTGAAACTTTATATAAGTGCTCGATTCATTATATAACTAACCGTGTGTAATTTTCATCCGCGTAGTATAATTAGTTTTGAAGAAATTCATATTGGTGCAAAGAAGTTGTATGGCAGCCCCCCGAAAATGGGGCCCTAACATTTTGAAACTTCATATAAGTGCTCGATTCATTATATAACTAACCGAGGGTAATTTTCATCCGCGTAGTATAATTAGTTTTGAAGAAATTCATATTGGTGCAAAGAAGTTGTATGGCAGCCCCCCGAAAATGGGGTCCTAACATTTTGAAACTTCATATAGGTGCCGGAGTCATTATAAAACTAACCGTGTGTAATTTTCATCCCCGTAGTATAATTAGTTTTGAAAAAATTCATATTGGTGCAAAAAAGTTGTATGGCAGCTCCCCGAAGCCTTGGTCCGATTTTAACCAAAAACAATAGGGAACCTAGAAATTGTCTAAAAATGACTTTGTGTGAATTTCAAGACTCTAGCCCTTTTAGTTTTTGAGTTATCGTGCTGACACACGGACGGACGGACGGACGGACGGACGGACGGACGGACGGACGGACGGACAGACACACATAGCTAGATCGACTAATTTTTCGATTCTGAGCCGATACGTACCCTTGACACTATATCTAGCTCGTCTAGATCGATGCGTTACAAACGGAGGAGCAAATCTAATATACCCGATGTTCATACATGTATGGACGGGTATAAACAGTCATATAATAATATTAATTTTGTTAATAACCTGATTTTTTTAATAAAAAATAAAGGTTTGGTTTTTTTTTTATGTTATTTGACATTAAATTAAAACTCTAAAGCTTATGATTTAACCAAATTTTATAATTTCACATGTTGGTACATGTTCTGTCAAACCAATTGACATATAAAACCAATATCAACTCCCGAAGCAAAAACAACATTCATATATTATAGAACTTACTAGATTATTTGTATTTTACAGATTCTTCAGGTTATTTTTCAGAAAGGTTCATAAAATGATTTAAATCTACATTTTGATTGTAGTATTATAAAACAGTTAAAGCTGGAATGACCGATAAAATAAAATTTTAAACGAAATTAAAATAATTTTTTTCAATACCAAAGTATAAATTTAATCAATATTTAAAAATATAATTTCAATGCATATTAAAATTAAATTGGGGCTAGAAATAAAAAATTTAAACATACCTAGGAAACATTATGCTTGTGGGGGTATATAAATTTTAAATTATAACACTTTTTGTTATAAATAAAAATTTTATTACAACGTTACCATAGTCCATCATCAAGTTAAGTCAAGTTAAAAAATATATTACGTAACGTATTTATGAAATTCTTTTTAGTTGAAACTAAAATTCAATAATAACGAAATGAAAAAACCAAAGTTTTTAAAAAAAATTACATTTTCAAAAAAAACAATGTTCATACAAATATATTTTCATATTAAGAATACAACATATACTATACAATACATACGTTTGACATAGCTCTAACGATATACTAAATTTGCAATTCCGTTTTTGATTCTGAAAAGGCGAATGAGATAGATGATATACTATACTATAGCATACAAATTCTATTTTTACATGAGTATAATTTTGCCAAAGGGTATTTTAGATTTATGGCCTACGTTGATAAAAATTAAGTTTGCCTAGTACAGTTGATTTGAATAGCTTCCAAAAAACTTTTTTCTTTTGTTTGTGTACAATTTAAGATTCAATTTAGTTCTGTATCTTAACCTTTAAGTGGAAATGACCTAAAACAGTTTTAAAACCAAGGACAACTCATTCAAAACCAAAAAATCCTTTTTAAAACGTTACACAACTTTTTCAAAATTAACAATAACCGTTTCATTGTTAATAATAACTTCAAAAAATTCGATACCACCCTCATAAAATGATAAAAATGAAATTTGGGGAAGAAACATGAATTTTATACGAGATGATTCGTTTTTGGTCTTGAACATTTGTGGAGCAGTGACCATTTTTTTTTTTTTTTTTTTTTTTTTTTTTAAGCTAACTGTTCAACTGTTAGGCTAATAAGCCTGTCTATACCATAGGTAATAGGTACATGTTGGAACAGGGGGTCATATTATATTCGTGTTATTAGAATTGGTCTTATTGAATTCCACATACAATTTAAACATGAGATAGTACTAGACCTTATAACATAGGCCTATATTATAACATGTAGTAAACGTCTTAGATTTTCAATATTTACAATTCTATTTGTTGTTTATATTGTAATATTTTTGTATATTTTACTTATATGGTATTCTATATCTGCGAGTTATATTATTTAATTAAATTATTTGTTTGTATTTTTATATTAAAGTATTTTTTATTAAAGATTTATAATTATTAATTTTTAATGGCATAATTAATTTGAACCCAATGGCGAATGGTAGCTGAGTCGAGTCGAAAACCAGAAAAGTTTTTTCACTTTCACTAGAATTCGAACCCGGGCCCTTCCGCATGAAAGGTCGGCACTCAACCACTTAAAAAAATTACTTTTATATGTATTTCAATATTTTCAAGTTCAATTTGGATTAAAATTCAATTTTGTTTCATTTTTATATTTTGTAAATACATTTTGTAAATAATATCAATTATTCCAAAAACATATGTATCCATTTTCCAAATTACTTTGAATTAGAATGTAATTTTCAGTGTAACGTGAAAAGAAAAAAAAAAAAAAATTTTGTTGGGTCTTTAACCGACGGTACATTGGAAATTACAATTTTTAATTGCGTTGCTTGGATTTGTTTTCAGAAAATAGTTTATGATTTGATATAATGAAAAACTTCATTGAAATATTTGAAACTATATTGCAATTAAAATAATTTATTGTAATTTTATTTTATTTTCCAAATGCCTCAATTTGGTAAATAGTGGAATATAATAGAACAAAAAAAGCCCTGGTAGTTGTGTTTCATTTAAGTATAGCAGAAATAGTAAAAACAGTGTTAAGTTAAAATTACTTTTCTATTAATTAAATTTTAAAAACTTTTTGAAGTTATTAATTTTTCTGTAATTGAAATTGTAAATAAGTTAATTGCAGTTATTAAAAAAATATTAAAATGTTGAGTTTGATTAACTGTTAAAGAAGGCCCGTGGTTTTGGATTTGAAATAATTTGAAATCGAAAGCAGTAAAGTGTCTTAAGTTAACTGCAATTGTAAGTTCATAAAAGAGATAAAGTAAATGTCAGAATGTTAATACATATCTTAATTACAATAGTGGTAAATGTCACCTTATAAATTTTCAAACTTTAGAATCAAGACGTAACACTTCTTCAATAATGTTTTTCTATGATATTCTATTATATTAACAACTATCTTTCTATTTAAAATTTATATAATCTTTATACACCAATACTTGATGTAAAATCTTATAGGATTTTGTATCTTAACTCCCATAGTTAGTTCTATTGTTTTCCAGAGCCAGTAGTTAATTCGGGAGTGGCTGAATATCCCGAATGGGAAAATCCCGTAAATATATTAAATCCCGTAAGTATATAATCCCGTGAATACAAATCCCGCGCGGGATTGTAAAATACGGGATTTCCATCGTGTTGGATTTTGGAATGCGGTATTTTGGGATGCGGGTTTTTGGGATGCGGGATTACGTTACCAATCCAGTTAATTCATAAAGGTTATTTAATTCTTGTTTCAATTAATGAATTTTCAATACTGTAGGCAAAGTTTTTTGAAAAAATACCTTTAATTGCTATAAATCTACGATGAGAGAAAAAAATAATTTAAAAATCCTAATGTTGTATTCAACCTAATCATTATGTAAAATTATTTTAAATACCATATAATATTATATGTGGTAATGATATATTTAAAATTTAAATTGTTGTAAAAAATTTCTACTTTACAGATTAATTCCCTTAAGACCGACATATAACCTAAATGTTGTATATACTTTATACATATATACATTCTAATACTTTAAATAACCTTTAAACTTGTAAAAACAAAAAACTTTTTCAACGGAATTAAACGTATAATGTTCTAATTGTAATGTTGTTTTGTGATCTCTTGGGTCTTTAATTAATTTTGATTTAAGTTTTCCATAAAATAACATTGTCTACTAAATTAATTTATTATAAAAATATTATTATTTTTGTAGAGACAATTTTATTAATATATATAATAATATATATATATATATATATTTATAACTGTTATTTATATTTATAATATTCTAAAATATCCCAGCCTAGTAAACGAAAACTTATTTACAAAAGACCTTGAGGGGAAAGAAAATAACAATGATAGAATAATTTGTTTAATTTTAGTTTAATTTTGAACTTTGTATATTTGGAACATTCTATAATAATACATAAATGACCCTGATGAATGTTAAAGATTATGTTTGAGTTTTTGTGAAAATTTAGAAACTTTATAATGTTCGCGTAATAAAAATTGCGGTGTGTACTTTTTGTAAAACGTGTAACATGTTCGCCAAAATTCAAAAAAATTTTGATATTTTACGCACATTTTAAATTCGGAGAAAACGAGAAGAAGTTCACGATCGATTTTGTAAAACTTTGGAATTGAATTAAATAAAAAAACAATATGACACGGCTTCTTAGTATATACAATAAATACCATAAAATAAGTTAAAAACAAATATATAATAATTTATAAATAATAATACTGTTCTAAGACCTTCTATCCGAAGGCAGTAGTAAAATTAAGATAATCAAAAATAAATATCATAGCTTTAATGATTTGATGTAGATAATAAAAAAAACGTTTTCTGAGTTTCTACAACTGGCATGTAGTCAACTTAAAATACAAAATGATAATTCCGAAATTATAGGCAACAGGCCTATATTTATTATAGGCAATTGGCACACTGAACAGATAGTCGGTCAAAATAAACGAAGAGTATAGTTAGTTGTTCAAGACGATATAATTATTACATGAGTTTAAGTATCAGAACCAGTTCCAGTTGAAGAAAGAAGAATGAATTTTAATGTGACAAATTGATTGATGTTTTAAATAATTCAAAAACGTTGCTTTACTATTTTTATACTATATTTGATCTCAAATGTAATTAACTTAAATAATTTGTTTAATATTAATTAAGTAGTATTTATATGAAATTATTAAATATCACTCTGGCCTAAATATTATGCTTTAAAACTTTTATTATTGTATCACAAGTTTTTATAACAACCAATCCCTAAAATGTTTAGTGCTATAACGAATACAAATTTTTAAGTCCTCATAGCATACGTAAACATGCTAACAAATTTATTTTTTTTAATCAATATTTTTAACCATAACTAGAAATTTTTCAAATGTTTCGATTTTCATTCTGTGTAAGTTTTTAAAATTCAACGGCGACGATAACCGTATTTCAAGATATATATAGATAGAAAATATATAATTATATTATATATGTATATATATTATGAAATTCAAAATCTGTATGATTTTTTTAAAAAATTCTTAAATCTCCAAAGAATACCATCATCAAATTAAAATGACTTGTAAACAAACAAATGTATCATCAATTTTGATAATAGATACAAAGTTAAAGTAAAGTAAAAGAAAATATTTTTAAATTATTATAAAATGATTATAGTTTGATTTTTAAATATTCTCTAAAAAAATTTTGTTTGAAAATAAATTAAAGAGAAATGAAAAGCTTAATCTGAATATCTGAAATTTTTAAGATTGGTTTTTTCATTTCTGATTTGAAATTTCAATCTGAATAGTCATTTAAATAATTAAATTTAAAAAAATTTTTTTTTTTTTTAATTTCAAAACAATTTTTTTTTCTGGATTTTGAAATTTTTTTGGAATTTTTGCTTCTATAATGGATAGTAGTGCTGAAGGTATGTGGGCTGGTTATTTAGAGGTTCAGGGAGGAGCTGAACAAGAAGGATGCGCTAGTTCTCCGGCTGGAGGATGAGGTAAAACGCCTCAACGATAAAGTTAACTTGCTGCTTGGCAGCGAAAGTCCAAAAAGGAAAATAAAGCCGCATCCACTGCGACAACAACAGCACCAACAACAACAACAATTTATTAACATTATATAATTATATATATAATTAAAATTATACGCCATATCTGACTGATAGAACTTTTGTTGTTGGTCGAAGTAGTTCTTCTACCGTTCGTAATTTTGTTGCTGGAGTTCCTCAAGGGTCTGTCTTAGGCCCAAAATTATTTAATACATATTTGGCTGATATTCCTTACATTATTAATTCAAATTTTGCAGTTTGCGGATGATATTTTACTTTATATCTCACACAAAGCACCTTTAGTTACCTCTCAGATATTAAATAATTATTTAAATACTTTGATTGATTACTATACTAGTTGGAAGCTTAAAATAAATGTAAGCAAAGCTGAGCTTATTAATATCATAGGTGTCAAAGCTGTTTCCCCATCTTTGGTAAAGCGGTTAAAATTAAAACAAAAAATCGTTTTAAATAATATTGTGATCTTACCCAGTAAGCAATTTAAGTAAAGGTGTTATGATTTCCTCAAATTTCAAATTTATTTCCCATATAATTAAAGTTATAAATAAGGTTAACTCCGCTTCTTTTATAATCTCTAAAGTAATGTTTAGTCAATTTTTGGAACCTAAATTTCGTTTGTTTGTTTATAAAGTCTATATTTGGTCTATTATTAAACACGCTTCTTTGGTGTGGCTTAATCTTACTTTAGTTTCAGCTCATCAAGTTGAGAGATTACGCTTACTTGAAAGAAAAAGAATTCTTCGTGCTGGAGGCTTTCGTAAACAGCGTGGGTCTTACTTATATATTAATAATAGTTTACTATATGAACAATCTGGAATCAATAGAATCGATAGATTCTTAACTAAAATTAATTTTAAATTTTTCGCTAATTGTTTTAATCATGAAGATAGTTTTATTCGTGGGTTGATCGAACCTTTTTCTGAAAACGTTAAATATTTTTCGCCATCATTTATTTTTCACTTGTCTAATAATAATTCGCTGGTTTCTGATGATAACTTTTGTTATACCACCCTTGTAGTCACAATTCTGACTTGCTGGTTTACAACACTAACCAGTGATCATTAGCATGTAAGTTAGTTTTAGTTTTGTTGTTTTTTTTCTATTTAATTACATGTTTTTTTATTATTTTTTTCATTAATTTCATTACTAATGTTGTTGATAATTGTTTGTAATTTACCTTTTTTTTAATTCTGATTTGTAAGCTCGCTTTAGGGTATAACATGATATTTGATTTAGTGTTAAGTTTTTGTTCTGCTTATTTGTTAAATTAAAAAAGAACTATAAATTAAAAAAAAAAAAAACAGATTGGTTTATTATCTTTATGACTTGGCAAATAACATAATGTTTTCGAAGCGAAAGAATTAAAGGATTCGGTAAATAATCCTTTTACCAAATTAAACTTATTAAATATATTTTGGACAAATTTTTTCAAATATCTTGAGGTGATATTTTTTAATTGAAAGCAGAAATTCAACCATTATGTTGCAATTACCCTTAACAAAATTAGTTGAATTACTTTTAGTATAGTTTTTAAATAGGAAAGCAGAGAATTGATGTAACAAAAATTTATAGTTAAAGTAAAAGGTTTTCTAACCTATGATACTGTAGTTTTCACAAGTATGGGTTATCATAATTTTTGTAAATATTGAATTGTACTCGTATATAACAATGTATTTTTGGGATTGTGTTATCATACAGCTTTTGTTAATTTGTTTTCTCATAAATTATTTTTTAGAACAATGAATCTGCAATAAGAAAGCCTTAAACATTTTTTTCAATATTTAGCAACAAAATCTTTGCCTTTCTGTAATTGCTTTGGTTATTATGTAAGTTTTTTAACACTTTATAATTTAAAAAAATTCCTAAACATAACACTGTATGTCTGTATCAACAATGTTCATTTTGTCCTTCTCTTTATTATCTTAGAATACAAAAAGAAATGGAATTAAAAATTTTTGCATTCAAATTTTTTGTAGTTCAATTAAATTCTGAATTATGATGTATATTCGATAGTTTTATTGAAAACATTGTTAAAACAAATTATAAATCCATTGTTATATGGTTTTTAAATTTTTTCAAATTGTTTTTCGAGAAAAAATTAAAGGTTCGATATAATAGGAGCTCTCTGATTTCAATGAGGGCTGGTGAACTTATGAATATTAACAATTTAATAATAATTTTTAAATTATTTTGTTACATCAAACATATCATATAGCTTAGGTAACCAAACAAGCTCTTGCTGAAAAAATTGAAGGAGCTAATGCAGTATATTTTCAAATTTCTATCAAATAAATAATGATTCTATCTTTAAATAATTACAATCAAATAAGTTCTAATGATTTTGTCTTCTGCTACAATTTTCTAATTGTAAATTCAAAGTAGCACATAAAGAACTTTCTTCCGCTTTCTATCAAGCACAGAATGCTGAGCTTCAAGGAAGCATTATAAAATCATTTTAGTATTTATTATGAAAGTTTAAAAAGAGGCTACTGAGAATATTCGATACGCTTTGATTATGTCACCAACGAACCATAGCTTAAAAAAAAAACTCAACAAGCTAAAATCATTGTACTAAGCATAAACATTAAAAAAGAAAAATGATTAATGCTGTACTTATCTATATTCAAGTACCCACAGCCGGAATCAATGAAATATTTGGGTTTATAACATTATAATTATGATTAACTAGCATTATTTTAATGCTGATTAAGATGGCAGGAAATGAGAAATCTGAGAGATTCGCGGTTGTTGAAAATAGAAATTTAGAAATTTAATAAAAGAAATTTGAAATTCGAAAATTGTGGATGCAAGAGAGGATTAAACTCAAATCATTTGCCTATGACACTAATTAGGTTTGATGAACTACTTTCTCAAGTAGAACCTCATATTTCAAAACAAGATACATTAATTCGGAGATATATTGCCACCAGATATTTGGCAAATAGTGATTCTTTCAACAGATTAGAATATACATGCAGAGTTTCAAAAGCGTTTCAAGTTTTTGATACCCGTGTTAAAGGCTATGTACATGAAATTTTATTTTAAAATTATTTCAAAAAGGTTCTTATATGCATCCCACGATATTTTCAAAGAAATCCTACATATTGAACTCTTATTAATTATAAACAAATTTTTTAAATATCTAAAAATACCTTTTAAGAACCGAAAACTTTCAATTTTTGTGAATGGTTACAAACAAAACTCTATTAAAAAGCAAGCAAAGTAAAATTTCTGCAAACATTTTATACCAATTTATTACAAATAAAACTTTTGAATTTTCAACCACTACCAATTTCGATCATATATATATATGTATATTTATATGTATACACGTAATATATGTATGTATATAAAAAATTTAAATTAAGTAAACTTATTTAACTCAATCATTCTTTGTTTTTGAATTGTAACAAATTGGTTTTAAGTTGCTTATTTTATTTTATTCTTTGGTAAAAAATCAATTGAACTAAAATAAATCTTTTGTACAATCAACAAGTAATCTATATTTATAGAAGCTAAGAAGATGATGTTTTAAAAATAGTATTTTCAATAATAACAAAAGATTTAAAAAAAAAAATTTTTTTTTTTTTTCCTTTGTTTTATTTTGATTTTGGTTCTTTTTTTAACTAATTAAATTTTTTACCCAAAATAATATCCTTGTACTGTTTAATGTTCTTTTACAAGAAAATCCTTTTTCTTTTGTTTGAAAAATAAACCTTACACGTTCCGGAAAATTTAAAGAATGTGTATTATCATTCGTAGTTGCTGTTAGTGAAAAAAAAATTTATAAAATGTTTTGTTCCACAAAATAATTCATCATATAATAAGATTAAATTATTAATTGTCTCAAACTTAAGTCTATTTTATCCTTTTTTTGGAGTCCTTTTTTATTTATATTTCTGCTTTTTCTTTTAGATGCCTTTCATTATATTTTCATTTTTTTAAATTTTTCGTCTATGTTTTCTTTTTTTTTTTGTGATTAAGTTTTCAACACTCCTTTGAAAATTTTCTTTTTAGTATTAAAATGTCTAACTGTTAATAGTCATAGCTTTTTTTCTGTTTTTCCACGGGAAAGCTTCAATCTCCACCCATTACAACAGTGCGAAATTCTTTTAGGTAGGGAGATTTTAAAACACTAAATTACGCCAACCTTGATCAATAATTTTAGGTTCATATACAACTTAATTTCAAAATTAAGGATGTGGAAGGATCTTGAAGAATTGAGCTTAGGAAATTTTAGAATTATGGCAGATTAAATAAATAAAGTGGCGTATTTAGGAGAAAGAATTTAATTTTATCTTTAAATTTAGGTTAACTGTATTCTTCGCATATGTGCTTAATGATAAAAGCCTAAATAGAATTGTGACTTATACAAAAGCAGCAATAAATGGTAATTCTGTTCTATAAAATGAATGTGGTATAATTCAATTTTCCAGCTGCTGAAAATTCACCAGCTGGAACTGTAGTCGGAAAAGTTGATGCTAAAGATGACGATTTAGGATTATTTGGAGAAATTACGTATTCATTAAGTGGGGAAAACAGTTCTTATATCGAAATTGATAAAAGATTCGACAATCTTAGATCATGAAAAAACTAAGTTCATAAATTTAACGGTTATAGCTTCTGACAAAGCTCCACTAGCTTTTCAAATATCTTCTTCAGCTGAGATTTTTATCAATATTTTGGATGTCAAATATAACTACCCGATTTTCACCAAGGACGTATATACAGAGCGAGTTCCGGAAAACGCTTCATTAAATCCACCTGATTATATTTTAAAAGTGACGGCAGAAGATTTGGATCAAGGCGTATTTTGGGGATATTAGATACGCAATTGAATCCGGTGGTAATGAGGACAAACTATTTAGATTAGATCAAATGTCTGGCACAATTTATCCATATCAAAGTCTTCAGGGTAGAAAGGGAATATATACGTTGATAATTGAAGCTCGTGATAACCAAGGATCTGGCCACAATCCTGGTAAAGCTAGAGCTGTCATTCAGGTTTACGACGTAAACCAACATCAACCTCAATTTATAACACCCGCGCATGTAAATGATAATGAACCAATGTTTGAAAAAGATGCGTATTATGCTGGAGTGAATGCTAAATCAACTTTACACATATTTGTTGCTCAAGTAAATGCAACTGACAAAGATTTTGGGGAAAATGCTAAGATTGAATTTTATATTGCTACTTCAAATCTTTATAAATTTGGATCTTCAAAAGCTACTGGTTCTATTGTTCCAAGTCCCTTTGGTATTAGTCCTGAAGGTAGAATAACAACTGCAACATTTCCGGCTGAATATAATCAAGATAGATTTGTATTAGAAATTATTGCAAAAGAAACACAACCACCAGAACGTCAAGCTAAAACTAAAGTTTATGTTTGGATATATGATTCGTCACAATTAATTCGCGTTATATTATCAAGACCGCCATCGGAAGTACAAATTTATCAAGAAGAAATTATTGCAGAATTACGAAATGCAACAAAAAGTCGAATTATTATAGATGAGTTACGTTATCATGTTGATTCCACTGGTGGAATACGTGATGATTGGTGTGATTTATTTTTCCATGCTGTCGATATGGAATCTCATCAAATTTTACCTGTCGAAGAGATTTTAAAAACCATTGATGCAAGTTACGACTATTTAAGAGATTATTATGCTGGATTTGCTATTGAAAATGTAGTTCCAGCTCATGTTACAGTTGTTGAAGAGCCATTCGATTTATTACTAGCTGGTTTAGCTGCTTTAATTATTGTGCTCTTTGTGGGAGTTGTTAGTTTTATTGTATGCTGTTTATGCTTAAAACATTGGAACTTAACTGTCCCAATGGAAAAGAAACGAAAAGAAACTTTATTTAAAAAACAAATTATTGAAGATTTAAATACAACGGAAAATCTCTTGTGGATAGAACAAAAATTAAAACTCTATAAAGAACAAGAATTAACAATGCAAGTGTTTTCGGAGGCAGAACAAGTTTCTGCTACAGTTACAATTCCGAGTGTATTAGAAAGAAAAGATTCTTTTGAAAATTTACATGCTGTAGATATAACATATGCAACTATACAACCTAGGCATAATGCAGCACCAAGTGAAATTGCTGATTATGCGACATTAAGAAATAATAGAATTCCTTCCACATACGAATTTACGGGCTCTACATTCCAAGTTCCCATTAGGGAAGATGATACTGTAGCAGAATTAATTTGATTTCGTCTCATTAATTTTAGATTATTATAAAAATGAATTAATATTTAAAAAAGAAATTTAGTTGTTGTATATACGTATGTGAAATTTTTAAAATTTATTTATTTTTTTTATAAAAATTTATTTTATTTCAATTTTTTTTTCACACCTATAATAGAAAAAAAATTTTTATAAGTAACTTTTAACTGCTCATTTCGATATTTATAAAAGAAAATATCATTTTTATGCAAAATAACTATAACTAATATAGAATATTGTTAAAATTTATTTTCATATGCACAAAAGTTCCTGTGTTTACTTGCTCATATATGCATTTTTTAAAAAAATTTATATTTTATTAAGAATGTAACGATCACGGCATATTTAAGATAAAACTGAAATATTTTTTATTAATGTATTGTTTTTAAATTCAACAATTTTTTGTTTTTTAAGCTTTTTTTTTTTAATTTTATCTATTTGTGATTAATTTAAACATTTTTTTTTTTTTATAATTTAAATTTTCCTTATTTATGCAGTGAATTTTATTTTTAGTTTTAAAAACATTCATTAACTGATATTTTATAAAATCCTTCCATTTTAAAACGATTTTTTTTAAATAATTTATTAAAAGAATAAAAAAAAACACGTACATTAATGTCCGTCCATATTAGTTTTATGTTTAAGAATATTTTCTTATTTTAAAAATCTTTTTTATAAAATTATTTTATATAAAATGTGCCTTTATTACTTCCATATTATTATGTAAAAATATATATATATAGAAAAAAAAAATAAAAAAAAAATTAAAAGAAAGGTAGGATTAATTTTAAATTAATATTTCAAATGAATACTCTTTTATTTTTTTGTAATTTAAAGTTTAGCCATGTTAGGTAATATTGAACTGTTCTTTAAAATTAAATTAATAGATGTATATTTTATATATATATATATTTTCTGTAGATACTCAATGAACTGTAGTTTTAATTAGAAATTTTTTAATTTTTTTTTTTAAATTTAATGTATTACTTATAATGCTAAAAAATTCTAAATAAAGCTTAAAATAAAGAATATAGTTGCAATTTATATTGAAAATGTACAGGGTCAGTAAGAAAATAGCGTAGGTAGTATATAAGAAATTCCTGAAAAATACAACAGTACACCTGTTTGGCAATGACATTAAACCTCCATTATGGACAAAATTTAGAAGTATGATTTCAAAGAAAATTTCAGATGTTACAGACCTATTGAATTTATTGTCCAAGAACATAGTAGAAATGGAAAAAGACTAAGAAAAAATCGTAAATGATAATATCACATATCGTAAATGATAATGCATTTGATTTAAATACTGAAATTTGATATAATGTAATGTATAATCGTAAGGAGGAATTATTATTAAAATTACCTTTTTCAGTAATTTTCCTTGAACAAAACTTGAAAATCTGAACAGGGATCGAACCCGTACTACTCCACGGTTAATACGCTGGGTATTTAACTGCAACGTCATAGACTTAACTGACTTTTCTAAAACGGTTTTCTTATTAATTGCATATCTCTAGGCGCAAAGTTTTAATTTTGTTGTTGTACTGAATTTTAGTTTAAAAATATTGTTTTCAATTTGCATTAGTTTGGAATTTTAAATTTAAATTTTATTTTTCGTTTCTTTTAATCTTCATTAAAAGAAAAAAAAACACCATGGAACGTCGTTAATTTAAATCATTATTACAAACAACCAAAACCCTTTTTTGGAACCACCATAATTTCGTTCCGCTGTTTTTTATTATGTCTCTTTAAAGATGAATCATTTTATCTTTAAGTTCATAAAAATTTTAAAAAAAGAAAATTATTAATAACGGTAAAATTATAACTGTTAATTAAACAAATGTAGTAGAAAATAAGTCTTGTTTCGTTGTTTAACAATTTTCAAAGTGTCTAAAAAAATGGCGGGAGAAAAATGTCAAAAATATGTTTGTATGTTTTATATAAATTAAAGATTGTTGTTAAGATGAAATTACCTATATAATGATATACTTTAACAACTAGGCGCTAATACAAGGATCAAATATAATTCCTTGTATTTGTCCTTTTGTTTTTTTTTTGTCTTTCAGTAATTAAAACTTCTTAAGAATTTTTTATTAGTTTCTTTAAAGAGAATTAAAGAAAATTAAGAAAAAATCTACATAAGAAAAATAAGAAAAGGAAATGTGTATAGAATAATTTTTAAGTCCCTTAAATAGTTATTAAAAGGATTTTTATTCGGGACACTAAAAGAAGATTAAAACAATATAAAAAGGATCAATTAAAATGAAAAAATGGAAATTGAAACAAATTGAATATAAACAAAACTTTGTTTTGTTTTAATTATCACTACAAATATTTAGTGGGGCCTGGGTAATATGAAATGTTTTTAAATCCAATACATTAAAATCTTAATTGAGTTTTTAATTGTATACTGGTTTAGAATTATTCTGTACTAGACATATTTTAATGAACAAACAGTGAATAAAAGAATTAAACCTATAAGTTTGCTTATAAAAAAATTATTATTTAATTAGAAATAGCTCGTTGGTGCAATAAAGCCCAGGCAAAAAGTATAATACGCATTAGTTACATTGTTGACATCCAAAGTGAAGAACCTTCTATATCATTAACTTGAAATCCAATTGTTCAAGTGTTTAATAATTTGAACTGAAAATTCAAGTAAGTATTCAAGGGTTTAATAACTTCATTAAATTGATATACTTAGCACATATATAATTAAAAAAATATAAAAAACTTTTTAGACCGTTCCCAGAATCCTGCTTTTGATATTTGCGCTAAATTTGCTTTTTTTTTAATTTTAATAGAAGCAATTTATAATAAAGAAAAATATATTATCTTTTAAAGTGTATATTTTTTAAATACCATTTTGTTATATAAAAGAATCATATCATGCATATTATGTGACATTATAATTCAAATCTAATATCCACAAACAATTTTGACAAGTTCTTCAAGTATTGAATTGCATTATTAGAACTTGAAAATAACCGATGCTTCAATTTCAAATGTATAGAATTCTCACATGCATAAAATAGATATCCTGATATTTAAGTTCAAAAACAATATAATTTCTGTATCAATAGAAAATTGAAGTATAATTTTACAAAATATTACAAAGATTTGTTAAAGCTATTATGCTTATTTAAATTTTATCATATAATTTAAGAAACATATTAAATTCTAAGGAGCAAGTACTTTTTAAAAAGTACCATACGTAGAAAGTAGAAAACAAGCATCTTTGTCTTGTAGAGTTTTATAGTGAGATTTAATCAATTATAAAACATATTTAAAAATTGCAATAAGACTACAGTTTGTTTAAAATTTTTTAAAGTGAATCTTTAATGAGAATTTAAAAAAACAAAAAAGTAAAAAAAAAAAAACAATAAAGTACTTTTCCAACAATATTCATTAAAATATTTTAACTATTTCCGTTTCCGACAGATTAAAGTCAATTCATTTATATTATTTTTTTTTTTTATTAAATAAGAAAATTATAAAAATAAAAGTTTTCTTTTTTCGTCTTTCAATAAAAAATTTGTGCTTGCTAGAAAGAATCAAAAGAGTTTTATGAAAAATAAGTTATTTATAATTTTTAAGTACTTCCACAATTTTGTCATGCTGTCATTTAAATAAATTTTATTTTAGAAAAGATGGTGCAGTTCGTTTTTGAACTTTAAGTATTAATGTAATTGAAAAGTTAGCAGAAACAGTTTGTTTCTTTTTGAATAAGAGCTATCTATGTAATAACTTCCGAATTCTTTACAAATCCCCATGTTGACCAAATATATATTTATATCGAACGAATTTGTTTAAAAAAAATAAAAATAACTTTTAGATTTAATTCAAAATATTATTTTATTACTGATGTTTAATACATCTAATTTTTATTACAATCAAAACAAGTCTCCTCAATTTCTCAAAAATACATTTCTTTTTGTAATTTTAAAATCAACGGTACTTTACATAATATTTTCTTATATTTAAAATTATTACCATATATGGTAATGATAATGGTACAAAATATTAATATAAGAACAAATAGAAATTAAATATAGAATATTATAAATTGGTATAAAAATATAATAAGTAGGAACAAGTTGACCGGGGATAGGGATATACTAAATAGAGATAAGTTAACTCTTCCCCCCTTAAGTCAAATATCCTCATTTGAGAGTATTATTTTACAATTCTGTTTTCTTTTCTTTTTTTTTTAAGCAATTTTTTTTCTTTGTTACAATGGTTAAAATATTTACAAAAAATTACACATTTTTATTATTTATAATTATTATAATTTACATTTTTAAGAACATATTTTAAAATTATACCAGATTATACCTTTTATAAAAAAAATTCATAATATGTAAGATTAAAAATTTAATTTATCAGAAGTACATTAAACTTCTGCCAATCTTTGCAAAAAAAGGTGCGCTGAATATCGATTCTCGAACGATATGAGCGCCATATTTAATCAAGTTAATAAAAAAAAATTATTTTAAAAGTCAAATTCGAATATTTAAATATTGTTGTTTTTTTTTTGTTTTGTTTTTATTTGTTTACTTTTTTTTAAAAAATTTTTATATTTGTTTTACATTTTAAAAAAATTAAATTAAAATTACATACTAAAAAAAAATAAATAGTGAGGCGTTAGAATAGTGAAGCAGAAACAATTTCAAAAAAATAGGTACATCTTTCCATTTAACAAAATGAAAATAATTGGTTTTCTTTTTAGGTAAAAGATTATAAGTAATTAGTAAATCATCGTATATTATATCCAAACGACAGAATGGAAAAACTTAAAGAAGAAATTTAATTTATAAGATTTAGATTTAAGTTATAAAATTTAGTTTTAAGTTAGTACTAGGATATTTGTTTTTTTAGGTAGTTTAATTGTAGGTAGGCTAATTAAGTAGGAAAATTAATTAGTTTGATACTTTTTTTGTTTAGCTAATTGCGGTTTATAAATTTTTCGGTTCTTGTTATCGATATAATAATTTCGGTTTAGTTTATGAAGAGATACTGGTTTAAAGTGAGGATCAAGTTTTGTAACTCTTAGATTTTTTATTAACATAGGATTTTCGTTTTGATCTTTTCTATTTCTATTTAGATTTGCTATTGTTTTTTCTTTTTGTGTTCTAATTTTGCATGATAATGTTCGAATTTCTTCTGAGGATAGTGATCCATCCTGGAAACTAATAGGTCTGTGCCCTGTGGATGAATGAACTGTATTATTATAATACAATAATGCATCTACCACATAATCACTATCTTCTCTTATTTCTTGACCTAACTTTTCTTTAGTTTTCATTATTCTAATGTGCTCATTCAATGTATTATGAAACCTTTCTATATCGGAGTTTCCTGTATGCAATTGAGGAGTAGTTAAATGAAGTTCTATATTATTGTTTTGAAAAAAATTTTTAGAACTTAAACTTCCAAAGCCTTTTTCATTATCTGTAATTATTTTTTTCGGTGTACCTATTATACTTATGTAACGTTTGACAGCTTTTTCAATGTCTAACCAGTTTCTTGATTTAATGGAAATAATTTGAGCATATTTGGAAAGTTTATCGATAAATGTAAGATAAGCTTTTTAAAAACCAAATATCCATATGAATAATTTCATTTTTAAACGAAGGTGTTTCTGTAAGTCGGAACGGTAATTTCAGAGGATTTCTTTCATATTTTGCTGTGTTGCAAATGTTGCAATTATTAATTACTACAGATATTTCTTTCTTTAAATTAGGGTAGTATATAAATGGTTTTAATTCTAAATGTAGTATATAAATGGTTTTAATTCTAAATACATATACCTCATTAATTCCTCTGTGATTATGTTTAAAGTGCTCCTGCAATATTTTTTCTTTTAGTTCAGTTCTATTTGCAATATCTTTTAAGATGTAATTTACTTTATTAACTACAACAGGTACATTAGCATTTTTTCAATTTACATAGATATCTTGAAATTGTTTAAACATATTAAAATCTTCAAATAAAATTCCTACAATACGTTTTTTTGGTAAATAATTTTTTAAAATATTTTCATATAAATTTTTATTAGGTTCGCGAGTTATAATAGTAATCCTTTTCTTTCTAAATATTTTTTTTGATTCAACTGTGTCTATATTTCCCTTTTTTATAATTATTTGTGTTTTAAATATATTTATATATTCAGAAATTTGTATGTAATGTCTATTATCCTCTTCAGCACTATGTATAGTAGCCATTGTAGACATATTATCGATATTTTGCTCGTTAATATTAATTTCAACACGCGAGAGTGCGTCTGCTACATAATTCTCTTTGCCCTTTATATATTCAATGTCATAATTATAATCCTCTAGGCTAATTTTCCACCTTTGGAGTTTACTATTAGGTTTTTTTATATTGGCTAACCACTTCAAAGGCTGGTGGTCCGTTTTGATCGTAAATTTTCGCCCATATAAATAGGGCCTAAAATATTTTGTTGCCCAAATTATGGCAAGGAGCTCTTTTTCTATTGAAGAATAATGAATTTCATATTCATTAAGTGTTCTGCTGGCAAAACTAATTGGATGGTTATCCTGTGCTAATACAGCACCAAAAGCGAAATTGGAAGCATCTGTAGTTAGGACAAATTTTTTATTATAATCAGGATACCTTAAAATCGGATCCGATATAATTAATAATTTTAATTTGTTGAAAGCATTTATATAATTTTCATCTTGTGGATTAACCTTAATACCCTTTTTTAATTGTAACGTCATCGGTTTTGCTACTTGGGCAAAATCTTTTATAAATTTTCTATAAAACCCAACTAATCCTAGAAATTGTTTAATTTGCTTTTGATTTTTCGGGATAGGAAACTTTTGTACAGCTTTAATTTTTTTGGGGTTTGGCTTTACGCCGTCTTTAGTTACAATATGACCTAGATATTCAACTTCTCTTGCCATAAATTGACATTTATCTAATTGAACCTTTAAGTTAGCCTCTTTTAATTTTTGAAATACCTTTCTAATTGATATTAAATGTTCTTCTAGGCTGGTACTGAAGATGATAATATCATCCAGGTACACAAAACAAATCTTTCCAATTAGATCTGACAACAAGGAATTCATCAGTCTTTGAAATGTTGACAGGGCGTTCTTTAGTCCGAACGGCATCCGCAAAAATTCATAAAGACCTTGGTTTGTTGAAAATGTTGTTTTAGGGATGTCATTTTCAGCTATTTCAATCTGGTGAAATCCCCTTGCCAGATCCAATGTTGAGAAGTACATTGATCTTCCTAACTTATCTAATATGTCATCCATATTATGGATAGGAAACTTATCATCTATAGTGATAGAATTCAATTTTCTATAGTCAATCACTAGTCTCCACTGTGGTTTGCCAGATGCATCTGCCTTTTTGGGAACTATCCAAAGAGGAGATGAGTATGGTGAACTACTTTGTCTTATTATACCCTGTTTTAACATTTCTTGAATTTGTCTTTCGACTTTACTTTTGATTACCGCCCCACCTTCTCTGCGTCAGAAACATAATGGCAAATTTATTATACCCTTGGACTATATAGTCATACGGGTATAAAGATGCAAAATGTAAATAAAAATAACCGTTGTAGTAAATACATTTTAAAATGCATAAAAATATGTTTTTTTTACAAATTAAAAACATAGAAACAAATTAAAATGACATGTGATGATTATCAAATCAAATGAAAATCAACATAAATGTTTTAAATATTTAAATAACTTGAACTTGAAAGAAGACGGATCATATCTCTTGTAGTTCCAGAACGGTTCAAACTTATAACTAAAGAAACGATGAGTCAATCAGTCAATATAAAGTAGAAGTAGTTTTATGTGATAATTTAATGGGTGCGATGCAATAATTTCAACATTAAAATAAAATTACAGCTTAAAAGACGTCGTTTGATGTAATTTTTTCCTTAAATACAAATCATATCATAACTTTTTTTCATTTTTTTTACTTAATTTTTATTTAATGATATGCTCAGGTGTTGACATACTTTAATAAAATATAAAATCAAAATGTCAACTAAGTTTTCCCACACTTTTTTTTTTGTATGACAGCTTAAAAGATTATTTAAAAATAAATGAAAGTTTGAATGATGTTTCCATGAAATTGCCAACAAAAAATTGAATTAAAATGTAAAAAAAAAAAGTGAAGAGTGAGTCAAGGATAAAAAAGAATTGTAAAAATGAATTGAATTCTATTGGAATGTCAAATTTTTGATATTTGTGACAGCAGATTGAAATTTAAATTAAATATTTAGCAAAAGTTATAATTGACTAGAGATTATGTATTTTTTTTTAAATTCATAAAATGTTTTTGATTAACACAATTTTTTTTTTAAGATACAGAAAAAAGAAGAGCTTTATGTGTTATATTTTTAGAAAATAATGTGCTAGCATATTATTATTTGAATATTTTTTAAAACTTTGAGAAAACTTTGCAGTCAAATAATCAATTAAATTGAAACTCACTTTGATTAAGTTTCCCTTAGAATTTCATGTCTAATAGTTGATGCAGGCCACAAAACTCCATCAGATTTAAATTTAAAAAGATTCTCAGAATTTATGTATACCATAATTTACGTGTAAATATTTATATTTTGACTGACAGATTTAAGTACTAATTTTAAGTTATAGTATATCAATTCTCTCAAATAGTAACAATTCTTCCAATCTAAATATATTTAAATATATATAATAGTAGCAATCAATCCAATCTAAATAATTTTTAATGGGCATATATAAGAGATTTCAATCAATTTTGCATTAAATTTAAAATCATTAAAATTTTATTATTTGTTATGTTTTTTTATTTTAACTTATACGAGTATATAATCATTCGAAACCATTGAATTAAAATAAAGAATTTAGTGAAAACAAAAATTTCTAATTAATTTAAATATCCATTTCATTTTATCAAATGAAAAGTAAACCAATATATTCTCATTATTCCACCATTAATCATGTTAAAATTGTGAAATTTTTTTCATTTTTAATAAAGATTTTCAAAATTAATTTTAAATTGAGATATTGATTTTAATTCTTATATTTTAAATGGACACAACATTCTTCTAACCATCATATTTTTTTATCATGCAGTCCATTTCTCCAAGGAAATTTAATATTAATCAATATTTCATAATATAAATTTGATTACTTCTCTTTAACCTTATTAAATTTTTCATTATTACCTTCCTTATGGATTTTCTTTTATGTATACATATACGTAAATTTTCTTTACTTATAATGGTATATTGTACGCACATTTATATATATATATATGTACTTTTATTAGTTTAATAACAGTGAATACCATAAAATCATTATTTCAATATCCGTATAATTGAGAAATAAATTAAAGAATTTTTTTTTATCTTAATTTACTCACCATTATAATGATCGTTTATACCATCACTATAAATAGCCAAGGCTATCAACAGTGTAATAAAAATTTGTAATTTAAAAAAAGAACAAAAATGAAAAAAAAAAAAAAAAGGAAATAGGATAAATTAGATTTAAAAAATTCACAGCGTTGTTGTGATGGTACGCCAATTATATCCTGTACTTATATATCCTAAAATTTTATGATATATGATAAAAAAAGGTTATCGTTTCTTTTGTCTATCGTTTTTTTTTTCATTAACGATATCAACTACAGTAACCAAAATTTAATATCAATGTTCTGGAAGTAAATTGTGCGATTTTAAAACTTATTTAGCGGATTTTTCAATTTAAAACTCAATAATAATGTTGTATAAAATGCTAAAGTTCTGTAGGGCTATGTGTGTATTAGGACGGTAAAGAAAACTTCCTGGAAGTATCGAAACATTCTTATCTTTACTTTCGTTCGCAATCATATCATTAAATTAAGAATCTTTTATGTTAATGTCATTTTAAAAACAGCAATATGACAGTAAGCCAAAAAAAATAAAAAAATTAAACTGAAATTCAAAAAATTTCATTTTAAAAAATAACAAAAATGTAATTTGAAATTTTTTGTCCGTATCAACCTAAAGTTACTTTTTTTCATGATTAGGTTTATTATATGTCAAAAAAAAAAACACTTTCTTTACTTTATTCTGCGAAAATAGAGGGATTTTTTTGTTTTCATTTTGGGTACGCGGTAAATTAAAAAGGAATTGTTTTAAAAAATGTTAAAAAGAATTTAATTTTCATAGGTCGGATGAACTTGAATTATTCTTTGTGGTTATAATGTAATATATTAGATGTTTGCACTTAGTCTCCTTTAAAGATTAAATGTAGTTTTTAAATTACATTATTATTTAAAACAAAACTTTCCTTTTAAAGTATTTATAAATATTTCTTTTAATTAATACCTTAAATTTTTGTTGAAATTAAAACTTTATTATTTTTTGAAAAATTTTGAAAATAATTTTTATTTACTTTGAAAACTTTTTTCAAAATAATTGTTAAAAATTTCATAAAAATGACAGCAAAAAAATAGTTCGGAAACAAAAAAAAATTGGAACTTTTTTGAAAATTAAGAGAATTCAAATTTCCATGCAAAAATCATGCAAGCGAATTGCAAAGCTACAAACTTCTTAAACAGCAAAAATAAGCCTGACTAGAAGCCAAATGTACCATTTGATTAAAAATGCATACTTACCTAAATACAAGCACACAGACAAATACCAAAAGGAGAGGCATACAGGTTATACAGCGTAACTTTTTCGATTTTTGGATCGTTTATTTTTGATTCCATAAATAGAAGTTTGGCAAAGCCAAAAAGAGAAAAAGAACTTAGGGGATCTATTTAAGATGCTTATAATAATATTCGGTTATAATATTTGAAATTTTTGAGAAAATAATTTTTTTTTTTGAAAATTATTGTATATAGCAAGCATCTATGGTAACAATTGTATTGCTTTGGAAATTGTTTTTTAATGTTAATAAAAGAAATAAAAAGAAAAATGAATAATTATTAAAATAAATGAGAGTTTTCTGTAAAATTTTCTATAGAAAAAGAATTTCTCGAAAAATAATTATATTTAACTAGCTGTAGGCCCGTCACAGAATGACGGAAGATTAATTTAAATAAAAACCTTTTCTAATAAATAACAAAATCTAATTTCATTATATACATTTTGCATTACGCAGATTATACGCAGATTATGATTCGATTTTAGTAGTAGATACAAAAAACAAAATGACTTATATAATTTCTTGTTGTATCTTAAAAATTCGAAGATGAATAAGTTATGTATGTTTTGAATTTGATAAAATGATGGAGTCGTTAGTTCAAATCCCGTCTTGGTGAAATTTTTTTTCAAATAATATTTTTTTTTTTTTAATTACGGAGTTACTTGTTTAAATTTTAAATTTTAAAAATTAAATAAATTTGTTTGTTAATAAAAGATTTAAAATTTTTTTTATAGATTTAATTTGTTTCAATAATGATCTATTTCTCCATCTATTAACTTTTTGTACACATATTTTTAAAAAATGTTGCTAAGCTATATATATTGTTTCACAACAATTGTTTAAATACAAATTGAAATATTTGTTTGTTGCCAACATTCCATAATTTATAAAGGCACCCTGACATCGTAAATGTCTTTGCGACGTCGTGAATACATTGCCGCATGATCGTAAATGTAAACTTAAAAATTCCACATTGTCTCATGATCGTAAATTCATTTTACATTGTGTTCGCGACCCATTTTCACGAAGCGTGTTGCGAAAATTTTTTGGATACACAAAAAAAAATTTAAAGTTATTTGAATTTTGAAGTTTTAATTTGAATTTTTGTCAGTTGAGTTTTATTTTTGTGGTGATGGAAACTCTTATTTCTTCACCACAGTCCAAGAAATAATTGAAGAAAAATTTTTTAACGAAATTAATATCCATTTTGTCTAAATATTAATTTATACTTTTCAAAGAAAGTTTCTGTAGAAAAAATTTAAATTTTTTGACATTTCATTCTGACGCAATCAGAATTGTAAACAAAATACATTGTATTTTCGACACAATGTGTTCAAAAATTTTTACATTGTGTTATTTTCACATTGTATCAGGTTGAAGTTTTTTTACGACATTTACGATGTCACCCCGCATTAGCAAATGCAAAATATAAATTTTATATTTTGTTTTTTAACTCTATGGCGCATTTCGTTTGGTTTTATTTCAGAGATGAGGGAAACTTTGAAATTTCTTACGTTGCTTTGTTTATTCAAAGCAAAGTAATCAACGCAACAAAGCATACATTGGTACTTCGCTGTTATTTTAGAATTTATTTCAGGGATGAGGGAACCTTTGAAATTGCTTTGATTGCTTGTTTCATTCAAAGCAAACACAACAAAGTGTACATGGTGCCTTCGCAATTATTTCAATTTTCACCGAAAATAATGAAAGCTTTCTAGAGAAATACTAATTTGAAGCATTGTCTCGAATTGTAATACCAAAATGTATTAATATTTATTTAAAATTTCCTCAAAATCTTCTGTGATTTTTAAAACTGAAATAAAATAATTCATAGACTAATAAATAAATTTATGTTCATAAAAAAATTTTATTTATTTTTGTTTTTGTTTTTATTTTTATTTTTTATTAAAAATAAATAAAATATTTTTTGGCCTGCTTATGATAATTTATGATATTTTATTTCCTAAAATAAAACACATTCAACAAAACATTAATATTCAATTTTTTTATAATTGAACACATCCAACAAAACACATTTAATTGAATGCGTTTGTTACACCTCATTCTAGACAAATATATTAATAATAATAATAATAATAATAATAATAATAATTACAAAGAAAATAAATAAAAGATGAATTTATTAAAAAAAGAATGGATCCGACCTGGATTTGAACCTAGACATTTTGATTAAATGTATGAAATCCTAATCACTACACCATTAGCGATTAATAATTTAAAAATAAAATACTTTGCCTTTGGAAAATATGACGTCGAAAAAACTAAAATTAACTGAAAGATTTGTTAATATTGTGGAAAAAGATCTTTCAATGAATCCTCTACTTTGGAAAAGGCATTTACAAAAATAATTATTGAGGAAATGGCGGTATTACCCGAAAATGAACGAATAAAATTACGGTGATAAGTAAGAAAATTAGTTTATAAAACTGTGGATGATTTTCAAAATAAGTGAAACCTTACATTAATTTTGTAATTTACTTTATTCTTTAAAAATACTACATGAATTATATTTTATTAAGTGTTTATTTACGTTGCCCTTTATAAAATATTAAATTTAATTTTAAAATTTGAAAAGAATTATATAAAAATTTCGAAATACTTTCTTAATATGAATATCAAAAGGAAAAAAAATTTCCTCCGTCACTTCGTCTGACTGCTGAACTAATTTCATACTTAATGAATTCATATTTTGCATCACAAGAATTGCACGCACAAAAACTCCACGGAATTATTAAACGTATGACTATAGGTCATTACGTTAGTGACACAGAGAAGGAAGAGCGGTAGATATAGAACATTGATCGTATCAGAATCAAAAAGTACATTGGTACATTCTAGAATCAACCTTTACAGTAAAATTTACAAATGTGTTTGTAAAAAAAGGCGGAAAAGACAAGCATTGACATCTTTGATATTTTTTACTTAAAAAAAATTATGGATGTGAAATATCAAATTATGGATATGGGTTGATCTTTCTATACGTGTTAACTTAATGATTTTTTTTTCTCGTTTTAATTTTTCATACTGTTTTCTTTTTTTGTTCGTAGTGTAAATCCTGATTTAAAATTTAAAAACTGGTGACGTTCAATGCAAATATATTTTTCTTTTTTTCAGAAAAAAAAAAAATAAGTATTTAACAAAAATCATTTCCTAAAATAAATTTATGCATAATTTTTACGAACAACTCACCCTGATGGCGCTTGGATCGATACTACGAAATTGACAATCTATATGTGTATAATAATATCTATTCTTATTAACTATTTTATTATATTTTATTTCTATTAAAAAAAATTATTGAAAATTTTTTATTTCCATAAATTTTAAGAAAAACATTTTATCATTAAAATTATCGATCAAATTTTTAATTGCGGAAAAAGTGATTAGAAAAAAAACCATTTTTATATTTGTAGCATAGGCGAAAAGCCATTTTGAAAAATTATGAAGGACTTCCTTGTACAAAAATTGAAAATTCTAATTTCAAAGAAAATAAATCTATTCTCAACAAAGGTGTTTTGTTGATTCATGGAAAGGACACTTAGGATTTCTTTTATAAATTTTTCATTTCAAATTTTTTTTATTTTTTATAATGACAGTATTCATTCAGGTGTTTTAAATTTGATTTTCGAATTTTTACATATTTTAATACGTATAGATTCCAAAATAATATATTGGAATATTAGTTTTTCCCAAAATGCCATATTTTTAAAATCAATAAAATTAAAGCTGGTCTTTCACCTACAAAAAAAAAAACTTTATTAAATAAAATATGGTCTTTGCTTCTTTCTAGAAGAAAAGTGAAAAGTTTTTTCAAAAATGAAAACTTGGTATTATATACTAAATATTATTTTTTCTTATCTTATCTCCAATATCAAATTTACGGATCAACCCTAAAGCTTTTAAGAACAACTATGACCTTTTTTAATACTTAGTTCCTTTTTTATTTGGAAATATTTGAACTTCCAAAATTTATGTTTTTTTTACTAGAAATTAATTTTGTTTTGAAAAAGGAAAAAATAATAAAAAAAATCATTTCCTTTTTTAAAATTTATTTACTTTTATAACTAAACAGAATTTAGGAATAAAAACTTTCTTTTTCTTTGACAGTGTAAAGATTTGTTAATATAGAAATTGATAAACCACAATATTTGATTTTCAGTATAACCTGGAACATGTAATCTTAAAGATAGTCTTTAAACAGATTTGTAACAATTCTTAATGTTTTTAAAAGATAGCCTTAGTGAAACTTGGTTAGAGGCGATATACCTCAAAAGCTTGGTGGCAGAGTGGTTAGAGTAACGACCTTTCATGCGAGAGGCTCGGGTTCGAATTCTAGTGGAAGCGAAAAAACTTTTATCTGGTTTTCGATTCGACTCAGCTATCATTCGCCATTGGATTCAAATTAATGGCTTAATCAATAAATAATAATCATATATTTTTAATAAAAAATACATTAATATAACAATATAAATAAATACAAAATATAAACAAATAATATAATTGAATAATATAACTCACAGATATAGAATACCATTTAACTCAAATTTAAAGTAATTAGAGTTGTATCTATAGAAAATCTAAGAAGTTTCTAAGGCACTATACTATCTCATGTGTAAATTGTATTTGTAATGCATGGATCGGTTCCAATAATAAGAATAAAATATTTCCCCCGGGTTCCAATATTGCACATGTATAGTCAGACTGATTAGTCTATAACAGAGAACAAAAATTAATACATGACTAATTATTCAAGAAATTTAATTTGCAAAAGAATACTTACCAATTGGCAGAGAATGAAAGAACAATAAAAGCTTTAAGTTGAGGTGAATTTATTTTTAATATTGTCGCTAAATTAAAATTCAGTGAATAATACAACAGACAATGAGATTAAATTAATGAATAATAAAGAATTAAAAATTAAAAAGTTAAAATTAGGAAGAGAAAATTTATTCAATATAGATAAAAATAATAATAAACAAAGTTCAATATAAATAGCTTTAACTTTAACAAGAGTTTTGTTTAAAGTTTTGGTAATTTCCTTTCTTCGGTAATTTCAATAGAATTTTTTTTTAAAAAGTTTAAACAAAAAGCAAACCGAAAACTTGAATTGAAAATTACTAAAATAATTGTCCAAAATTATAGTTCTATTACTAAAATACTCTTAAAACTTATTTAAAATAAGTGTGAATAAACAACAAGATTTTTTTTCTAGAAAAAACTTCTGTAAGTAATTCTAGAAACTTTTTCTATTAAGTTTACCTAAAAAAAATCAAAAAGAATATAAAATGTTATTTAAAAACTTCTTAGAAAATTTCCAAAAATTTTTTTTTTTGTATTTTAGGTAATTGTTTATTTTACAATAGCTTAAGAAGATTATATAAGTTCTTTTCAAATAAATTTTTCGTTTTAAATAGCTTTAAATTTTGAAAACATTGGCTTGTTTAAAAACAGTTAAGACTTTCTTCATAGGTTTTGTAATTGTTTTTATCTTTTTTTAACAACTATTGGTTAATTTTTAACAACTATTGCTTATTTGGAATTTTTATATTGGAAATTCTTTCAAAAATAAAAAGAAATAAAGATTTGAATGTTTAAGACAATCAAATATTAAAGAATATTCTTAAAATTTCAAATTAAATTTTACCACATGTTTCATTCAGTTTTATTTTGGCAGGGTTTTACAAAATAATTAAAAATTAAATTTTTTTATTATATAGAACTATGGATTCACAGCTTCAGCACAGTTCTGAACTTTTTTTTTGAAACAAGAATTTCTTACCTTTAATGATTCTTTGTTTCAGAAGCAAACTTCATTCTGTTCAAAACTTAAAACAAGTTTGAAACCTTAATTGGCATTTGAATTTGCCTTAAAATGTTTTTTTTTTTAATTTCAATCTAATTAAAAATTTTGAAGTTTTTATTTTTTTCTAAAAACGGATCACCGAAATTTTTATAACACATATTTTTCCAGAAATCACAGGTCTATGTAATGCTACTAATTTTAAACTTAAAATATAGAAATAAAGAAAAAATTTGCTGTTAGACCGATATTGCAGGAAAGAAAATAGTAAAGATATTTTCAAAAATTAGTTTCCGAATTTCTGACCGGAGATATAAGGAAAGCGATACTTTCAGGGATTCAAATTCAAATCAAAAAATTCACTTCAAATATTCAGAATTACAAAAGTCAAAAGAAGGTTTACACTTTGCATCAAAGCGATAGAATGTACCATATTATTAGGTTGATATGAATTGTGAAAATAGTTTTCTACAAAAACTTTGTAAATTAAAAAATATTTATTGTTTGCAGAGCTGAATTGACATTTACAATGTAATTAGTCATTACCTTTTATTTTAAAGAAAAGGATTTTAAATTAGTTTTAAATTGTTATTACTCATTATATTTTTTTTTAAAGATCACTTCAAAATCTTTACCAAAACTTAAGTAACTGCTGAAATAATGACTAATATGAGTAATGTTGAAATTTTATAGCAAATACTTAACTTTATTTTTATTTGGAAAATAATGTAATTGTCAAAACTTTCACGCATTGTACAGATTATAAAGTTTTCATTCGAAGTATATATATTTACTTTAATCGTGGAGTTGATCATTTAAGAATAATTGAGTTTCTTTATAATAATGAAAATTCAAGAAGCAGAACATTTATGAAAAGAAATTAGGGTCCTGAAAAAGAAGATTATTCAAACGTTAAACAATTTAAATTAAACGTTAAATATAGACGTTAAAAAAATTATTATTGAAACTTGCGAAGCAATTTGGTTTAAGTTGAGAAATGTGTATGTAAGCTCTAACAAATTAATCAGAGTGGATTAGAAGTTTCGAATAAAAATGAGTAAGCCAAATTGTTTGAGTGGTCTGAGAGAAAGTATGTTAAGCTACAGTTAAAGTTGTATGAGATTCAGAATACATACAACAAATTTTGAAAAATACTGTTCTAATTTTACAATTATAATTCAATTATTTTTAACTGAAATTATAAAAAAAAATTGTTTTTAATAAATTGCTTACTTTTAAAGTTTTAAAAGTTCGCAAAAAAATTTTGATTGATATAAATAATTCACAAGAGATTTCCTAAAAGTTATAAAAATCAATCAAAGTTAAATCAGGAATTAGGGATAACAACGTGACTTCACGTGACACCGGAGTATTTATGATCAATTTAGAAGACAACAGAGGAACGTTTTGTCTTGATTTTGTTTTGATTAAATTTCAAGTATTAAAAAAATTTAAAATAATAAAAGTTAAATAAGTTTTAAGTTTATAGTTTTTGTATTTAAATGTTGTGAAAGTAATTGTTATGTGTTTTAAACTGTGAAGAAGCTTTTTAATTTTTTGTTATTTTTTGGATACACAAATATTCCTTATTAAGTTTTTTTTATTTTTTAGCAATTCTACAATTTTTACATAGGAATACAAATCCATAATATTTATTGTGTAAAATTTTATTTTACTCCGTTTTACTTTAAAATATTCCATTTTTTTCGAATAGATACTATAAAAATTTTATAGAAAAGTCCCATCCCTGTTAAGAGTTTGTCTAAGCAATGTAATATTACCAGCATACTGATGAATCTAGTAGTATTATTTTTTGAATACACAAATATTTCTAATAAATTGGTTTTATTTTAATTTATTTTTTAGCAATTCTGCAATTCTTACATAGGAATACTAATCCATAATAATTATAATATGTGTTAAATTTTATTTTACTCCGTTTTTCTTTAAAATACTCAATTTTTTTCCAATAGATACTATAAAAATTTTAAAGAAAAGTCCCATCCCTGTCAAGAGTTTGTCGGGTAGTGTAATTTTTTTTACAGTATTTTTACAGAACAAAAACAAATTATAGTATCTATGTTTAACTTGAAGCAGTCAACCAATATTAAATAATATTAATTATAAGTCTACGTTTATATTAAAAGATGTTGCATTATGAATCCAAAGTGATGGAGTAATATTCACCGAGTTAATTTGACCAAAAAATCAAATGAAAATATTAGTTTTACTGTGACTTAAATGTTTCCAGGTTTATTCCTGTGTTCGATAATAGTGCATTTCCATTAAGCATTAACTTAATGAGACCAAAATATGTTAGAAACATTTTAACATCAAAAACCAATTTTAAAGAAGCTGGACCTATGGAGAATGCTGTGAAATACTAATTTTTAAAATAAACTGGATTAAATACCAATAAATTTGAATGTGGCATTAATTTAAACAGCAAAACTTTCTCTAATGGAATCTTTTATTTTATCAGATTCTGTTCCTAAAATTGTTGGGACATCAAATTTTTAAAACAGTTTTTTAAACAAATGATTTAAATCTTTCATGAGTCTTGAATAAAATAATCAATATTGAAAATGTGTACATAGTTACATAATTCCCTGTGCTCCAATTATCTGTTTAATATTCATTTTATTTACCAGATAATTGATTATTCAAAAGGATAAAAAACTGTTAAAACTTGGGGTCATAAAATAATAATGACAGTTATTTTTGTATTTAAGTATATTTTAAACATTTGGGTAATGAATTTTATTATAAAAAGTTTTGGTCCAAAAATTTTAATTTTATTTAATTTAATTTGTTTCAATTTTACGGATAAGGGATCAGATTTATTTTAATTATAAATAAAAATTATGTTAATATAAAACCCCTAAAAAACTTGTTGAAAAATCAGAAATACATGCATATATACAAAAATAGTGTAGAACTCCTCCTTCCATCATAAATATTAAAGTTTAATACAGAAAAAATTTTTATATATTTTAATATTTGGATCACATTTTAAAAGTTTATTCTAAAAGAAATAATAAAAGCTTCGTGGCAAAGAAGTACCAAATGAACATCATGATCAGAATTTTAAGTACCTAGTAAGATTCCTGTTATTTTTTTTTTTCTTTTCATATTTTAGTTTTTTTTTTTTAATTGAAAATAATATCGGGGTTGTGGTTTGTTTTGGTTCAAAATTGAAATTGGAAAGTAAATATTTTTTTTTTTGATTTCCGGCTATGAAATTGTATTTACCTCAATTTTATATTTAACATAAGAAAAAAAATTATTCTAAAATAATTTTATATTAATTCCGTTCTGCTTTGGGATTCATTTTCGTATTAGATTATTATCATTATCATTATCAGTATCTGAATCATTTTCAACCATTACTAAAAAGAAAGCAGAATTAAATGATTTTTTACCTTTTGCACTTTCTGCACTTTTAGTCCATTTATTTTGTTTTTTTGGGCAAAAGGGTTGCTGTACATAAAAACATTTTGTTTTCGGGACAATATTAAAAAAAAAACAAAAAAATTATGAAAAGAAAAATAAAATATTTTGATTTTCTGGTTTTTAAATTTTCTGTTATGTTTACTACATGTATTTTCTATTTTTATAATGTGGCAAGGAACCGTTATATTAGCGATGACACATAGTCGCTAAAAAAAACTTATTAGACTGAAATAAAAGCTTTTCAACATAGAGGTTTTGAATGACGTGAATTTATAATTTCAATTGTCAGCATATTAATGAAATAAACCTTAATGTCATTTAATAAATTTTCAATTATTAGAATTTCCATTAAATCAGTTGACTTTTGAAAGCATATAGTATGAGGAATAAATTTAAATTTCCAGAGTTCTGTTTTTTAAATTTCATAATAAATAAATAAAAATTACTCCATGTACTGGAAATAAATTATGAAGCATATTTTTTAATTATGAAGCAATTTGACATTTGATTACAAAAAAAATTTATAAACTCAAAAACATTAAAGCTGTTGAGAAACTAAATACAGTATTCCTCGTTAACTAATTAAATTTAAATACTTTAAAATTTTTCATAATATTCCATCCGATACGAGATGTGTTTTTATTTAGTTAGAATACAATATTCGAGGGAGTCTATTTTTTTTTCAAGCATTTCGATGTTTTACACATATCCTCATTAAAACCAAAAATTCTAAGTTCAATAGAGAAATTTAATATATCAATAATACATTTTAGTAGTAATTCAAATTATTACAAGTTATTGTGAATGTAACAAAATGTTTTGAATTTTTATTTTATTTAAGGAACCTTTTACTTTCTTTAGCACACTATGTACTTTAAGCAGTTAAAAGCCCCCATGAAATCGTGATGGTATTTTCTTGTTGAATGTCTCCTTCCTGTTATAAATTTAAAATTTACTTATTTTTAGGAGTTTGAAGTTGAACTGAACAAATTTCACGAAAAAAAGCCGTAAAACTTTTTATTAATACTGTTTTTTTTTTTTAGAAATGAGATTATATGGTTTATGAAATGTTAATATAGTGAGGTATATTTTGTATATAAATATTTGTATATATATATTTATAATTACAGTATACTATATATACATATAGTTATTGTGTATATAACTGTGTGTATATAACTTTAGTTACATAAAAATGTGTTAGTAAAAATTTTTAATAATAAAAACATAAAAGAGAAGATTAGAAATGTATATTATGTTATTAAATTTGTAAATATAAGATTTAATACTGAATGGCAAGAAAAGATACCCTCAAATTTTATTACATAAATATAAAACAAAAGCAAAATATTAAAATTACTTTTAATAAGTTTGTATATTGAAGAATAAATATACCCGTGTGCCAATGGACCTTGAAATACTGATGTATTTTTTCCTATAAATTCGTGCATTATTAATATGAAGTTAAAAAAAATTAGGATTTAAAATGCTAAAGGTAGTGTAAATGTTTTGGTCAAATTATGAATGATTGCGTAGTACTTTGTGTTCGTTACTTTATTCTTTGTTACAGAATATATCTGTGGAAAATATCCAAAACCTGATAAGCGTAATTTTTCCCTTTTTGAGATAACATTTGAAGTGGACTGTTTAACATCAAATCTTTGCACTGCCAAAAATAAATAAGCGTTTATTTAATTAAAAATCCCTCAAATAGTTATTAATAATGTTTTAAATAAACATTTTATGTCACAAAATATTTTTAAAAATTTTCAAACACGTTTATTGAAAAACTGTAATTTTGCGGTTATCAAGTTTTGGATATTTTCCACAGATATTTAATATCGTATTCCTTATAGTCCTCTTGAGGTTAATAAACAAATAATGAAATTTAATTTTTATGGATTGCTACTAAATTGACCATTATAGTACAAGAAATGAAATATCTAGACATACTTAGAAATAAAACTAATATATAATTTTTATATTCTTCTCTAATTTTATAATAATGTAGCCGTATAATTTAAAGAAACTTATTTTATTTATTTATTTATGAACAGTCCCCTACAACATCCAATGTGATAAGTGAGTGAATCTGCATTTCTTTTTGACATGTGCAGTTAAATTTGTTTTATATTATGATATTACCTATTACGATATCAAACATAATTTATATTTTTTTATTAGATATGATCTGACCAGGATTTGAACCCTGCACTTTTTTTCATTGAAGAGCCGCCACCTAAATCACTGAGTTATCGGGCAGATTATTTAAAGTAATAAAAAATAAAAGAACCTACAGCCTACAACAATTTACGGGTCCCATTTCAGAGAAAACTGCAAGACCGATTAAATCAAATGATTTGAACGGTTTATTGAACTTTTAAATTAGAACGTTAGTTAAGGAAATACAGAATAAAGAAAAAAAATAATACATATGCGTTTTTTGCTTTTAATATAGATTCTACACACAAATATACTCAAAACAGATTTTTTTTTTCTATTAGCTGTTGTACTTTTTAACTAAACAAATCGTGAAGCTCGCGAAATTCGAGTGATTTTCACACCCAAATTATGTTACGACTGAAGAAGCCGATTAAAATATTTGATGATGATGATATACTCATTACTCATAAAAAACAAATTTAAATATACAAAATTTGAAAAAAAAATAAAACTTTCAAAATAAACATGAAGTTTTCAATTCTGATTTGAAATTTCAATCAGAAAAGTAATATTTTAAATAATTAAAAAATAATTAAACGAATTTTTGCTGCTATAATGGATAGTAGTGCTGAAAGCACTACTAGCCTTGTGGATGTACTGGTTCTTGAGAGGTTCAGGGAGGAGCTGAACCAGAAGCGCTAATTCTCCGGCTGGAGGATGAGGTGAAGCGCCTCAACGATAAAGTTAACTTGCTGTTTGGCAGCGAAAGTCCTAAAAGGAAAATCAAGCCGCAGCAACTGCAATTATTGGAATTTTGTTTGCCATCGTGAAAAAGATAATGTTAAGATTCCGTCTGTCCAGGTGGATTTTCCTCCTGGTGGATTTCCAGCTCTATACAGAAAACTATCGAGCGATTTGGGGCCAACTTATTTTCGATAAAGCCGAAAAACAACGGCACTGGTGCCCGTGTTTTTCCAATAAATTTTGAATCTCGGCAGAATATTCAAGAAACGATTGGCAAAGCTGGGTATTCTTACCACACTTATCTGGCCATGACTAAAAAACGTAAGTGCTTTGTTTTACGGGGCGCCTAAATTCATCTTTTGGCTTTTCGGCAAATGAAATTAAAGGTTAACTTTTGCGTGCTGGATTTCCTGAATCAACTGAGATGCTCCAGATTTATCTTTGTTTAAAATCGTTGTTCCTGGGGACTTTGATGCAGGAATTTTCAACAACGAATAAGCATGTGTTAACACAAGTTAAAATGCTAAGCAAAAGAGCAAACGAAATATGTATTTGATACGAAGTATTATTAATAATGGATGCAGCTGGTGCGACTTCAATATGCTTTGTTTATCCTTTAGATATTTACCGTCCAAGATTGATGAAGAAATTTCAGAAATCCTAGAACTGAAAGAAAATACAATAGAATTGATAAAGTAGCAAGATTAGCTAACAAGTTAGCTCTTAGCAAAAGAAGAAACTTACTACATTTTAATTATTTGGTTTAACAGAAATTTTTATTTAAGAAACCAAGCTGAAATACTGATCACGACATTGAATGAAATCTTGCATTTTTTTAAAAAGAAATGTAAAAGCAATTTTGAAGATGGAGTGTTGTCAATTTTGTTTCATAATTATTTCGACAATTTGACAAAGCTATAAAATCTGAGAAGAATTTAAACAGATGTATTGACCTATAAGTAAGATAGAATGTGTTACCGTAAATTTTTAGGCACAATTTGAGATCAAGCACATGGTATTAAAAAAGTAAGTTTTAAGACAAGGCATTTTATTAGTATTCTAACTACATAAAAAAAAATTTATGACTACAAGAAGGATAGATAGGGGAGAGGTGGGTAATTCCGTACATCTAACTTATATCAAATATTTCTAAAAAAGTATTATTATATGGAAGGTGCAATCCTTTTTATTTGAAAGCCTATTTAATAAACTACAATAAAATTGTAGTTTTAAGGCTTTAAATATTAAGGAAAAAGTGATAATTAATGTTTTTCGAAATCCTTCATTGTACGCAGTTACCCGAAAGGTGGAGATAATACCGTACAATCAGAGGGTAATTCCGTGCAAGGAGGGTAATTCCGTACACTATACCAAAATTAAGAAAATATGACTTGAAATTATTAAAAATTCATTTATTTTTTTAAACATAATAAAAATTATCAACACTTCATTGAAAATTAGGAACTTCAAATTATAAAAATTATGAACAAAATATTAAATTATAACAAAATAACAAAATAAAAATAATATTTTTATATAAAAATGAATAAATATATTAAAATAAAGAAGAAAACGTCTCTTCTGGGTAAACATGGAACTTTAAGGTCACATAGCAAAATTAATCCGGCAACTGTAAACCAATATAATGGTATGTCAAATATAAATAGGTTACCTAAAATAAAATAATTAGTTTTATTTTAAGCTTACAGAAATAGTTTTTGCCTAGCAACAAAAGCATTCCAAGTTATCGTCGTCATTGCGGCAAGTAGTATGTAAGCAAATACTACATTGTGGACATCGATATTTCAATTCAGACTTTTTAATGAAATGGCCACAAATTAGACAAATATCAGTGTTGTCTGCCATTTCCTCTAATAAACTTTCACCGTCCTCATCGTCCCAAATATTGGGGATATCTTCCTCTGAGGAGGATGATGTAAAAATTTTTCGTTTGTAAACTTTATCTTTGACTTGATTTTTATTGGTTTTAATTTTCTTTTGCTTATTCACTTTCAGTTCTTTTGTTTGGTTTTTAATGCTTTTTATTTTTTGCTTATTCGACTTCAATTCTTTTTGAGCAATTTTATTTTCTAATTCTGCTTTTACCGGAGTAGATGATAAAATTTTTGAATGTTGTTTAGCCCGGCATTTTCTTTTTGCTTTAACAGCATTTTTTTTTTGTGGTATAGGTGTTAATTTACTAAAAGGTATTTCAACAGAAGTTAGCGTTGGAGATGCAGGTAATTCCGAGGTACTTGCAGGTTGTATCAATAAAGATAATTCGGAGTTACATGGTTCTGCTGTGCTAATTACGTTTTCAGCAAAACAATAATTTGAGAATATGTCTGGGTTAATTGGTACAATACCCGTAGCTTCAAATCCTTTGATTGCTTTATCAACAGTAGCTACTTTATAATACGCTCGTGCAAAAAGTTGATTAATGTGGTAAAACGTGATTTTTTCAAAAGCATTAGCTTTCATAAATAAATCACATTCAATCTTATATGCTGCTTTTAGTGGTCCAAAAAAAGAAACATCTAATGGTTGGGTACGATGGGAAATATGCGGCGGTAGTGATAGCATTACTAAACCATTTTTGCGACATAGCTCATATATTTCCAAAGAAATATGACTGTAATGGTTATCCAAAATAAGAAGCACGGGGTCTTCTGTAGATGCTCTAGAATGTTTAATAAAATGTTGCAACCATTCGAAAAAAAGTTGTTCGTTCATCCAGCCAGATTTTGAACATTGATAAATAGAACCACTAGGGCCATCTTTCGTTAATGCTGCCGCCATAAGAATTCTCGGATAAATAAACATTGGCAGAATATATTGTCCAGTAGCGCTGAAACAACAACAAATTGTAATATTTTTACCGCGTTCACCACTAGTAGCACCTCCAACTTGCTTTTGACCTTTCTGCGCAAGAATCTTTCCTGGTTTGTGCACGGTTGTTATACCAGTCTCTTCTACATTAAATATTCTATGCGGTGCAAAGTTGTATTTTTCTATAAGGCTAAGCATATTATCAAAAAATATTTTCAACTCATTTTTGCTGAAAGCTGAAATGCGGTTCAAGCTAGTTGATTCAGGCCAGCGTATACTTATTTCAGGATTTCGTTTCATGAATGCATAGAACCAATCTTTGCCTGCTTCTTTTTTATCTTTATTAAAATTATGATTTATGTTGTTCAATTCTGCATATTGAAAAACGATCTGTTTTAAATTTTTTGGTGTTAATCCATAAAACATATTTGCCAACTTCAAAATTTGTTTTTTTATTTCGGTTTCTTGTTCTGCAGTAAATACTGTTTTTCTACCAAGCCGGGGTTTATATTCACTGCCTTGTCGTTTGACATTATCATACAGGGACATGACTGGTACGCCTTATAATGCAGCTGTTGACCGAACTTTAGCTCCTTCTTGAACACACTTTACAGCCTCCTGCATTTTACGTGGGGACCAGGCTAATTTCTTTTTTCTAATAGCTGTATTAGTCGACATCTAAATGTAGGTAGGTAAATAAATAAAAATTTTCTATAGACAAAAAAATCTTAAAAATTCTTAACGGCTATTACCGTACATTTTCGGATAATACCGTACTCTATGTACGGTATTTCCCGATTCGACTTTGAAATACTCTTTTTTAAATAATAATTTTATGTCAAAGTTTTTTTCGAAATTAGATAAATTAGATTTTTTCAGAAATTGCTATTTTAATCTTCAAATTTACTTAAATAAAATAACTTTTTTATTTCTGTACTTACCACTTAATTTACCACTGAAATTTTTTATAAAATTCTGACGAATAAAAAAGCTCCACTGAAGACATTTTTCCAATTCTTTTGATTAAAACTACAGCAAATAGAAACTTTTTAAATAATTTTGACTTTAAAATTTGTATATTTATCTAATTTTTATATTCAAATTAAACCCAAAGTACAAAATAATTTTTTTTTTTTTTAATGTCTCAAACTTCAATTTATCACAATTCACAATAGTAAATTTTTATCACAAACTTTATCAGTTTTACTTCGCGATACCATTTTTGATAAATTTTGTCAATTAAACAAACATATGTGATAATTGACACTCACGATTGACCTGAATATTTTATTCCATAAAGAAGGTATTAGAAGTGAATACCAAAACTTGGTCGAAATAGCTCATTGGTTTAGTAAATGAAACTGAACGCATATGAATTAAGTTTGAAATAATATTGTGTATATTAAAAATTTTCATTTTATTTCAAAGATTTAATTAATTAAAAAAAAAATATTTGAAATTTTTTTGACAACTCAATGACTTAAAATGTGATTTCGCATTTTGACGTTTAAGTAGAATATCCAAACTAGAAAAGATCAATAATTATTAAAAAATTTTACTTTTAAAAACATTAATTTTAATTTATTAAATTAAAATTCCAGAAAAAAATAAACCGATTTTCAAGAAAAATTTTGAAATTAATATTAAATTTTGTATAAAATCAAAGTTTTTTTTTTATCAATTTTAGCATCTTTAATAAAAAAAAATTATATTTTTTTGCTTTAAAAATTAATAAAGTTTTTGTTTTTATCTTCAATTCTGTTTGAATAAACTCGAAAGAATTTTTAATTACCTATGTTAATTCTCTTGAAAATTTTCCAAGAACTTAATTAAATTTCAACTGAAAATAATTTCCTTTTATTGTTTTAAAATTTATTCAACCATTTCATTCTTAAATAAAAACAAAACAAGTAATTTTAAACATTGTATTGAAGCGTTAATGGACAGAAAAATATTTAAAAGCGGGCAAAAGGGTTAATAATTGTATAATATATACTTATATTTAGTTAAGTATACAACAGTATGATTATTTAAACATTATTTCTTATTTTATAGTAGGTTGTTTAATAAAATGTTAAAAATATAAATTTAATTATTTTTTTTTCGACTTTAAAAATTTTATTTAGATTTAACAAACTTAATGAAACAATGTACGCAGAAATAGCACGAGAAAAATTTCAGTCGAAGTCTTGCTAGAAACATTTTATTTGAGGATCTATTAGGCGAATCATATGTTGTGTTTAACTTTTTATTAAAACAAAGAATTTGGGACATTTAAAAAAGTTTTTTTTTAAATTAAAATTCAAGAAACTTTAAAAAAAATTATAGAAAACAATTTTCAATATATCATTTGCAAATTATTAACATTAACCAGAAGTAAACGAAACAAATTCTGAATAACCATAGTTTGCATATTACAATAATTATTTGAATAAATGGAAAAAATAATAGGAAGTTGCCTATTAATTTCAATATCTACTTTTGTAAAAACTGCTCTTCGAAATAATATATTTTTGTAAGATCTGCTTTTAATGTTTAATTATTCAAATACCAAATCATTTTAATGAGAATTTTAAAGTTAGATTATTAAATTCAAAATTTACTCAAAATAGTATTATAACATTCTTACTCGTTTTTATTAGTTGTTGTTTTTGTTTGTTATAGAGGGTTAGCATAAGCCCAGGTAACACCTCGACCTTTAAGTAGCTAAGTAATATATTTATTGTTTTTTATGTTTTACATTTTTGTATTAAATATTTTATGGCCTGTACGAAAATCGAACTCGCCCCTCCTCGGTTAATCAACCAAATGCTTATCTCCAATTGAGGAACATTTATTTAGTATATAAACATCCTTAAAATGAATTAATATATACTAGTAAGACACCTGTGCAATTGCACAGTCTTTTTAGACATTTATGGTATAATTATTATTATTATTATTATTATTAATATATTTGTCTAGAATGAGGTGTAACAAACGCATTCAATTAAATGTGTTTTGTTGGATGTGTTCAATTATAAAAAAATAAAATATTGATGTTTTGTTGGATGTGTTTTCTTATTTAGAAAATAAAATATCCAAAACTATCATAAGCAGGCCAAAAAATATTTTATTAATTTTTAATAAAAAAAAAAAAATTTTTATGAACTTAAATTTATATGAAATAGTTCATTTCAGTTTTAAAAATCACAGAAGATTTTTGGGAAAATTTAAATAAATAGTAAAACATTTTGCATTTAAAATCGAGACTATGATTTACAGGATCATTCCTGTTTTAAGTCTTCATTAATTTCAGTGAAATACTGAATTAATAGTATAGGCCAATTATGTGCTTTGGTGCTCTGCTTTGAAAGCAAATAACCAAGCAAAGCAACCAAAGCAATTTCAAATTTTCCCTAACTTTTTTTTTTCGATTTCACAGGTACCTAAAAAAATAAATTTTTTGTTTATATTTTAACATTTATAATTAAATAAGTGTATAATAATAATAAAGTCTTAATAGTTTTGTAATTAACTCTAAATCAATCCCGTTTAACTATTTTTTTCCTTCAATTAATATATATATAAAATATTAATAAGGCTTGCGGTAGTGCCTTCTGGTTTTGAAATCGAATCCTAATTTTTAATATTTATAATAATATATATGTATATTATTGTATTAGGGAGAAAGCTTGTCCGTACAACAGGTGCAAGTGTAAAAACCAAATTTCTTTCTGTTAAAATTTCATATTGAATTTTTAATTTCACGATATTTACATATAAGACGTGAATCTCTTTTAAAATTTAATTTAATTGCATTAAAAAAAAAAATTTAAAAAAATTTTCCCCTGGATTGAAATTGAACCTAACACCCTAAAATACAAAATTTAGTCACCACCGTCTTAACCACCCAGCCAATTTACTTCTAATGTATAGTTTACTAAATGATGTATTGAATTATATGGGTTTTCTTGGATGTATTCTATTATAAAAAATTAAATACCATAAATTATCATAAGTACGCCAAAAACTATCTATTTTAATTATTTATGAATTGTTTTCTAAGTAATTTTTTTTAAATATCTAAATTAAGTTTTCTTATAAAGGAAAAAATATATAAAACTTTTTTTTTATTATTTTTATAGAAAAATACTAAAGAGGGTAAAAATTAAAAAAAACAAGAAATTCTAATTTTTATACGTTAAATTGAATTTTTATTAAAAAATAACTAAATTAAATGCAATTTTCTTCGACTTATAAATTTTAAAAACCCCAGTTTCGGTTCTTCCCGGAGTTTAAAATATAATCAATTAATAGAAAACCGATATATTGGTCGTTGTTAGAGATTTTTTATTGGAAAAAGTTAGATAAATAGTTAAAAACATATGTATAGTTTATACATATATATAATTTGTAACACAACCAAAATAAAAAAAAACTCTAACAAACAACATCTAAAATAAAAAGCCCATTAATTATCTAATACTATATATAAATTAAACAACTAAGAAAGCAATAATATATAAGAAAAACCCTAATCACAAAACACTAACAAATAATAATATCAGCTAAAAATTAAAAAAGCAACTAAAAACAGGCTAAGAAATAAATCAATAAAATAAAATACTCAAATGAAATAATATGAATCTTCCAATTTATTTTGGAAAAACTTTTAAAAAAATAATATATAGGGGAAAGTTGGGTAATTGTGCGCGCTGGGTAATTGTGCGCATCTTCATTTAACATATGAAAATCAAAAATTTACAATCTAGTAGGCACAGAAATATTCAAAATTGCTTAGCAACTGCATGTTTTAAAAATGAGAAGTTTAAAACTATCCAGTATTGTTGCAGATGTAAAATAGTAAAGTAGTGTTGTTTGTTATTATTTTTGCTTGAAATAAAAAAAAAATTTTGTTGTGTGTACTTGAGTCTATACTGTTTGGTACGGGTATTTTCTAATTTACATCAATTTTTATTGCTTTTAAACGTTTGAAGCTGTTGAAAAACTTTCATATTACTTTTTAAAATAGAATTTTTGTTATTAGGTAAGTTAAGTGCAATTGTGCGCATTTTTTGTGGGATAAATGTGCGCTGCGTATAATTATCCCCTAAACATATATTTAATATAATATATTATAGGATGCCTAAAAAATATGTTAGGAAAACCAGTAAAGGCAGCTGGACAATTGAGCAGTTGAAAAATGCTTTAGATGCAATTAAAAATGGTATGTCAAATCGAGAAGCTGGGAGGATGTTCAATATACCAGAATCTACAATTCGAAAAGCAAAAAAAGGGCATTCCTATATAACTACTCCAAATTTAGGCAAGAATCCTGTTTTCAATAAAAACCAAGAAAAAGAATTAGCAGACCACCTAATTACTTTATCAAAAATGTTTTACGGGCTTAAACCAATTGAATTAAGAAAACTAGCATATGATTTTGCCGAAGCAAATAAAATCAAACACAACTTTTCAAAAACGAAAAAGTTAGCTGGCACTGACTGGTTTCGCGCTTTTCTAAAAAGAAACGATAAAATAAGTTTGCGCAAGCCTGAAGCAACTACTCTTAATCGTATTACAGCATTTAACGAGGAAGAAATCAAAATTTTTTTTGATAATATTACTAGAACGATGGAGAAATATAATTTCCCCAAAGGAAATATTTACAATGTCGACGAGAGTGGAATTTCATCTGTTCAAAAACCACGAAAAGTTTTGGCTCAAAAAGGTACAAAACAATTAGGTGCAGCTACTTCGGCGGAACGTGGAAAAACTATAACAATTGTGTGTGCAATAAGTGCAAGTGGCATGTATATTCCACCTATGTTCATATATCCAAGAAAACGTATGAATCCCACTTTGGGCAAAAATGGTCCAGCAGATTCAATTTATAAATGTTCAGATAATGGGTGGATAAATGAGCAATTATTCTTTGAATGGTTGGAGTACTTTCAGCGAAATGCTAATCCAACAAAACAGAGTCCCGTTTTACTCATTTTAGACAATCACACTAGTCATATATCGTTGCGAGCATACAATTTTTGTAAAGAAAATCATATTATTATGGTAACATTGCCACCACATACGTCGCATAGGCTTCAGCCTCTAGATTTAACCGTTTTTGGTCCGCTTAAAAACGCTTATTATGACGAGTGTGACCGTTATATGAAAATAAATCATTATGAGACAATTGTGACGCCCGACATTGCTGAAATTTTTAACAAGGCCTATTTAAAGGTAGCTACGATGCAAAAGGCAATTTCCGGATTTGAAGCAGCTGGAATTTGCCCTCTAAATCCTGAAAAATTCGATGAATTTTGCTTTTCGTATAACTCAGATAATGAAAATAATATTTTGATGGATAAATCGAACACTGAAGAATTTAGTAACAAAGTTAGCCAAGATGAAACTACTGTGGCAAGTTGGTAAGCTTAGGTATATTATTTAACTTTAATTCCTATGTTAATTAAGTTTTTTTTATTTTTTTTACAGTATTTTACCGGCGGTCTCTTCTCTCGCATTAATGGAAGATAATCTGTCAGCTGGTCGAAATAGTTCTCCCGCTGGATCTTCTGATTTACAAAATTATAATAATTATGTTTGTGTTACAGAGCTTTCTCCTTTACCAAAGATGAAGAAAAAAAAAAAAAAAGAAAGCAACAGGAAACAACATTCAATAATCGTAACAGCTTCCCCAATGAAAACAATTTTGGAAGAAGCACAAACAAAAAAATTAAATAAAGGAGTCAAGCGAAAGGAAGTAAAAAAAAATGTTCCTAAAGTAAAACAACCACGAAAGTCACTTCAGTTCAAAAAAGTTGAATCTTTTTCCTCTTCTAGCGAAGACGATCTAGATCCAACTTTACTCGATGACGACGTGCTTGATGATCTGATTGAAGATAATAATGAAACCATAAGACCTTTGCAAATTGTACCTAACAGTACTTGTCTTCTATGTAAAGAAATAGGTCGCCAAGCTGAAAAGCGTTTTGTTTGCGTTTCATGTTTAGGTTGGACTCATCAATTATGCAGCGCCTCCGATTTTGAAAGCAATTACATTTGCGGCTTTTGCCTTTCTTAAATATTTTTTTTTTGTAACATTTAGTACCTAAGTTTGTAATTTATTTTTATTTGCCAAATGAACAAAGTGCAATTTATGTTAATTAATAATTTTTATAACTTTTTGTAAAATTTTTATTTTAGTTTTTATTTACCAACTGAATAAAGTGCAATTTACGTTTCTAAATATCATTTTAAAAACTTAACTTTAATTTTTCATTAACAAAAACTAGCGCACAATTACCCTACTTCATGCGCATAATTGACCTGGAGTGTGGTTAATTGTGCGCAAATGTATATTATATTTGATTTGAAATTTTATCAAAACAGGCAATAATTATGAAAAACTATTAATTCAAATTGTTAGGTTTAATGTACATCTTCAAATTATTTCTCTTGAAAGTTTAAAATACTTAGCGTGCTTCGAAATATTAGCAATAATACTTAAGTGCGCACAATTACACCACTCTCCCCTAAACACACATTTTGTAATTAAGCAGACCAAAATAAATCTACTTAAGTTTTATAAACTAATTACAAAATACGGCTAATTAAAATACAGTTTTTCTTTTCTTCTTATTAGAATACATTTTTAGAGTGTCTGACTCCGAAATGTTGACACGCAGATTCGTTTCCGAATGGAAGGATATTTTTTTAAATGCATATAAATTACAAAAAATTCCCTTTTTTCTTTTTCTTTACACCATTATTTGGCAAAGTGTAAATTATACATTATTCCGAAATTCCAAGAACTTATATATTTTTGAAAATAAATTCTAATTTAATATAATGAACTACGTCATTCTATGGCGGGCCAACAGCTAGTATCTTATATACTGTCATTTCTTAATACTTTGAAATATCGAGTTATTTCAGACAATTTGTTAATACTTTGACTTTTTTAATTACGTTTTGTATAAATATTACTTTTTAAAATTTAAATAAAAAAAAAATTTTAAAAATTTATATACATATGTGTTATTTTTTATTTTTAAAATTGCTATTCGAATATTTAAACATTTTCAAATTAAATTAAGGAAAAAGAAAAGAACCCTTTTGAAAATTTATGAAAACCTTTCAAAAAAGGTTTCTTTACAAAAAGTTTCATTTAATTTATTAGTTTTGGAAAATATTTCATTTAATTTATTCCCTTCATATAAATGAAATAACTAAATTTTTAGTCAGTTTGTTTAATTTTAATTTAATTTATTTTTTTTTTATATTTGCTTCTATATTATATTTCTAGAATTTAAAATAATTACTACTAATTTGGTACCACTACATACTACTATTGATACTCCTTAAAATATCAAACTACGTACTTTATTAAAAATATTTATGACAATCTTTAACCTTCAAATTAAATTTTATCATTTGAAGATATTTTCGTCCTGACAAATATTTAAAAAATATTTCGTTAGCCAATAGTTGTGCTTTAATGTATGTATGGGACGAAACTATCGCATCAATAGGTGCTGGGGATTTTGCTAGTTATCTCTTACACTACATATAGAAAGAAAATGTAATAACTTGTAATTTGATTATGTACTCTGATTAATGCGAGGACAAAATAGAAATATTAAAATGCCGCTAACTTGCTTAAAAATGGTATTAAACGAAAATTTCTTGGTCCAGATGAAAATAAGAAGCAAATAGATTTCTTGTTTTTGGCATTCTTATTTAGAGAAATTTTCGTTTCTGCCAGACCCATGGAATATTCCATTACACGAAGAACAAAAGATGAAAGAAAAAATACTGTTAATTGGTTTAAAATCCAGTATTTAAAATTGGAACAAGACTATCTGTGCAAAATATTTTTTAAACATACTATAAACCAGAAAATTGTTTTTTCCTGCCTTCACAGGATTATTTAACACAAACATCTTATCCAAATGGTAGAACTAAATCTACTGAAAGATTTGATTAAATCAATTAAAAAGAAAGATTTGACGGAATCAATAAAAAAACAGAAAAACAATTAAATTACGCCACAAGATTTTTTAATATTTTTATTTATATGGAATGACAAAGTGGTTTAACCCACAAACAAGCTGCATGAGAGTGAAGTTAGAGTGAAAGAGCAATAAGTAAGATGATGCTTTAATAAAGTTTCTGTTGGTTTTTAAAAAAAACCATTATCAATTGCATTTTCTGCAAAATAATTTTAATGTGGGTTAAGACACTATGCTTCTGAGCCCCTCATATGGTGAAATGTATTATAAAAATTAAAAAAACTTCTTGAAGTCTATGATTGGTAAAATCTAAGAACAAAAAAAAAATTTAGATTTTTATATTTATTCAATTCGAATATTGCTCAAAGTATAATCGTACACAAGTTGTCATATTTTTACAGAGATAAAATATATACCCTAAAAATATGCAAAACCGTTACAAAGTTTCTAATTAAAATAAAAATTACTGAAAAGGCAATGTGCCTTGAGTTCTAATAGCAAAACCAAAAAATATGTTTCAACAGTAAACATCATGACAACCAATCAACTTTCAAAGAACGTTGGATTGAGATGGAAACATCACCTAAGGTGTACGTACAATAAAAAAATTATAAAGTTTAAAATTTGTATACAAAGAAGAAATACAGACACTAAAACTTTATAGTTTTGATGCATATAAAACACCTGAAAATATAAAAAATGGCTTTAAGAGAGGAGAGTGTGTGTATCTCAAGAAATGGTTCCTTAATGATGAAATCCTTCTATTGTTACCTACACTTAAAAAAAAAGGTTCGTAAAAATTTAACGAATTCATTTCGTTGTACATATTTTTTTCCGTTTTCCGTTAAAAATTGTCGGATTCTTAGAGTTTTACGGATTTTTAGTTAATATTTTTAAAATTAACGTACTAAATCCGTAACATTTGTATTACGGACTTTCATTTATTGACTCCGTAGTTACTTAAACGCTTCCGTTTCTGAATTTTAATAATATTCAAATTAAAGCAAAAAAATAAAACAAAAAAAAATAAAGCAAAACAAAAAAAAAATTAACTAATAATAAATTCTTCGGATATATACGTTGATTTTAACGGATTTATTTATGTTTCTACGGAAATTCTACGTATTTATACGTTGATTTCAACGGACATTTTTTGTTACATAATTTTAACGTACCTACAATACAAAATTTTTGCATTTCTTAAACAAAAAAAAAAGACAAAATCTGTGGTACAAATTCTTGTAATAATAAACAAAAAACAATATTGTTCTTTAGTTTGTGACGACCGATTGAAGTGTAACATACAAATAACAAGAAGTAGTAAAAAATAAAATAAAACGTGTAATTATTTTTGGATTTATTAATTGAACTACCTAAATATTAAAAAAAAAGTGATCTAAAAAACATAAATTTTCAGCCGCTTATATAAAACTAATTTAATTTGTTTCATTTTTGTAAAATAATACTTTTAATTCTGTGGAAAATATCCAAAACTTGATAACCGTAATTTTTCCCTTTTTGAGATAACATTTGAAGTGGACTGTTTAACATCAAATCTTTGCACTGCCAAAAATAAATAAGCGTTTATTTAATTAAAAATCCCTCAAATGGTTATTAATAATGTTTTAAATAAATATTTTGTGTCACAAAATACTTTTAAAAATTTTCAAACACGTTTATTGAAAAACTGTAATTTTGCGGTTATCAAGTTTTGGATATTTTCCACAGAATTTGTGGTAGTATAAGCATTGTTTTTAGGGTTTTGTTTTTAATCGTTTTTGTTTTATATTTAATGTGTGTTTTAGATATATTTTGTTAATCAATAATGCATTAATTTGTTTATTTTATTTTTGTATATAATTTATTATAAAGAAAAAAAATTAAAAATAAAAATGAAATAATTTAACAAACGCAGTTTTAATTTGAAGTTTGTAAAACTAAATTTTTAAATTTATTTAAATTTCAGATAATTCCTAAATCAATAAAACCAAAGTACGAATTAATTTCTTCAGATAAAAAGAGTATCATATATCTGAATAACAAAACCTTAGTAAGGAAACAGTACGTTATTAAACTATTCATAAATTTTAAAGTATAAAATAAAAATTTTACAGACATTATTTACGAAACACTCTTTTAGAAAGAAGTCACGAATTTGTACGTTAAATTAACGTATTCCAGGTTAAATTTAACGGACTTTTTTTTAACGGATAATATTAATATTTTACGGAAGAATTTAACGGAAAAAACTTTTGAATAAAAAATTACGAATTATTACGTTAAATTAACGTATACTTTTAGTTGAAGTTTAACAGAGCTATTTTTTAACGGATGAAAACAAAGTATTACGAAAAATTTTAACGGAAAACTCCTTTGGATCAAAAACTACCAATTTTTACGTTAAATTAACGAACTTTTAGTTAAATTTTACCAACTTATTTCTTTAAGTGTAGCAAACATATAGACATTTGATGTAACTAATCCTAACCAAAATAATACCGGCAACTTTAAAATTAAAAATTCATTTAAATTGAATTAGATGTTTTCCATATTCCCAAAACAATGTTAACAAAAAACAAATTCATGCCTTCAATAAATAAATTAAAATTAATTTTTTTTTTTAATTTTTTTTTCATATTCAAAAATATTGATTAAACCTTCACATTGCATCTCATCTTTAATTTCATAATGTAACTATAGAGATAAATAATATAAAAATTTTCCATATTTATATTTTATCTTCCTGCACTGATTTTAAATTCTACGTACTACTAACTTTTCTACTACCACCGGAAAACGGATATGACTAAACAAATTATAAAATATTAATCTATATAAAAAACAAACTAGTGTTTGTTTAAAAAATTTAGGGAAAACACATTTGTTATTATTTTATACTATCCTAAAACTAAATTATTTAGTGTCAAAGTTTAAAATTAAACACAATAAATCATTTCCGGTACATTTTTTTTTTATTTCACTAAATAAATACGTGTGAAAAAAAGATTGATATACATAAAAATGAAGTTCCTGTACAATGTTAAATAAACGACCATTATTATTTTTATTTATTCATTTTAAAATAAATCCTGAAATATGTGAAATTATTTCTCTCATACGAGATCCTCGATGTATTAAATTGTTAAGCTGCTAAGACTTGAATAAAAAACAACGATTTTTTCATAATAAATTTTTAGACAGTATATGCACACATCTGGTTCACCAAATCATATAAATTCACGATCTTAGAATATATTCCATGCAAATGCATTCTATGCAGTGAAGAGTCATGATTGTTTGGTACCTATTAATCAAATTTGTATTCTATATTTAATTTTATTTTGCAGGAGAATAAAATATTTTATTTATAAAGTTAAGGTATTTTCTTACCCTTTGTTCTTGTATTAGAAGGAAAGTATTGAAACCATTTGAAAGTTTCCTTTTAAAATTTTGAAAGATCGTAATGTTTTTAATTTTAGTTTAAAATTTTATGGAATACAAGTTAAGATCGCCATATTAAATATTAAACCATATAATCATAGAATATAAGAGTTGGTTAATCCATTTTCTACGACTATACATAGTACAGCATAATTAATAAGTGTCACATATTCAGCTACTTAAAGTAAACTTTTCCAAAAATTTTAACTTTAAAATTCATACTAAAATGAAGTAACAAAATGTATAAATAATACTACTGTATGGTAACAATGATTTGTCATAATTAAAGTGCCATTTTATGACAACAAAATGTACAATTAATCTATTCTTAAAAAAAAGTAAAGAATATGAACTATAAATTTCATCAAGATAGCATCATTAATTTTTGGATTATGGTGTTTACGAACGGACATCGCTTAATCGAATCAAGAGGTGACATATAAGTAACGTACAAAAGTTGATATTTTCCTAAACCTACTCTATAAGTGTAGGGAATAAAAAGAGATTTTTTTGAGTAGTTCATAAATACAACATTAAAGTTTTTAGTTAAATTTGTACTTTTATTCTTGTTACAAAATTAGAATTTTGATCTTCAAACTCCGATTGTACTATTTCTACAATTTTATATTTATTCTCCGATTGTACGGGCTATATTTTAAAAAGTATGGAACCCTTTGCCATAATTCTATATTTTTAAATCTAACCTTAAAACTAAAACTGGCGAATTTGCAAAACGGTGACTGGTAATTGGATAAAGCAAATTATGTCAAACTCTAGTCTTAACTGAAGACAGTAATGTCAAAATCTTGTTCGTTTTAGCATTTTTTGATGGATTATGCAATTTAATAAATTTTTTCTATATTTGAAAAAAGTTCTTTCTGATGATAGATAGCATGCTATCCTAACTCCTATGCCTTATGACAATTTGGTATTACTTATTTTGCACTTGACTATTTGACTAATCAGTTTTGCTGTTTTAAGGTATTTACGAAAAAGTTAAAGCTAAATAATCAGTTTATTTCATTTTCCTTTGAGAGAATTTTTATTTTTGATAGTTGACGTAGCGTAAAAACTTTTTCTCTGTGTATCAGCTCATTTTCTATTATATTTAAAAAAAAAATATTAAAAATTGTGTTTATAGAATATATTATCGTGACAAATCACATTTTGACTTTAAATGGTTTAAATGTTATAAGCTTGTCATGGAAAAAGACAAAAATATAACAACAATTTTCATAATTTTTTTACTTTTAAATTTTATTTTAAATTTATTTTTCTACTAAAATTTAAATTATAGCAGATAAAGGTTATTTTTTACAGTATCCTTCAAAAAGGAGGAAGTAAAGATTACATGGCATTTTTCCATTACATGATGTTAATATTTTTGTCTAATGATATGCAAATTTAAGAATGATGGGGCAAATAAGACTGTTAATCTTTTAACGAAGAACTTACAAGAAGTGGATCAGATGAATGAAAATGAAAAAAAAAGGTATTAATGTGAAATTTATTTTGTTTCCTGTACCTTTCAAAGTTAAAATTTATCCTTAATCCTCCTCGCCAACTTGTTACACTTTTTTTTTTGTGTTACAAATTTTTTAGGACAAAGAAAATATATTACTTTCATTATTCTATTATGCCTTGTTGTTTTAATGTTAATTGTTGATGATTTATGTCCAAAGATTAATATACTAACTTTTAAAAGGGAAAAGAAGAGGAAGTCACAAGTTGATAAATTATATAAAAAGCAAAATAGTTGAAAAGAAATGAGAAAAAAATTAATTAAATCATTATCGCAATTCCAATTCGAATTTTTTTTTGTAATATGTTCGTTATAAAAATTTTGCATACTTCTAGGATTAGACAAAATGGTCGTCATTAATAAGTTTGGATTTAGTTATATTTTGATGTGGTACAACAATATTGATTTGTGAAGTACATTTTCTGTTAGAGGCTAGTTATGCTACTTTAAAAGTGAAAACTCAATGTACGCCTCCTACGCTTTGTCAGTTTTATTTTGTTCTAAGCTTTCTACACCTTTTGTGTTTTTGATAACTTTAAAATGTAATGAACGCTTTTGAAATAGAGTAATAAAATAAAAATTTAAGGAAAATTAAAAATGGATATAATAGAGTTAAGTTGTGTTCGAAACATTAATTTTTTTTAAACATTCTTCATTTTTTACTTGTTTTAAATGTCAAACCCGTTAATATCACAAAAAGTTGGCAGCTTTTTATACGTTTACGGATTTTGTATTTGTTAGCTTTCATATAAATCAGAATTTTAAACTTTAACGTCAAAAGCGTTTAGCTTCTTAAAGCACGCATTCTGAGATTTGACATGTTACACGCTTTTGATTTACGAAATTTGAAACAGAAATTTTACCTTATCCGTTCCACTTTGCTTACAAGTAACACTTGCTTTAATACTTGATAAATTTACTTGATAATGCCTATATTTTATACAATCTAAGGTAATGAAAACTAAAAAATGACTATGTTAGAGTTGAACGAGCAAATGACATTAATCTTTTTTCCAGGGAGTATACAACAACAGGTTCTACAACATTATCCAACACGAGAATTGGTAAAATTCTCATTAATACAATATTTCATTCAATAATACTTTAGTCTATAAATATTTATTTATAAATCTTCAATACACGAAAAGCACAAATTTGTACAATTTTCCTTATTTATAAAAATATGAATTAACCCTGTGTCCAAAATAAACCTTTTTGGAGCTTTGGTTTAAAGAGATTTTAGATTTTATGATAGTACTCAAAACTAATAAATCTTCCAGTATAGTCTTTTTTTTTTAATTGGAAAATTAATTAATTAAATTGGATAAAACACAATTAAACTATGTATTTTTAATATCATTTTATTTAATATTAAAAGTTAGAAAGTTAAAAAATTAAAATATGGATCTTAAAACTTTAATAGATGATAATTACCCCGTATTTTTTAAACAATATTTTATCAGATCATAAAAAACCAAGAAGAAAAGTAAAAAAAAAAATTGCAAGACCCAACTATTACGGATTATAAGGTTTTGGGTAAGAAAGAAAAAAAAAGTCAATGTTATCCTTCTGTGTTTTGGAATAAATTAAAAGTTCTAGGTATTCTTGTTTTTTTTCCATTTTTTAGAGTTCACAATTCCGACCCAGTAATTTAAGGATCAATTAAGGTCAGAAAATGTTCCTTTTCAATTTTTTTTTTTACTTTTGCAAAAGTAATTTAAAATTCCCTTTTTTTCGAGGTTTTTTTTTTTTTGTTTTATTTTTTTATTTTTGGATCATTTGACTTGAAATACAATTTCATTTTTTTTTTTGGAAAATGAATAGACGAATATATACAGAATCAAACAGATTTATTCAAAAGTAAAAAAAAATAGTTTTCTTTTTTTTTTCCAGAAATTTGGACTAATAATTTTTTATTTAGAAAAAACCCTGGACAATCAAATGATCCTTATCAAAAGATGATACTTTTTTTTCTAAACTTATACAAATTACTTTATTTTAGATTTTTTGTAATCAAAATCACATCATCATAATCACATCAACTTATGGTATATTCTCATCTACACAAATTATTTTAGAAAAAGTAGAGTTATTAATGAAATTGTACATCCATTTTCATTTTATATTTAATATTCAAATTCAGTTTATGTAAAATGTGGATATGAAATGTTCTAACCTAGAGGCTCAGAACTGGTAGTTGGTTAGTTCACGAATAATCAACTTTTTATAGTCAAATAACCACCGATAAGCTAAACTGGCGAATAAAATTAGAATAAATACTCAGAGCCCAACATCAAGGATTTGATGAGTATTTTAGAATTTATGTTGGTTGGGCATTATAGTTTTACGCCTTCTTCAAGGGTAAATAACAGTAGAATTATTACAAAGTTTTTAGTACTAATTTTCGGATGAGTTTGATGTAGTATTACCTGGAACCACCATATTTTAAAAACTATGATGGCAACTATAATCAAAATGTGAATGTTGCTTAAAGAATAGTAAATAATAAGAGATGATAATTTTGTAGTCTAGTTTGGGCGTAAATATTAATTCAAAATAAAATTTGAAATAACCTTTATTATAAAAATTCTAGATCCAAACAGTTGATTTAACGGCGCCGTGAAATAAAGCCATACGAAATAAAGCCATAAAATGACATTATGGCTTTATTTCGCATTCAAATGCGAAATAAAGCCATATCGCCAATTTTTTCGCGTATGGCTTTAATTCGCATTCAATTGCGAAATAAAGCCATATGGCTTTATTTCGCATTTAAAAATGTAATTTTATTTGTGAAAATAGAAGCAATTTAATTTTCCAAACTTTTTTATTTAAATAGTTAGGAAGGAGTTTTAGAGTTGGTTTCAAAAGCAGGGTTTTACGCTTTTTCCAGAATATTTATATATGTGTATATGTGGGATTCTCAATTAGGAGGGATTTTGGAGTTGGATTCAAAAGCAGGATTGCCGCTTTTTCCAGAATATTTATATATGTGTATATGTGGGATTGTTAGTTGGATTCAATAGCAGGGCTTTACGCTTTTTCCAGAATATTTATACATATGTGTATATGTGGGATTCTCAATTAGGAGGGATTTTGGAGTTGGATTCAAAAGCATGATTGCCCCCTTTTCCAGAATATTTATATTTATTAATTAGGGTTGATTATTTTTTGTATGAAATAGCTATGCCGAATTCTCATGCCATTTTTTTCATTATAGTGTTGGATTCAAAATCTAGTTTCAATAATTGAGTTAGCGGGGGTTCGGGGGCGACAGCCCCCGTAATGAAAATATAATATTATTTAACATGTTTTATTATAGTGTATTAAAAAAATTAGAAACTTATTAATTTTTTTAATGAATTAGGTATCCGAATTCTTATACCATTCTTTTCATTTTAGTGTTGGATTCAAAATCTAGCTTCAATAATTGAGTTAGCGGGGGTTCGGGGGCGGCAGCCCCCGTAAAGAAAATATAATATTATTTAACATGTTTTATTACAGTGTATTAAAAAAAATTAGGAACTTATTAATTTTTTTAATGAATTAGGTATCCGAATTCTTATACCATTCTTTTCATTTTAGTGTTGGATTCAAAATCTAGCTTCAATAATTGAGTTAGCGGGGGTTCGGGGGTGGCAGCCCCCGTAATGAAAATATAATATTATTTAACATGTTTTATTACAGTGTATTAAAAAAATTAGAAATTTATCAATTTTTTTAATGAATTAGGTATCCGAATTCTTATACCATTCTTTTCATTTTAGTGTTGGATTTAAAATCTAGCTTCAATAATTTAGTTAGCGGGGGTTCGGGGGCCGCAGCCCCCGTAATGAAAATATAATATTATTTAACATGTTTTATTACAGTGTATTAAAAAAAATTAGGAACTTATTAATTTTTTGAATGAATTAGGTATTTTTTTTTTTCTTTGTTTACTATTAAACTAGAATTTGTATCAATTTTACTATATGGCTTTATTTCGTAAAATTTTAGAAAATGATATGGCTTTATTTCGCATTCAAATACGAAATAAAGCCATACGCAAAAAAATTCTCGATATGGCTTTATTTCGCATTTGAATGCGAAATAAAGCCATAATGTCTTTTTATGGCTTTATTTCGTATTGCTTTATTTCGCGCCACCTGATTTAACACTTTCTAAATATGATTTTAAATTATAAAACTAATACTGTCGGACATTATGTAAAATTGAGTTAAAATAAAAAAAATTATTCAAGGTTTTTTTTTTATGTTTTTATAAGTAATTTTATAAACTCCTGCATCCACTATATACAGCTCTTCACTTTCTATATGAACGTACACATATGTATTTCATTTGGATACTACTAATTTTTATTAAATCATTCACAGTTTTTTTTTTTCTATAGCATTCTTGACTGTATTATATTCAATATCCTAACATCCTATAAAATATACTTTTGAATATATATTTTTATTTACAGGTAATTTTGTGTATATACTCAAGTATATTATATACGATAGTAGATAAAAATTTAATCTATAGATATACATATATATATCTGAATAGACAATATTTTTAAATCAATGAATGTATCAAAGTATCCATTTAATATATTTCAGATTGCAAAAAAAAAGGATACTTATTGGTTTGCCTTGTTGATGGTATAAATTGGAAATATCATTAGGATTAGATTTTTTTCTTCCATTTCAAGGATCTTCATTTCATATTATTTCAGGAAAGGATAATTGAAGAATAGAAATTGATTTCGAATAAAAACGGGCAAAGTTTTTGATTGGTTTTTAAATATAGGTAGAATTAAGCTGGCTAGTACTGTTTAAACAGCTTTATTCATGTATAAGAAATAGTCCTAAGGAAATAACTTGAAAATTTCTAGTAAAGAAAGATAAAGTCAATTAGATGAATAACTTTTAGCATTATAAAATTAATAATATTTGTAAAAGATTAAATCATTAAAAAATTAAATAAATATTGGCATAATGCTACATTACCAATTGCTAAAGGTGATTGTTCAAAAGCCATAACAAAATGAAGGAAGGTATTGTAATAACAGTTTTGTACTTTTATTAACTATGTGCAATAGTACATAACGATTAACTCAGCGAAGGAACCAAGTCCAGGAGGCTAAATTTCTCTAGGGACTTGCGCCCCAATTTACTAAAAATCCCCCTAATTAAGAATGTTAGTATTTAGTGGTAGAGAATAACAATGATCGGGAACGTAAAAAATCAATGTACGATTTGATTTGATTCACAAAGAAACGTTGAAAACCCAGATAAATGGAAGTATATCGTAAAACATTAGAAAATTTAGTTCAGATGATTTTAGACCAATATTTTGAACTTTGGAAAGAGGGACCATCGTTTTTATTATATATTTGTTACCATCGTTTTACTTTACCTTCAATCAATATATATATAAGAATATAATCGAGTATCATTAAGTACAAAATCAGAAAGCTTGATTTTAAAAACCAGAGCAAACCGTAAACTCTTTGACAACTTTAAGACGAAATAAAATTAATTTCATAAAAACTTTTGACCCAGTCTTCTACTTTTTTAATAAGAAATATCCATTTGTTTCGATTGAAAATGTTTTTATTATCCGGTTTTTTTTTACTTTTATTTGTATTTGTAACAAGCAAATGTAGTAGAAAATCTGGTTAGCTAGGTGTAAAAATTATTGAAGCTATGATGGGTTTATTATTGCTGACCTATTTGAAAATCCCACAAAAAAAAACTTGTAGAACAATCAAGAACGGATATTGCTATTATGTGATAATAACAAAAATCCTTTGAGAGATTGTTGAAATGATTTCACACAATTTTTTCTATATTTCCTATATTAGTATTGTTGTATTTTTCCTTTTGTATTAAAGATGTGACAACACAAATATATTTGATTTTTTTTTATGTTAACATAAAATTTGTTAAATTGAAAATGAAATTCGAATTAACTGAACATGTAAAAATTTTTTGTATAAATTTAAAATTTTTTAGCTTTAACATAGTAGCATAATTTTTTTTTTGTTAAAGGTAATTTTAAACCCTATTTATTCAGTATGGAAGAAATGGTGAATCAGTACTGAAGTTTCGTAAAATGAATTTAACAACAATATAGTACAGTTACTCTCTGCATCGCTTTCTTTCTGTACTTAATAAAATAAAATATTACTTTATTCCACCATTAGTAATTAAGTTATTTGGCGTTAAAACGTAAATGGCGGAAGTTGTAATTATTAAATTTTTCCGTTAAAAAATTTTGAATAAAAAAAATGGGTTGGTGAGTAAATCCACAAACCAAAATTCACAAAAAATAATCCAAAAGCCAAAATCCACAAAAAAAAAATCCACAAAAAAAAATCCAAAAAAAAAAATCCACAAAAAAAAATCCAAAAGCCAAAATCCACAAAAAAAAAAACAACAAAAAAAATGGATGGATTTTAGAGTTGGTTTTAAAATCAGGATTGCCGCTTTTTCCAGAATATTTATATTTATGTAAATTTGAGATTCTGAATTAGGAGGGATTATTTTTTGTATGAAATATGTATGCCGAATTCTTATACCATTTATTGATTCTAGTGTTGGATGCGAAATCTAGCTTCAATAATTTTAATATCGGGGGCTGAAAATATAAAATCCCTCCTAATTCATAATCTCACATTTATATAAATATAAATATTTTGGAAAAAGCGGCAATCCTGATTTTAAATCCAACTCTAAATCCATCCATTTTTTTTTGCTGTTTTTTTTTTTGTGGATTTTGGATTTTTTTTTGTGGATTTTTTTTTTTTGGATTTTTTTTTGTAGATTTTTTTTTTTTTGTGGCAAAAGTCATTATGGATTTTGCTTTTTGTGGATTTACTCACCAACCCAAAAAAAATACTAAATAAGTACCAAAATGGTTTAATTTTTAATAGATTATAACAAATAGTTAAATTAATGTCAGAAAAGATACTGAGAAAGGACTAAGAAAACTACTTAAATTCAATGCTGAAAAAGTATTGAAAAAATGCTGAAAAGAATTACTTTAGTTTACCACCGGAAAAGTGCTGAAAAAACTCCTTCCATTCATCACTGAAAAAGAGCTGAAAAAACTACTTCCATTTATAACTGAAAAAGCGCTGAAATTAAGTAGAAAAACTTTTAATGTGTTAGTGCAAAACTGATGAATTTCTTCTGCACTATTTCTGGGTTATCAGGGACCCTTGGTTTAGTTTAACTGATATGTAAGAAAGAACTTTCAGTATATTAAAAAAAATAAGAAAACAAGAGCGTATTAGTATTCTCGTATATAAAAATTTATTTTAAGAAAAAACTTTGATTTATTTAATAAGTGAGTAAAACAGATGATTCAATTTCCCTAAGCATTGTTTTTTTATAACTTCTTTATCACTTTCTACGCTTTGAAAACTTTAACTTCCACATAACCATAATTCTTTGAAATCTAATTTTAATAATCTTTAGTAGAGAGATTTCAAAATTACACCACTTAAATTATTTATAAATCTATTATATATGTTCTAATAATCATAACGTACCTACTTGAACTTTATTTATAGCAATTCCCAAGGCGTCTAAGTTTCTAAATCTAAATGATTTTTAGGTTGAACAAGAACTGAGAAGTTTGGCATAACAAGTTTTTATGTGAGAAATACGGAAAACGTTTGAAAATTACCCATGCACAATTTAGCGAAAGAAAGTCTAGAGAAACTCTAGACTTTTGTCCTCAAAATAAACTGTCTACACTTTGAAAAGCTAATGGATCGGATATTCCAAAATTTCCTAACTCTCGTTTTAATTTTTCTTGAGACTTTCCTTCAATTACACCGACAAAACTTCTATTAAATTATCTACATGATGTTGAGCAAACTATCCTACTCGTAAATCATAATGCAGATTAAGAAACCAGATAGTGGTCCTATAATAATTCTAAGTAATGTTGTCTGAGCAACTCCATTTTCACAAATCGAAAATTACAATTTTTAAAAACACAATAAATGAATCCTTAAAATATCATTTAAATAAACTTGCAATACAAATTCTTGAATATGATCTTATAAAAAGTTTTTAATCCAGAATCATATCCAAATCCAACTTCGTTCATTGCTATCTAGATTTTTCAATTGCACTCTGAGAATGAAACAGCTACTAATGTGGGATTTAATAACCCCGTTGGTGATACCATAGGAAGGATAACTCTACGACATTGAAAAAATAAAATGCAGGATGACGTTTACACGCGGTTTAAATCTGCAGACAATATTAAAGGTAAAAAATTCAAACAACAGTGCCAACTGATAAAACTGGTTGCTAAATAAAATATTTCTGTATTCTGCAACTAACAGAAAAAAAACTACAGGGGGAGATCCTTGGCAAATGCCAAGTGAACTAGACTTTTCTATAAAAACTACATTTAAACATTTGGATTATACAAAAAACTTACAAAAAACCAAACGCAAGGATCAATAACTGATTTTGCGACTAAGAACACATCAACATTGCAACAGGAGTATAAAAATAAAAAATTTTGAGTGATGATAGTGATATTCAATTGGTACTTTAAAAAAAAATATACATTGCTGATTAACGATGAAATAAATATCTAGAATTTGTCTTAATGTTAACTTTTATTCTTGATTTGATATATTTTATGAGTTAAATATGTAATATAAAACCATCAAATTTTATATGATAATGTTTCTATTTTTGTTGATTTCTGGGATGTGAAGCTAATTCCCTACTTTTTTATGCACTTTATATCTTTTTTTATGTGATTTATTTTTGGACGGATTTTTTCGGAACGTACTCATCGTATAAAAAGAGAATTAGGTGTACTTGAATTTCATTTCCACTATCATTTTATACATATATATAAAAAAAATTTTAAACGGAAACGGAACTGCACTAATTGTGATAATTATCATAATTGGATTATTATTTAAAACACATTCAATTTTGTACAATAGTAAAAGATAAAACACATTCAAATTAAACTGCATTAATATTGTTATTAGTTTTTAAAAAAATATATAAAACATTGATCTTTATTCAGTATTCTTTCCAAAATCTTTTGGGGCACATTTATAAACTGTTCTTATTTACTTACAACTTATCTTTGTAATAAAATTATTTAAAGATTCTCTTCATAAACAGAAAAAAATGGAGGACTTCATTTCTTCCTATTTTGCTTGGCGCCTAAAAATACAATAAATTTCTTTTATAAACTTTCCCAATAAAAAATTCCTTATACAAAATTAAAATATATTTAGAAATTGAATAACTATTACAAACCTACAAATTATTTCGAAGAATTGAAATTGTACTTTACTATAGAAAGAAATATCACTTAAATATTCACTCCCATATAGTCTTTAAAACATTCACTTTCACAGTCTCTTTAAATAACAAATTTAAATTTCATATTCTTTTACTTCCTGCAAATGATAAAAGACTAAAAAATCGACTCCTTTTTTTCTAATAAATAAATTCAATGTAATAAAAAAAAGAGATGGAGAACATAAAACAAAACCTAATAGACAAAGTAGTGAGAGTTTACTACAATGGTTTGTGTCTTCAACTTAAATAATTTAAAATGAAATTTCTCAAATATAACTGCCTCTCTCCTTTATACTTTTTTTATTTCCTATTAACTTAAATTGTAAAAAAACAACAAATTGGAGAACGCCATAAATCCTGTTCATGACCAAAACAAAAAAAAGGACGAGCACTCAACAATATGGTCTCTTTCTACCACACTTAGTAGAATTTTTATTTTTGGTAGCACGTACCACGTGGCCTTCATTTCGTTTAAGGGTAAAAATAAAACTAGATAATAAAATTTAGAAAAAAAAGGAAATTTTAGAACAACTAATTTTTAGTACAATTTTTTTTTTATTATTCATTCCTGAATTAAGGATTTAAACAATGTTGCTGTTTATATGGTTGTAATCTTTTAAAGTTCTGAACTTATATAAAACAAGTGAGAAAGAATAAGAGCTTTGTTTTTATATCCCGTGAGAAAAAAAAATTTATAGAAAATGTTTTAAGGTTTATTGTTTGAAAATTTTCTTTTATCTTGGAACAATACTTAGATTGTTAGAAAAGCACCTACACAAAACTACTTTATGTACACAACAACAGAATGTCAAAGATGTCACTTTTAAACTAGCACTGTGTAAAAATTTCTTAAAAAATATTTCTAAAAATGAAACAAATTTTTAAATGGTTTTTAATTTTTATATTATTTTCAAAAACTTTAAATTGCATTAGTGTTAATAATCATGCCTATCATTGAAAACGCAAACGTGATTACTGCGGAAATAATTCAGATCCGCATTTTTTCCCGCCGTAAAAAATTTTTCCATCATTGTAAACACATAAAAAAGCGTAGCGGTAAAGTTTTATAATATTTAAATTTTTGAAAAAACTTTACCGTATATTTTTAACTCAGCTGTTCAAAAAATCGAAATTTTATATGATCTTTCAAAAAAATTTGAATTTCATACAAAACAGTTTTATTTTAACTCAGTTTTATTTGTTTTGAAAAAATTAAAAGTAATTCTAGTTTATGTTTTGGAAGTTTTTCAAAGGACTTTGTGCTCTAAATGGATAACAATAAAAATTACAGAAACAAAGAGAAGCGAGACTTTATTGTAGAGAGAAATGTGGGATACATAAGGTTATTATTGTTTAGTTGAAATGATGGTAAGTTGGATAGAATAAATTTATTGCATTTATTGTAAAACATTAAACAAAAATATGGTTCTGGTAGAAATATTGTCGAAAGAACTATTGTTGTATGGAAAAATTGATGTAGGTGTTTACTACTCAAACTCAACAGCCATTAATTTGTATGAATCCGTAATAAAATTACTGCGGATAAAACATGTCAAAATGTTGATACACTGATATTTTAGAATCGCGGTGTAAACACTTGAAAAGTTTAGTATGGTTGTAAACTTGCGAAAATACTCCCCGAAAAAAAATCGATCTAAAAAGCAATATTAGTTAAATAGTAAATTCAAAATGTGAGGTTGTTTAACGTTGTCATTAAGTTCGTCTTAAAATAGAAACTGTTTTTGTATATATATTTAACTATATCAGAAATATATTTAACTATATTACAGTTCGTTTTTCAGTTTTCTTTCCGGTTAACAAACGAATGATGAGTTGATAATGGGATTTTATTGTAAAAGGCGCTAAAAAAACCATATTTTCGTAAAGTTTTCCTTTAAATATTACTTTATTATTATTTCTAAAGACAAACTTTTGAAAATTTAACATTCTTTGGAAAACGATTTTTTTTTTTATAATGATTAAAATATTAAAACTATACTAATTGAAAAAACAAGATAACACAATCGATAATGGTATTCATGTTTTTAAAAATAAACGATTATTGATTGTTAAAATATTATTACTTTAAAAATATTTTTATAAAATAATAAAAACTGAAAGGAAGTAAAGAAATAATATTATAAACTTATATAAACAAACATCATAAAAAAATGTTATTTAAAAGTTTAATACTTAAAAACATCATTTTCTGAAAATTATCAAATATCATATTAACGCTTCTCATTTTGTTTTGAATATTTTTCAAGAATATTTTTCTTTAAATCAGGCAAAAAGTTTTTTAAACATTTAAATCTCAGATAAAACGAGGAAGAGTGTAGTAGAGTAGACTGTGTCAACTCTGGGATACCCGTATGACCGTAACATATACATTATATCATTCGGTTAATTACTTTTGGCAAAATTTCAAACATTCAGCTTTATTAGGTGTAGAGTAATGCTCATATAAAAGAAGGAGTTGTATGGCAGCTACTCGAACCCTTTGCAGTAGACCAACCAAATTTTGCAGTAACTTTGGCCATTACACTAAACTATTTTTGGCAAAATTTTAGACACCCAGCTTCATTTGGTGTAGTGTAATGTAATCCTCATATAAAAGAAGGAGTTGTATGGCAACGGACGGACGGACAGACGGACAGAGGGACGGACGGACGGACGGACGGACGGACGGACGGACGGACGGACGGACATACATAGCTAAATCGATTTATTTTTCGATTCTGATCCGATCCATACACTTGAGTCTATATCTACCCCCTACCTTCTCTGCGTCACAAACGTAATGGCAAATTTATTATACCCTTGGACTATATAGTCATACGGGTATAAAAATATCAAAATTGGTAAAAGAGAATTATGTCAAATGAAATAGACACTTTATTCTCCTAATTGAATGAATTGACAATTTATGATAAAGTGGGTTTTTTTCATTTAATAATCTTTAAAAATTCATTTCTTTTTTAAAAGAATTTTAACTTTGATAACTTTTACTTTAAAAATAAACTTGATTTTATTTCATCTTTTGTATGGTATTTTATTTTCTATTTTTTAAGTACTGTACACCCGATTTCTTTAAAATGAATGTTTCTTCGCTTCTGTTGTTTTAGAAAATAGCGACTTTCTTCAATTCTACGCTATATATTATTATAGTTTTTTTAAAGTGCTCTAAATAATTTAAAAAAATATGTTTTCCATATTTGAAGCTTTAATTTGAAGTACTTTTTATTAGACTGACCAACCGTACTCTTTTGAAGAGTACAATACTGTTTTTTCACTGTAATGTAGCTTTAATTTTGTACTCTGTGAACTCTTTTTTTATCATTACATAATTTTTTTTAATTTAGTTTCGATTTTTATCTAACTTTAGACATAAATATCAAATCTCAGATGCAAAAGTTTTACGAAAGTACGAAATTCATTCACATTTTGTAATTTTGTCGCTATGAACACGAATGCTGCAGTTGAACGGATATAATGCAAAAACCGAAAATATCAATTAAATACCAAATAGCACAAATATTTTTCAACATTTTGAAAAATGGTCACATTATTTTTTTAGGTCACCTTAAAAACTGGTCACCTTATTTTATTTTATATTGATGGGGAAATACACATTTTTTATTTACTCTACAAATTGTATTTTAAATCAATTTTGCTGTTTTTTTCTAAATTAAAAATTAACTGCTGTATATTTCATCAACATCATGTTTGACACCGTCAGAAATAGCTGTCAAATACACAATTTACGAAAAAATCTAGTATCTTAAAAGGGACAAGGCATTTTTATTTTTTTTTTTTATCTTTAAGCAACCAATTAAAATAATCTGCATGAAAACAAGTATGCTATCCATTTATTTACATTTTTATGAAGACTCGGCGATTGTCGTGATTATCTATTAAATTACTTAATCATAAAAAATAAGAGGAAAAAAAAATTAATGTGTAAATTAAGTTACTGCTAATCTAAATTCATAAAAATTTTTTATTTTATAACTTTTTATTGTTTTAACAATGAAATAACATTTTAATAGAATAAATTAATTTATTCTATAAAATTAAAAAAAAAAAATCCGTAATAATTTAAAGATTACAACACATTTATTTCAAATTAAATCATAATGATTTTCTCTTCATTATCACAATTTCTTCATTCATTTATATATATATATATATATCTCTATATATATATACACATTTATTTAAATATTGCTTTAAGAGTAGCAGAGAAGTTTATTTCTTAAATATATTTTCATATAAAAAAAAATATAGAAAAACTGAAAATAAATCGAAATTTTTCTCTTACAAAAAGAAAATTTTCTTTATTTACTTGTTTGTTTTGCATGCTATTCATCTTTAAATTAATATTATCTAATAATAGGAAACAGAAAATAAAAAATACGATTACATTAAAAATAATAAAAACTAATTAATTTTCGTAGCGAAAAAATTTATTTGATATTCATTTTAATTACTAACTGTGACTATAGAATATTTTTTATACAACTTATAATTAATTCTTAAGTTCTTTCTATAATATTCACACATAAAAGTGTGATTGTTTTCCTATTGACATTTTCGTTTGTTATTAACAAAAGATAATAAGTAATTCAAAAAAACATATATATGTAGAACCTTTAATCAAGAAAATATAATATAAAACAATAGAAAGTCTTTTGATCTTACACTTTTTTTTTAAATTAGTACCAAGTGAATGTGACGCCTAAAATTATGCCAAAAATCAATTATTATTTGCCGTATGACAAGTGTAAGTGTAAAAATCAAATTTTGTTTTTCTGAATCAATTAGAATGTTGCCGTTCTAAGTAAGAAAATCGTTTCAACATTTTCTTTGTTTTTGGTAATTTAACTTTTAGTGTTTTATATTCGCGCATCGTTATGTTAAATTATTTTTGAATTTTTGAAAAACAAATATGTTAAATAAAGAAAAATAATTTTATTGAATTTACTAGAGATAAGATAGTATCAGGAGTTCATAGTTAAGACATACGACTTTTTTGCTAGGCAATACTAGATTTATTAAGTTATTACAACTAATACATAGATGCGATTTAGATATTAGATATATTAGTTTTAAATTTTAAATGAAGACATTTATCTGATGTCAAAGATTCCATTATCCCGAATATTCACTTTTGGCGCTTATGACTTTTTACCTTAGCGCGGAAAAAGAATATGAAGCCTAAGTAAAAAAAAAAATATTTAATGAATTTAACCGCATTTACAAAACAAATAGGTATCTAAAAAAGATCTGGTCTTAATTTGAATTGAACCCTGCAACCTAAAAATGAATATAATTCGTAAGCCCCGTTCTAACCAACCGACCACTTGTTTACTTATAATTTTCTTGCTAAGTGTTAATTTTGACAAAAGAGGCACATGAATTATCGGCAGTTTGTTAAATATTAGATTAGAAGGAGAAATTATACCCGAAAATATAAATTAACATTTTAATAATGTTTTATTTTTGGTTATGTTTATGTATATAAAAAGTATGTTCCGTGTATAAATAACACTTAGCATAACATAGGGTACGCTAATCAGCAGCAGCAACAGGAAATATATTTATTATATTTAGATGAGGGACTATGGCTGAATGACATATCATGACTTTGCTATGAATTGGGAAACGTTGCATTGAAAATTTTTAAATAAATTTTATAAAAAATATGTATAGACGTTTTGAAATATAATTTTAAGGCATTCTCAAAAATTCAATAAAATAGTACATCAATGATTTAATTTTTTCATGATTTCCCATACTTTTCCTATATACAAAAACATAAAAAAAATTTGTAAATCGCTTAAGTGTTTCTGTTTCTGTTCCTATTGTTTTTGTTTTCTGTTTTGCGTTTTTTCACAGTATTATTCATATTTTTTTTTATGCTTACAGATAATGAAACACATTAAAACCAAAAAGAAGCAACAACACATACAGCAGCGTCAGCAGGTTTTGCTTCTACAGAAAATATTATAACCATATTTACAAATATATAAATGATTTTATTGCCACCAGTGTGTCTGGTGAATTTAAATCTCTAATTCTTCTTGCTGAGAGTAAGCAAGGCAAGAATATAAAAATTTTGAAATATATTAGATAATCATTTGAAAAACAATATAACAAAATAAAAAGAAAACATTGAAAATATATAGAAAATGAAATAAGAAAAATAAAATTGAAAAACATCTTCTAATACAAAAATCATCCTGTCTTTAACTAATAAAAAAAACAGTCAAAATATAAAAAAAATTATTAAAAACATAAATATTAAATTATTGTGGCCATTTTTATGGCATTGATCGTATTTAGACATACATCATCATAAAATTGTTTTACAATTTGTACAACATTAAAAAGTATTAAGAAGGATTGGAAAAGGACGACGAAATGTTTTAAAAAAGAAAAAAATATTTTGTTAAAAAAAGAGAAACACATACAAAAACTCGCAAAATAAAACTTATAAAATTTATTAAAAAATATCGAGTAAATGCCAGCACGAAAATCAAAAAAATGGCAATCACGAAGAAAACCGTCATTGGGACAACTCCGTCGAGCTCATCCAGCATCTGGTGCAACATGGAATGTTCAGGTTGTTCGTGGAAAAATGACTTCAAAATGTCTGTGGCATGCATGTCGTGCTCTAATATTAGGTATTCTTTTAATGTTAATGGGTGCCAGTATGGCAACTATTGGTAAGTTTATTTTTATATATATATTTTTATAAATATTTAACTTGGGTTGGATACAATTCGATTTCGCGTTTCAAATTTTCGTGTGTCAAACTCTCGCGATTCAAAATCTCGTGACTCAAAATCTAGTGTTTCAAAATCTCGTGGTTCAAATTCTTGCGTTTTAAAATGTGGAGTCCTGGCACAGACGCTTAAAGTCCGTAATAGACAGAAGTCATATTGGATTTTATAAACTAATTCATGAATTGTCAGGAGAATTAATGTTGACTAAATTACGGGTAAATAAAGTTAAATTGGGAGAACAAACATATACAAAAATTTACAAAAATATAAAAAGACTAATAAAAAAAAAAAAATATTAAATGTATTAGGGCATACATATTTCAATATTTAAGCATTAAAAAACATTATAAAATAGTGGAGGCTGGCGTCTTCAAACCCCCACTAACGAAATTATATTGAAACCAACTTTAGTATTTTATTTAAAACCGAAATAATAGATTTGCCAAAATACTATTGTAAATTTTGTGTTGTGACATTGTTATTTTCTCAGCAGTAAAAGGAAACAGAGATATTCGAGGTGGAATTATTAATAGCGAAGGATTTTGCCTTTGTTAATTAATTTAAAGATAAGAAGTAAGAAATGAAAATAAAATGGTCCATAAAATTTAAATTTAATTATCTTATCTTATTATTAAAAACTTTTTTATTTATTCCTTTTCCACTCCTTTCAAGAGTATACGGCATTCGCCGAGTCTATTTATAGACTAGGCCTCAGTGTCTTTAATCGTTATATTGACTAATCCGTTGAACTCGGCTGGACGTATTGTATAAGATTATAAATACACAAAGGTTAATTTAGTGTGCCATCTTATCTTATACAAGAGTTAATTATATATTTTTATGAAATAATATTTTATATTACGATATAATTATACAATTTTACGATACTTTTTTATTATATATTATCTGACAGGGTTTGAACCAAGACTTTCAACATGATCCTTACACTACGCCATTGGTCAGATAATTTAAAATTTAGCATTTCTTTATTCGTAAACCAAAACTTTTTTTAATAAAAACTTTTTATAAATTTTAAGAATGCTGAAGAAAACAATTTTATATTAAACATTTAATACTATTAAAGAGTTAAAATATATAAATGTACACATTTTTAATGTACTATTAAAGGACCAAACAATAAATTAATAAAGAAAACTCCATTTAATAAAAATTCCAGTTTTAATGCTTTAAAAGATTTATGGAATATTTTCGCACTTAAATTTTCATTAAATATTCCGCCATTTTATTTTTTTAATTAAAATAAAGTAAAAATTTAACAAAAAAATATTAAGAATATTAAAATTTAATGAGTTTTTATTAAATTTTATTGTATTTTTAAATATTTGTCAGAACTTAACTTCTTAAAAAATAAAATAATGCCATTAGTTTTTTATTAAAACAAATCTGCGTTGAGTTGAACATGGAACAATCGGAATACATGAGATGAATATTAAAAAATACAAAGAAGTTTAATTTAATGACAATTGAAATATTAAAGCAATTTTTATTAAAATTAAAATTTAAAAAATTTATAAGAGCGAACCATTTATTAAATTTAAGATGTCTAAATTCTAAGTATTATATGTATAAAGGAGCATAATATTACTTAATAATGTAACCATTTTTTTTTTAAATAAATTTAATACAATTGCTTTGCAGTATTCTTAGAAATGAGTAATTGGATAAGGCGTCTCAAAAACTCAGCCATTTTAAGATTTATGAATTTTTTTTCTCTATTAATCCCTAATTTTTTTTTGTTTTTTTTTTTTACTGTATATTAACAACAACAAAACTGACAACCATCTTATGGAATTATTTAATACATTGAAATCAACGAACATAAAATTAACGACCAAAGGGATTTTGTATTAAAAATACTGTTTTATTAAATTTCTCAATAATGATATTCAGAATACTTTAATTTATGTTTTTTGTCAAAAATAAGTATTAAGAAGCTTACATATGTTAAGCAAATTACATTTATGTAGAATTTAAGTGGAAATTTTGCAAATAACGCCATATATTGCCACTAAAAAATTTCTTATAAATTACATCAGAAATATCTGTGTAAGTTGCAAGTACATAAAAGACGTTTAACGGCGGAAATCTATAAAGCCTATAATATTTATAAATTCAAAAAGAGTATTAAGATATAATTGTATTTTCCTATGTAACATTAACTACAGGTTACTTAGAATATTTGTGGCTTAAGTTTGAATATACCAATGCCAACTCTTTTTAAATATTCTGCTATTTTCCTGCACACTTCGAAGATAAGAATCCGAAGATTTTTCGTATGAAATATTATTAGCTCAAACCGCTTCTATTAGTTGCTTATTGATCTGTTTTGAAAGCTAACTAGAGGATTTAATCTATTCTTTTGAAAGAGCAATTTTAAGACAAGCTAAATTTCTGAGTTTCTACAATATTTAATAAAAAGAAAAATTAATTAATAAAAATTTGCATAATGAATAATGCACACGAAAAATGTTTCAATTAAAATGAAATGACACCGAAAATACATATATTTAATGTATATGTATATATAATACTTTACTTATTGGAAACAAAATATATCTGACATATTTAAATATATTTTGATTCACAAAATTCAATTTTATTGTATATATATTTTATTTTACACAATTTAATTTTTTTCCATTTATTTCATGTAATGTAATCGTATTTTTAAAAAAAAAAAAGCAACATGAAAATGGAAAATGAAAAAATAAATAAAAATGTTAACTGTAATACAATATTGTTACACTCATTGTTATAACGTTCAATCAACACGAAACAATCAATTATTTTTAATAAAATAAAATAATAAAAATGTGAAATGTATTTTTTTGACGTTAACTCAAAAATTATTTACTTTGTTCTTCTAAAAAAACACACTCTCAGGAAATGAGCAATTTGATCAATTTTAAATCCGTCAAACTGTAATAAACATTAAACACATACAACATTTCAAAACTTATCTATGTTTTCTCAAAATTGAAATAATACTTGACGTTTTTGAAGTATTTGAATTGGTAGTGAAACAATGAACTAAACAAAATAAATTTTAAAAATAATATTTAAAATTTATTTGAACGAAAAATAATAATAATATGTACATATGTATATTGTTTTTAAAGAAATCCAATATAAACTTAAGAAATAGATATTATTGGATTGAATAGATCTTTACATTTAACGTAATATAAAAAATTCAATACATATTAAGAATTCATAAAAAAGTTTAATATATTTCATTTCTAAAATTATTAGTGTTTATTTATAGTATTAGTGTTCTGTAAGACATATTGAAATGGTTGAAAATATATTAGTAATATTGTAAGGTAATACAATTCATACAAAATTGCTGAATAAAATGAAAAAGGTAAATTCACATTTTTAAATCAGGCTTTCACACTTATTTGACATTTGATTTTTTTTATAAGACTTTAAGTTTCAAAAATTGTTTGCTTGTGAATAAAATAAAAAATAATGTAGTGTCGTTTCTTGTTATAAAAATTTAAAAAAATTAAACGTTTCCTATAATATAATTTTTACAATAAATATTTTTTACAAAAAATATGACATTTTTAAGAACTTTTTAGCACATTTTCAAAAAATTTTGTAAAAATGTGCCTATATAGATTCACTCTGTCCGTCCTTCCGTCCGTCCGTATGTTTCCAAACCGTTTACACCGGTTAGAATAGAGTTAAATTAGAAAAAAAATTAACCACGGACAGGTATCCCAAAAAAAAATAATTTTGTAGAAGATCTTTTTTCTGTAGCCTCATCCGTTACGGAGCTACAGCCCCCAAATTTGGAAAAAGCCTAATTTTTAAATTGTTATAACAAGAGTTCTGTTAGGTGTATTTGGAATGTGAAAACGGCAAAAGATAGCTGTTCTTATAAAATTTACAAATTTTTAAAAGGTAAATGTTTATGGTTGCCATACGGTACTAAAATTTATCATTATTATTATTAGATAATAAAATTAGGGGTGAAATTTAAAATTTTGGTGGAGTTCATAATAGATATCCTAGAACCTGAAAAAATGGAAGAGTGAGATGGGCAGATCCATAGTAAGTTTGCTAAGTAAAAATTTGGGAACCTTCCCCATTGAAGGGCTACTAGGTCTTAAGAATTAAAACTTTTATGCTTTTATAAAACAGTAACTTATTCACCAGTGGCAGTGTATGTTTTCCCAAAATTAAACGTTAACATTGAAGCTTCATTATTATATTTCGCTCTTGTTCATTATTATATTTCGCTCTTGTTCTAAGTATTGATTTCATTATTATTCATAATTAATAAATTTATGAAATAACTAAATTATAATATTATTATTTATTTTTATACATATTTCTATAATATCTATAAAATTATCATTTATTTTAATACATATTTCTATAAAAATAAATGATAAAATACTCAGTAAAGAAACCCTATATAATTTAGAAAATGTGCTTTTTAAAAACCCTTGGTTTTTTTCTTCACTTTTTTTCGAAGATTCGATAGTACATTTACTGGATGATGTCGATCTATTTTGCCAGGTTACAGTTTGTTAAACTGCTTTTTGATTGATAAATGATAAGTTGATTTGTATTTAAAATTCAAATGTTAAATTCCTAATCCCAAAATAAAATAATTGTCCAACACATAATTTATATTTTGCATTTGTTTTAAAGATTTAAATCTAATTCAGGTTTTTGTAAAATCATAGTTGATACTTGTTTAATAGATTAAGTACTTATTTATCATTTTAGGTAATAATAAACACCTTACGGTTGATTTTGTAAGCCTGAACATGCTTATGTCTTTGAAAAATCTATTTGGCTGTACCTAGATGCGTAAGTGGTGCAGATTTCATGTTTAGAACGACTTAGGTCGATCCTGAGAGTTTGATATGATAAAAAATTAATTCTGTCATGTGATTTAGCTCCCATATCAATTTATATAAATATTAAAACAATTACAGAAATCATTGTAAAATCAATTTAAAAGTTATAACTTGAAAATTGGATATTCCAAATATTAGAAAGATCTAATTATTTTTTTTTCCTTTCATAACACAAAAGTTGTGCGATTTATATTCATAAATTTATTAGCAAAAATTATAACTTAAAATAAAAAAAACGCTCCACCATCAATACCTTAAATACACTTACCAATCAACAAAATTGGTATTCATGAAAACCAAGAATCAAAATTAAATTTTCTTTCAATAAACATAACACTAATTGAATTAAAAACGTGTTCTACATGTCATTAGATTTTTCTTTATTTTTATAAAAAAGATTTATTTTAACAACCCTAATTGAAGAAACCTAAGCCTCTCCTCCTCTAACTTTTTTTTTTTTTTTTGAAACGCAGTAGAATTATTAGGGACTTATAAAACGACAAATATTACGTGAAAAGAGTTGTACTGATAGGAGAAGTAAGAAGGTTATTAAATCCTTAAAAATATGTCATATCCTTATCTAGAATATTTAAAAGAAATTGTTTTTTTTGTCTGTTTTTTTCATATCTCGGAAATTTATTTGCAAGAATAAGAATTTAACACACGAAAAAGGAAAAAAAAAAAGGGAATGACTGGAAGAATCCGAATCTCTGTCATGTGATAAAATACTTAAGAAAAAAAAAAAAAACATCTGAACGAAATACTTTGACATTGATTTCCGTTTTAATGGATTTTAAAAGATATCGTTTCTATACATGTTGATACCAAAACAATATATATATTTGTACATGGGTTTAAATATCCTTGACATATGACACATGTACTTATTTACATAACGTACGTGCCAGGCAATTTTTCACCTTCAGTATTTCTATTTAAAATTTAATAAAAAAAAATAAAAAAACTTCATACATTGAAAATATATTGAAAGATTATGAAATGCCATATTATTGAAAGGATTTTCTTAAATTTATATTAAACAAAACCAAAAAAAAAAAAAATGGAGATTATTGGTTACCCCAAATTTTTGTGTGATTTACCCTTTGAAAAGATTTTAAGAATTTTGTCAATTTTTAATATTTTTTTAAGAAATTTTTAATAATAAGGTTTTCCTCATTATTAAGTAATTATATTTAAACATTTTACTATTAAAATTTCTATTAACAAGTTAATTTACATTATAAAAGATTAAATTATAATAATAAAACCTAATTATATTCACATTCATTTTAATTAAAAATTTCAAATTGAAGATGCAAGATTTTTGAGTATATTAATTAATTTTCAAGCTATAATCCTATTTTAGATAGTTCAAAATACTATTGGAAGTTGGTTAAGTCGGATTTTATTGAGCATTTACTAATTTACAATAAACAAAATTTTTGATACATACATTACATTCACAGAATATTCTGTTGCATCAAAAGCCTAATCTTCAACAAAGAAATCTAAATCTACTATTCTCCTGGTAATTCTATGCCATTTGAAGTATATAGCAGATTCTTTAATTGGCATTGCAGAAGGTATTACAAACTGAGGATGCTTATTAAATATTTCTGAAATTTTTTCACAAATACATTATTCAGCTGTTCGAAGCTTTACGACTAGAACTCTTTATGAGCTTTAGTGACTCTTACCCTTTTCCTTGAGGATCCTTATTAAATATTTCTGAAATATTTATTTTTTTCATTTTCAGAATTTCTTCACAAATCATTATTCAGCTATAGTTCGAAGCATAACGACTGGAACTCTTTACAAGCTTCTGTGACTTTTATCGTATACCCAATACTAAATACCAATGCCTATTTCCGCAGAACAGGTGTTTTCGAAAGTAAAAATACTGTTGCAGGATTTATAGCTGATTTATTTGTTTTTCATATTTATTTGTAAAAATACACATTATATATAATGCCTAAATTAATGAAATAAAGAATTTTCATTGAAAAAAAATTTTTCATTAAAATAAAAAATATCTTCATTAAAACAAAAATGTCTTCGTTTAAAAAAAAGTCTTCAACCAGAGTAAAAAAAAAAAATCAAAGTCTTAGTTAAAGTAAAAAGGTATTACATATATTGTTTCAAATTTCCTACAGTCGATGCAAGAAACTTGAGTGATTTCGAAACAAAAGTCAAAAACACTTAACACAAATGTTTTTAATTTTGAGGTACATTATGATTTTTTAGAAGTCTGTGGAAACTTTTAATTTTTTTTAAAGTTGATTATATTGCAAGGCTGAAGTGAATATTTACTATGCATAACTTTGAGAACTAATTTGAATACATATTTTGAATACATATTTAGTAATTTTAACTCAAAATAAAGTAAAAGAATATAAAGTTCCTTTTAATTTTCTCATATAAACCCTAAATTAATATATTTTATAGGATACTATGCAGATCATCTATCAATGGGACATGAAATACGTGGTAATGCAACAGTTCGTGTTAAAAATGAATCAAGAGGTTTTCATTTAAATAATTTATCATATGCTGGTCCAATTGTTATGGGTTTTGGTGGTTTTATAATTGTTGCTGCATGTGTTATGACATTTGAGGCACGCGATTCAGCTGCAAAAGTTGTACCAGCACGTTTTAAAATTTCAACCAGCAGTCGATCAAATATTCGTAGTAATTCAAGTAGTGGTGCATCAAATCGACGTGCTAATGGTAAGCACATTATTTAAATATTTTCTTTTATTAGCAATATCCAGTATGTAATTTTTTTACATGAACTGTTTTTTTTTTTTTCTTTTATTGAATAATGAACTCAGTAGTATTAATGTACTTGAAATATATTTAAACTTATTTCAGTTTTTTCTTTAACATTTAATATATGCATGAACACTGTTGGTGGCAGAAACCTTAGTTATTATTATTAAGAGTATATTAGGGATTTTTATTTCGCAAATGCTATCCCAGTTTGAAATTGAAAAAAAGACATAAAAATAAAAAAAAGCATAATATGTATGTTTTTATATTCTTAATGAAAAATTATATTAGAACTATGTGTAAATTTAATTTTTTCAAAAGACATGGGCAAAATATTTTTATTTTATATAATTCAAATGAATATAAAATTTTGAAGAAATAATAACTTCTTTTGATTTAATGTACCCTTAAAAGTCAGTAGGTGCTATTTCCATCAGATTTATTTCGCTAAAGTATTTTCTTAAAATATTTTCTTTTCTATAATTAAAAAGGATACCGGATACAGAAAAAAACAATTATACACCCCTATTCTAAATTCCCTCGTAGAAAATTAAATTTGCAATGGCAACTTTGACGTTTGAATTCATTTTTTTAAGTAAATATTATGATTATTGTTTTCAATTTTGTTGTAATAATTTTTTAAAAGAGATTTAAAATATTTTTATAAAACAATGTAAACTAAACAATTAAATAAAAATATAAATTCATTTAAAACTTTTTATTTATATGTACAGAAATGAACTGATCACGAAATAATATAAAGTACGAATATGGTACGAATGAATATTTCTTTCGTAGATTATTGCAGTTTTCGTAACGCTAAGTCGGAATTAACAATAACTTTTTTGTAGATTATCTCCGACTTAGCCGTACGAGGGAGTTTAGAAAAGAAGTGAATGTCTAATAATATTTAGTCAAATCCTTCCAGAAAATTATGCAACACTGAAATGAATATAACGTCCGATCATTTTATTTAAAACTGAGAAAGTTTTATAAAAAGTCCAATCGGAGGTATTGTATACCACGTCTTAAATGAAAATAGCTAATGTTTTTACAAAAATTAAATTACTTCATGAAATTTGAGGAACTGATACCTATACTGATACCTGATACCTATGGTTAGGCTCAATTTTCAATAACCTAAAGCATTCGTTCAAAAAGCTAAAATAATCTTACCATGATAGTATATTTTTTGAAATTTTAAAGTTTGTAAAAAATTTTCCTTAGAAAACAACTTTAAAAAAATTCAATTTTATTTTCTGGAATTTAAATTCAAAAAGATTGCAATAAAGACTGCATAAAAAAATTTTTTATTATTATACCCGTATGACCATATAGTCAAAGGGTATAATAAATTTGCCATTACGTTTGTGACGCAGAGAAGGAGGGGGGGTATATATAGACTCAAGTGTATGGATCGGATCAGAATCGAAAAATAAATCGATTTAGCTATGTATGTCCGTCCGTCCGTCTGTCCGTCTGTCCGTCTGTCCGTCCGTCTGTCCGTCCGTCTGTCCGTCCGTCCGCACGATAACTCAAAAACTAAAGTAGCTAGAATCTTGAAATTTTCGCAAATTCATTTTTTTGCAATAGCCGTCATCGCTATTTAAATGCAGCCATTTTGGTCCATGGGTTCGGGTAGCTGCCATACAACTTCTTTTTTTATATGAGTATTTCTCTGTACCTATTACAGCTGCTTGTCTGAAATTTTGCCAAAAGTAGTTTAGTTTTATGGCCAAAGTTTCTGCAAAATTTGGTTGGTCTCCTGCAGTGGGTTCGTGTAGCTGCCATACAACTTCCTACTTTATATAAGCATTACTCTCCACCTAATGAAGCTGGGTGTCTGAAATTTTGCCAAAAATAGTTTAGTGTGTTGGCCAAGGTTACAGCAAAATTTGGTTGGTCTATTGCAGAGGGTTCGAGTAGCTGCCATACAACTCCTTCTTTTATATGAGTATTACACTAAACTTAATAAAGTATGTTTGAAATTTTGCCAAAAGTAATTACCCGGATGATATAATGTATATGTTAAGGTCATACGGGTATCCCAGAGTTGACACAGTATACTCTACTACACTCTTCCTCGTTTTTGTTTTATCTTTCCAGTGTGTTGTTCTGAACACATTTTGATATATAACAAAAAACTTCTTTATAAAAAATTTTCTAAATCCAAAAAAGGACAACAAACCATCCATCCATAAGAACATAGAAATAAAATTATATGAGATTTTATTTTCGTCAACATTCGAATCTTACACGAAATTGAATCAAACATTTCCCATATTTTGTTTTTAACTTACACCGTATTTTAAATTTATCTTTTGGAAAATATAAGAAACTAAAAAGGAAAACTGAAGTGGTTTTTGTGGAATTTAAATTGAATTTTTGTCTACACTTTAAGATTTTAATGGGTACATATTTATTAAATTTTGAAAAAAATGTTTTGAAATTTAAAATTTTATCAATATTTTGATAACTATATTTAATTATCAAATTCACAAATCGACCAGAGGTAAAATATTTTCGTAAAAGAATTATCAATAATTGGCATTTAATTAAATATTTAAAAACTTGAAAAACAAAAATTAATTATTTTTAACATTTCCAATTCAAAATTTTTTAAGATTTTTTCATATAAAAATATATATATTTTTCACATATACCTTTTCAATTGATAATATAAACAACCTCCAAGTTCACAAAACAAAATATTTAAACTTAAATTAAGCAAGTAACGATAAAATCCTTCTACTGATCCTTTTGAAAAACATTTTTGGTTACCGTCCGCAAACTTCTACTAAACAAATAACTTAAATCCTAATGTTGAATTCAATTCTTATATAATAAGGGGTAACCCAAATTTAATAACTAACTATAAAATTTCTTCTAGTTTATAAATATTCTGAAAAACGTTTTCCTGAAATTTTCTGAAAAAAATTCTATAATATTTACAATAAATAAATTAATTTAACCCTATATTATTATTATTGAATTTAGGGGCCTCGATGGGTAAGCATTTGGCTTATCTACCGAGGTGCTGGGTTCGATTCCCGTAGAGGTCATAAAATATTTAAATGAATATTATAATTTAAATATGTACATAAAAAATAATTTAAACAAAATAAATGATATTATAATTATAAATAATAGAAAATATTGGGAGTGGGATGATCAAGGCCTACGCGTTAGTATGGCATATGCTATCCTCCATAACAAACAACAATATTGAATCTTATTAAATGCTTTTTTAATAATTAGAAGAAAAAAATATAGTTTCCATTTCTCTCCAAATCAAAGAGTATACAGGGTTAAAAATTTAATGTTTTTACACTCCTTGAATCTTGAGTATAAAATTAAAGATATCAGCTACCTAAGCTGATTATGTAGATTTCTGAAAAACAAAGCATATACTCGGCGTCGGTTAATAGCAACTGTCAAAATTATCTAACAAATTTTTTTTTTTTTAATTGACTAAAACTGTGTTTTAAAAAATTGTTGGTTATTTAATTTTTCAACGGTAGTTTCTTTAATATTAAAAAAATTTACATAAGAAAATTTTTGAAAGGCAAGTGCTACAAACATGTGTAATTATTGTTGTATTTATTGAACATTGTTTTTCTTTTATTAATATTTACCATTAGTTAATTTTTTGTTCAAATTTTTCAATTAATTTTCTTTTTGTATTTATCGTCACTTTTAAAAAGGTGTTATGCATCAAGCAACTAGGTGGGATCATCATTTAGGTGTATTTAGAACATCACCAGCTGATCCACCAGCAGCAGAACAACCAATAGATAGACAAGCTCTAACAGCAGCATTAATACATTTTTCAAAAACATTAGGGTAAGTCAAATTCAATGTTAAATAAATTAATTGCTTTTTTGTATATGCATCACTTCCAACATGACTAAACAAATCTAAAATACAATTTTATATATTATGGAATTTAAACTTTCTCATGTTAAAGTAGAAAATTATAATATATAATGTATACGTTCAATGTATAGGTGTAATCATTAAAATTTAATTTGAAATTCCCAGGTCATTTTGAACCCCATTATTCATTTTCATCATGTTTTATTTGAATGAAGAGTACATTAATATTTCATGGAATTTAACATACGTGTTCTATTGGTATTTTTTTGGTATGTTTTTCTTTTTTGTTTCGTTTTCATTCCGCCTTTTTTTTTTTGTTTAATTTTTTGTTTAACATTTTATTTATTGATCCCACATGGGTATTGTAGAAAATTGTTGAAAGTATAAAAAATGGATTTTCAATATTTTATTTTGTTTGAATTGAAATTGGGTTAAATTATAAATCGAAGGGTGCTACAAAGAAAAACAAAAACAAAAACTGAAAAGGGAAAAATTTATTTTAAATATAAAAACAAAAAAAAGGAAAACAACTCAGATGATGTGAAAAAACAATCGATAAATATATAAGTATGTCTCGAATCGCGATACACATATGTTGGGAAATATTTTAAAGTGTTACTTAGAACATTGATATCATGAACAATTTATTGTAATTTTTATTGACATTAATATATATATATATATATATATATTGCGTTTTATATTATATTTAGTATTGAATTACAACTTAATAACAATTTAATATAAGTTATATTATTATTGACATACATTAACTTCTAAACATGGTTTTATAGATATGAATTATATTAAACAAATACTTTTATTATTATAATACAAAGCAGTTTTATTATTGAATTAAATTAAATTATCATTAAGCAATATATATATAGACAAGCTCTACCCGCGGGACAAACATCAAAATAAAATAATACGATGATTTGACGTTCCCCGGTTCACTAAATTTTTGATGTAAGAATGAATATTACTACAATTAATAGTGCTAGTTGCCTTCGTAATTTTTTGAAATACTCAAAATAAAAACATTTGACTTTCAATAGAAAAAAAAATAACCTAAAATTAAAGTTATACTTTTAATTAAACTTTTTCAGAAATTCACCACGTCAATCACCAAAATCAAAACGTTTTTCACTTAGCGGTTCTGTTCCAAATTTATCATCAGCATTAACAAGCAATCGTTCAAGCATTAATTCAGCCCAACTTTCACCATTATATCGTAGACAATTATTAAATAATACAATATCACCGAATAGTATAACAGCTAAACAATTTATATATCAACAATTTCAATTACAACAGCAACTACATCATAAATCAAAATACCATCATTATAATCATTATCATAAATATTATCATCATGGCAATGATGAAATAAAATGTGGTGATTCTGGCAAAACAAATGATAATGAAAAAAATGATTCTAGTGGTAAAGGTGGAACTGGAATTAGTATTAAAAATGGTAGTAATAATAAAAATGGGAAAAGAAATAGAAATAATAATACAAACACAAATTTTATAAATAATGAACGTCCATTTTCAAAATCACGTTCATCACGTACCAGTACTAGCCTAATAAATCGTACATCACGTGGTTGTGAAAAAAATAATGGTTCCTTATTACATCCCGGCAAATTACATCAAATGCATCGACATGCAATTTCCGTTGATGAATCCGGTCCATATTTCAATACATCAGATATTGATGATGCATCACTAATGTCAATGATTATGCTAGACAGTAAACATGAGAAAAGAATAAAAGATCGAAATAGAAGATCGGATACAGCAAAGCGACATATATTATCAAGACAAAAACCAATTGAAGAACAACAGCAACAAAATCATCAAAATACTATAGTTGCTTTAGCTGCAGCAGCAGCTGCAAGACTTGAAGAAAGAAGGTATTATGAAGTATTTTATGATATTATAAAATTTTTTTTATTTCTTTTTAAGATACTGAGAAATTTAAAGCTCTATTATAAACATATTTTTCCTTCATTTTCATTGCCAATTTTTTGAAAAGAATTTTAGTTTTTGTTAGATGTTGCTTTTTCGAAAATGTATTGTTATAAAAATATACTAATATTGTTTTTCTTGTTCTTTTTATATTCGTTTTTCTTCTTCATGAATGTATTGCATCCAATATTAATAATATATAATAGAAGAAGTTCTACAGCATCAGATGTATCATATGCATCTCGTTATTATCGTGCATCATCAGCAACCAGCCGTACAAATAGCATTGATTCAAGAAGTATACAAGTTGAAATGCATAGTCCGGAAAAACACAATCAACAACAACAACATTATAAAATGAGTCCTCGTTCTCCTCGTCGTCAATCCTCAACACCATCTATTGAACGAGAATTCAGGTAATTCATAATAAAAATAAAATTTATTTTTCTTCTCATTGGATGCTTATATGTTGTTTCATGTTTCATAAATGAAGTTGATAATACGTTTTCCAATATTTCTATTATTATTATTAAATTTTTATAGATTAATGGAATTTTGTTGGTTTTACGGTTTGGATTGTTATTAAATTAGGTTGAGTTGAGTTGAATTCAAAAATTCTTGTTTTATTGTATACCATAATCTTTATTGTTGTACGGATGCCATCAAACTATTATTCAGGATTATGAAATTTATAATAGCATAAAAATATTTCATAAATGTATTATGAAATATTAAATAAAAGTTATTAATCAAGAAACATGATATTAAATAAATTATTGATGAAAAAACTAAATGTCGAGAACTGAATTTATTGAATTACTAATGTTATATCTATACAATGTCAGAATTGATTCTTATACAGGACGTGAATGTTCAAATGTGGAAGACCGAAAAGAAATTTTTAAAGATGTTTATTTAATAATAAATTATTGGTATTAGCTTTAACTATAATGATCTTAATATATCTTTAGAAAGTTTAAGATTTTATACGAATATATGAAACGCCGCGTTGACTACAATAATTGCCTTGAACAATCTTTCGTTAAATTAATGAATCTTTCGTCAGGTCCTAATTCTACGGTTATACTCGTACAAATCTTAAACAATAATAACTGATGACGTTTAACAAATAAAAAATTTTTGATTTAACCGTTTGAAATAAAAAAACTTTTTATAGGAATATTTCTTTTTACATGATGAATCTTTTAGAAAAATTAAAAAAAATTGACAGAATTAGTGAAATTTTGAGAAGAGATAAAAGAAAATTAGACAAAGAAAAGATCTTGCAGTGTAAGAGAAATAAACAGAGAACGAGGTAAAAATGGTTTTTATATGAGACCTTTTGTGAGAATGCAAGAAAAGGATCATAGTTGAATTCGCTCAAATAGTTAAATAAATTAAATATAACTATCATTTTCTAATTTGGTGCCAATTTCTTTGCGGCATTTCATTTGATTGTCATTAACTTAATGAATCTTATTCGTTTTTGACAGATTGTCTTACATTACATTAAGACAATTATAGTTAGGACTATTAATTCAAAAAATCAATATGATATTCAAAACTATACTACATTGTTTTGAAATAGTCAAAATAATTCTAATAACAAAAAAATTATTTTAAATTAATATATTCTTAACGAATTTAAATAATTTTCTAACTAATCTTCAAATTAACGTAAAATTGTAAACTATTTTTATTAAAATTTACAGTTTAAATGTTTGTAAGATAAAATGGTAATGATAACTATTTATTTTAAGATATCTCAAAATTAGAAAAGTTATTTCCTCTTTAGCACATTTTCAAAAAATTTTGTAAAAATGTGACTATATAGCTTCACTCTATCCGTCCGTATGTTTACAAAAACTTTTACACCCTTTGAAATAGAGTAAAGAAATTTTAACAATGGGTAGTTTTTGCAAAAAAAAATAATTTCGTAGAAGAATTTTTTTCTGTAGCCCCACCTGTTACGGGGCTACAGCCCCCCAAAGTTGGAAAAAGCTATATTTAAATTGTTATAACAAGAGTTCTGTTAGATATATTTTCAATCTGAAAACGGCAAACGATAGCTGGTTTCATAAACTTTATAAATTTTTGTCAGGCAAATGTTTAGGGTTGCCATACGGTACTAAAATTTAACATTACACAAAACTCAATTTTTGCAAAATTTTTGACCACACATATCTTCTAAACGGTTCAAGGGTCTTGAAATTTTGGGAGAAGTTAGATCCTCAAAAGCTAGTAGGAGTCGGTTAACAAAATTTTTTTGTCAAGCCCCCTGTTTAGAAGCTATAAGGGCTCGAAAATTGAAATTTTGTTATTTTTAAGCACCTGTAACTTGAATACCTGTCCAATTTTTTTTTTATTAATATACAAAATTTGAAGGTCCAACATTATATTTTAACATATGTTAAAGGCTTTTCTTAAATTTAAAAGCGGTTCCTTAAACTGAAGAAAGTGTCTCTCAATTTTACCCATTTTTGCTTAGATAATAAAATTCTAAGTAAAATTCCAAATTTTGGTTTAATTCCTAGAAACTACAAAAATGGAGAGGGAGGGGTGGGGGGTTTAGATGAAGTTGAGTCTTTGAGAAATTTGACAACCTTCCCCATTGAAGAGCTATTAGAACTTTAAAATGAAAAATTTACTGTTTTTATAAGTAAGCAGTAACTTAGTCACCAACGTATATATTTCCTTAAACGTTAATATTGAAGCTTGAACATTATATTCCGATAAAATACTTAGTATGAAACACTATATTATTTTGAAAGTGTGCTTTTTTAAAAACCCTTAGTTTTTTATCATCACTTGTTTATAAAACATTTTAACATTAATTTTACGGCGTTTCTAATTTAGCATTTCACAACCCAAATACGAACACTTTTTATAGTTTTAAACTAAAAAAAAAACGAAATAATGTTTTTCTTAAAAGAAAATACAATAAAGTTTTATTGTTTTTATTTTCTCCGATTACTTTTTAGAAAAACAACATTCCAAAGCTAAATATTTAAGAAAAACAAACCAGGGAATGATATAAACATTTCATTTTTATGTCATTCCTGTGTACTAATAAAAGTCTTCTAAAATAAAAGAGCACAGGATAATGTTCAATAAACCGATTGAAAATTAACTTTGGGCATTTTTATCTTTGAATTGTGTTATCTTTGTTTTTATCCTTTTGAATGTAATGCTAAATAAAGTGTTACAGTTTTACAAATAAGACTCTGATATGTTTAAGATAATAAACATAGGTAAAAAATAGAAATGTTTTTCTTAGAACATAAAAAATAATATATACGATGTTATTTAGCCAATATTTAGTGTTGTACATCAATAAACTTAAACAATTTAAAAGGGTATAAAGAGATAAAAAAATTATTTTCTTTAGCAATGTTTTAAACTGTAAAATTGGTTTTTTTAAACTGATTATATTAAATTAAAAGAATAGGTAGATCTACAGTTAGATGCGAATTATTGAGATTATTGAGGTTTTACTTAATATTTTTCTATCACTACGTACTCTTTTTTAAATCTACTTCTAATATTTGAATTTTAATATTTGAATTTTATATTCTTAAATCTTCAGAAAGCCCTCTTTCAACAACTTTTATAAAAATTTGTTATTTATTTATCAACTATCACAATTCATTAGGTTTTATATTATTTATTAATTTATCTTTAATTTTGAAAGTAAACATTTTTTTATTCATGTCTATTATCAAATTTATTTATCGTACGATATGCGATAGTTTATCGTAAAAATAATATGTTAATATTACTAAAATGGGTATCGGTTTTAATATTTTATTACTATCGTACATCGTAAAGGCTTGTTTTTTATTGCACTACTATTTCTAACGTAAACAATAAACTTTCGTATTATGAACTTTAAAATTTAACATAATTATCAACTACTTTATCATTCAAAATATTTCTAACGATAGAAAAAATAATATGTAAGTAATATGTAATTCATAAGTAAAAGTTAAATTAAAATTTTATAAATAAATGGGCACTACAAGATTAATTTTTAGGAGTAGAGTAGTTAACAACAAGAAGCAAATCAATAGGCTAATTGAGTTAAAGAAGATAGATCTATTAATTGTCAGAAATGTTTGCTTTATCCCAGGCCTGCCCAACCTTTTTGTACAAAAGTTTGACTTTTTTTAATCTAACTACATCGAGATCTACCCATATACAAAAAAAAATAGATTTTTAATTGGTATAACTTCAGTTTATTTCATTTTATTTAAAATAAAAGAAAACTAATATGTACATAACAAATTAAATTGTTATAAAATAAAACAATTAAAAATAAATATTAATTCGAAAAAATATAACTTAATTTTAAAATTAAAAAAAATTTAACTTCATTTTAAAATTTAAAAAAAATATAGCTACATTTGAAAATAACAAAAAAAATAACAAAATAATTAATTATTCTTTTTAAAAAAATTTAAGGAAACAAACTCATATTAATGTGATCTTTGGCATTGGTTTGATTTAGCAATTTTTTCAAAATCGGGATTATATGACGTCAAAGATAATCTTAAACATTGATCAAGGTGAATATCAGTTAAAGAATTTCTGACTACAGATTTAATAAGAAAATGTCTGAAAAAGCGGATTCTGCCAAATATGTTGTACCGAAGCAAGACATCATTTCAAGCACTGTCTCTGTCAACATCGGGTATTTATTTTTTGTGAACTTCTAAATATTTGTTTGCGATTGTAAATATAAATCATATTGGATTTTAATTATTTCCATCCCAATGTCCGTCTGATTAGCATCAAACATGAGAGCGATTGATTGGAGACATCTTGTACGTTTTTCTGGAAAACATTCAGGAAAAAGCAAACTATGGTTTCTATATTTTTAAAATCTTCAAATCTTGTTTCAATTTCGTGTTCTTTACTTCATGTTGCAGCCATTCTCAAAAGCTGTAAATCCTTAATTGAATCAATAATCTCTGTTTTATTTTTGGAATCAGAAAACAGAACTTCTGCAGCTGTCAAAAACGATTCCTTAATCAAATCGTCATCGCTGAATGCCTTGTTCTTTTTTGATAATAAATGGCACACTCTCAAAGATGCTATTATTACTATAACTGGTTGCTTCATAACTTTCACAAACATATTCTGCTGCACAGAACTTTGCTTTTTCAAAGCTTGGATTTTTCCCTTTCGTATTTCAGCATTTTTTGGATATTCTGTATCATATTATAGGAGAAATAGATAATGATTGCTTAATTTTTTTCAATATTTGTGTTTACAAAAAAGAATTTTTTATGATACATTTTTAGTCTGTAGTAGAAGATCGACTCAAACTCGTGTCGCGATCGACTGGTAGATCGCGATCGCCTGGTTGGGCAGCACTGCTTTATCCGAAAAAAACTGTAATAATCATGTTTTTTATAGGTTTAAATTTTCGTGTAACGTTTAAATCTGTTGTTAATCGTTTTTTATGGGTGTCCGGTCAGTTTACAGAAAAACAATTCACGGAAAAGCAATTTACAGACAAATAATTCATAGCAAATGTATAAAAAGCAATTTACAGAAAAACAATTCACAGACAAATAATTCTCAGAAAAATACTACGCAGATAATAATGAAAACTATAACATATTATTTTGAAAATTTTAACGCAGGAACTTTTGTATTAAAAACCAAATAAAACGAAATTTACAAAATACTGATTTTTATAAAATCTACAAAGTAATCCCTTATAAAAATGAATGTTAGCCATACCAAAACTGAAAAGAAAAAATATTTGGTGGTTGACGAGTTTACATTTGTTCGCGACAAAGAACACAAAGAAAAATGCTATTGGATATGTAATAATTATTATAAGACAGAAAATTGTAAAGTGGAGATATAATAAAATTTATTGGTGATCATAACCATGCTGCAAATGGAAATAATGTTGGTGTGAAAAAATGTATTGAAAATTTAAAGGATGAAGCTGACAATTTAACTATATCATTCTTTGTTTTTCTTTGTAAATAGTTTCTTATTTTAAAAAAGAATTAATTCATAGAAACGGATTTTAGTCGCGCGACTTTCAAGAAATTATTTTTTCCGTAAAATCCGTTTCTGTGAATTGAGCTTCCGTGAATTAAGCTTCTGTGAATTGTTTTTCGGTGATTTGTTTTTCTGTAAACTGACCTAAATTCCTTTATCCGAAAAAAACTATAATAATCAAGTTTTTTACAGTTATAAATTTTCGTGTATCGTTTAGATCTTCCGTTAATCGTTTTTCGTCGTATATGATAAACTTATATATCCTACGAAAAAGTTCTTTATGATTATAGAGAAGAAGAAGCAGTAAATCGATAGAATTTAGTTAATTTACGAAAAAAAATAAAATATCCCTCAACTTCACTTGAATTTAGAAAACTCAATGTGTACTCATTGTTTTGTTTTAGGATTATTCATAATTACCTAAATTTTTTATTTACTTCAGGTTTTGTGCAAATTTGAACCCGTCATTCTTAGCTACCAATTAAGTGTGGGTAATGATTATACTTTGATCTGAATGGATAAAATCTACAGTTGGTGTAATTTTGTTAGTTTTATTTAGAAAAAAAAAATTTTCCGTTTAATAGTTAGTTTATGAATGGAAAATAGTTGTTATTCGTTCAAATGTATTCTGTTATTATAACCCATCAATGCAAATTAATTGATAAGGTACACCATACATACAAAAACAAAAAAGTTTAATGAAAAGACAGCTACATCTAATTCGAATTGGTTTCACAAATCAATCAATCAACTTAAATTTTAATTCAATAATTGTATATATAAAAGTTTCGAATTTATATATATCCTCTAATTTGAATAATTTTTTTTTTGAAACTGTTTATACATTTAATTGTTCCAAAATAATTTCTTGTTTCGATTTCAACATCATTGATTTTGAAATATCGTACTTGTTTTATTAACTGTTTTTTATTCATTTTTTGATTGGAGAGTTTGTATTATCCATTCTTTTAGTATTCTTTTCCAGGTTTTTAGATTGCTCAAAATATTCTGAAAAATATACTATATATTATATGAATGAAAAAATTATGTTTAATTTTAGCTTTTCTGTAGTATATACTGTAGAAGAAAAGGTTAAAAGTTCGTCGGTGATAAAAGAAAATAGAATTTGTTCCGTCCTAACAAAAGTAGTTACATTTTGTCTGAAACGTGTGTGTCAAATGTAGGTATGTATGTTTATAAATGAATGTATTTGTGTGTCTGTGAATACAATTACCGATGTTGATGATACAAAGTTAAGTTTGTAGATGGGCCAAATGGAACCACGGGATCGGGAGGCTCCCATACAAAAAACAAAATCAGACTTTTCGAAAAATTTCGAGTTCTAACGATCAGAATATAGACGGATTGATCGTTTGATTTGAAATTTTGCAAAAATGTTCCTCTTAGCTAACTGAATTTGTTATATAAAGTTGGTTGGAATTTATTAGCTTATTCGGCTAGGCGGGCTTCCAAGAAAATTTTTCCCGATTTGTGTTTAATTTTACAGGGTGAATTTGCAGTTCAAAAATGAAACTGAAACAAATTTTTGTGAAGTTCGATTAACTCGTTTGGGCACGAGTAATTTATGAAGTTTATCTTTCGATGATTTTTACCACCTCACCAAAATTAAATATATATGCAATACAAAAAACATAATGAAAGAAAAGCTTGTATAATCCATCTTGGATTTATTTCTACGTTTTTTTTTTAAATATTATTAAATATTATGCTGAAGATAAAAGTTTAAATTTATGTTATAAATTTATTTTAATAACACTATTTTGAATCATCTCATATTACCTAATTAATAATTATTTTCCATTAGATAATTTATCTAGATATATTTTCCACAACATTTAAAATAAATTATAAAAACTCTTTTAAGGCAAATGTAGAAAGATAAACTACTAAATATCTCCCTGAGTCGGTCAGCTTTAATAAGATGACTTTATAAAACATTAAGATGTTATTCGATTTGAAATAACATAATATGTAGATAGTATCAATTCTGATGGTTAAAATATTAACTTTATTTATTATATAGTTCAAACGAATAGCATAAATTTGATAGATCTAATTTCAAAATCATAAACCAGCCAATACATTTATTGAAAGAAAACCATTTTTAAATTGTTAACTAAAAATATAATATTGACAGCGCAACACTATCATATAATGCTCCTGTTGAATTTATTATTATAAAAGTATGGTCACATGATTTGGTATTTTAAAGATAGAGATTGTTTAGCATAATAAGATTTAGAAATGAAACAAGGCAAAAAATAATTCGTAGAAATTGTTAAAGAAGCTCATAATATCAGTGAAATAATAGTTAATATTATTTAAAAGATAATGAGCTTTCACTGTAAAAAACGCAAATGGCGCACTTGAAAAAAAGGAAAGAAAATCTGTTAATGAATATTTCTAAATTTAAAAAAATATATTTATTATTTGCTGTGCGAAGGTTACTTGTCCTAACTAAATCAAATAAAGAAAAAGAAAACATTCTTAGAATGCCCGTAAAATTAGAAATATTTTTAAAGGAAGAAAAATCAAAAATCACTTTAAACTTTCTAGCTCTCAAGCTATTAGCAATTAGAAGACTTTGTACATATTCTACCCTACAAAATTGATGTTGTCGTATTTCTGTAAAACAATCCGTTCAAATAGTTATAGATTTCTTAGTAAAAGTCTACCTAATTTTAAAGGCTAATATCTCAAATTGATTCTCAATAAACGCTTCCTTTCCACACACCTTTTTCCAAGATTTTACGTCCTCTACCTGCCCTATAATGGATATGGGTATGCTATATAAAAAAAATATACTGATATTTAAAAAAAAAAATAAAAATATCTGCTGGTACAAAAAACTAATTATACTTTTGCAAATATATAATAGAACAATTCATTTTTAAATTGACTATTTTTTGTTCTAAATAATAGTTTATATATTATCTGCAATTAAACGTAATGGTATCTTACAATTTTATATCCATAGGAAGAACAACACTTATTCATTTCTGTTTTAATTGTACTACATTTTAGTTGAAAGCCATTATTAAAAATACTTGAAAATGAAAATTATAACTTATTACCGTACCCTAAATAATCACTTTAAATCTCACAAAAATTTCAATTGTATAGCGCCTCGTTTTACCTTGTAAATTCTTTACTTTTTTTGTAACTTTCTTTTGAAAGACTTTAAAAAAAATTTTATTGTTTCTTCTTTTTAACAGTACTTAAATGTGCAACTTTTTTAGTGCTTGTTCTGTTTACAAAAAAAAATACAAATAAAAGCGTCCTATTGTCATTTTTACTTGAAAAGAGTATAGCATTTATTCTCTCTCTCTCATCTTGCGTTTTTTGTCGTTCTTATTTTCACATAATCTTTAAATACAACGACAAATTCGCAACAGGGATGAAAAATGAGTAAAGTGAACTGTATTAAAATTATAATAAAAATTGTACTAAATTGGGAATAATTGTACTGAAATTTGTTTATTATGTATCTACATAACACAACAGTTAAACTACATTGAAAAGGACTGGTTTTAATAAAAAAATAAAACATTAATAAAACAGAAATAAATATAAGTTTATTAAAAAGCAAAAATCACATAAATCTTATCTTTAAACCTTCAGAAACTAATAATTCGTCTGTCTCTATAGCATAATTTTGTAAATTTTTTTTAATCAAACTTTCCCCACCTTAAAGCTATCGCAATGGTAATTTTTTTATTAAATCCTTGCTTGTCTATTTCTGCATTTTGCTTTCACTAAATTTTGATTTAAAAAAATATTCTCTCAATATTTGCAGAGGAATGTGGTATTGACAATAAAACTTAAGCTAAGCGATATATATTTCTAAACATATTTATGTTTAAACTTTATTGATTCAGTTCAATTTTTATTAGAGAAACTTCGGTCCAAGGCTTTATATATTACTATATTTTATATTGTCGAAAAAAATGCGTATTGGAGTGTATTGAATTTAGGCTCGAGTGTACTACTGTATTTTCTGGAGTAAATTGTATTGAAAAAAGTACAATTGTATCGAAGATTTCATCACTGATTCGCAACGTATGGAATACAAATTTTTTGTAATAAAAAGGAGTGTAAAATTTACGATAAAATTGGCATTTAAAATTAAAACTTTTAGAGCACATTTTCAAAAAAATTTGTAAAAATATATATGTATATTTTATCTTCACGCTGTCCGTCGGTCGTCTGTCCGTGTGTTTTCAAAACTTGTACACCGCTTGAAATAAAAAATTTTAACTAAGGATAGATATTGCAAAAAATTTAATTCATGGAACCACTTTTTTCTGTAGCTACATCCGTTACAAAGAAAAAGCCTATATTTAAATTGTAATATAAGATATACTTTCAATCAAAAATTGCCATACGATATTTTAATTAATCGTCATGATGCTCTTTTATACAAATTAATTTATGCAAAATTATCGAACCCCCATATCTTCTACACGCCTTAAGTTCGAAATCTGAAATTTTGGGAAAAGTTACAGTTTGAGTCTAACAAAGATTTTATTCTGTAACGCACATTGTTCAAAATCTGTAGTCCAAAATCGAAATTTTGCTATTATGAAACACCTGTTAAGTTTTTTTTTGAATTTTTAAGGCTGTCATTGAAATTGAAGATAGAATCTCTTAACTTTTAACCAATTTTGCTTAAATAATAAAATTTTAAGATTATGGTGCGAGTTACAATTTAATTCTTCAAACTTTATTATTAGAAGGGAAAAGGATATTCAAGGATTATCACTTAAAAATTAAAAATATCATATATTTTTAAAAATCAGTAAATTAGACACCAATGTATATATTTCCAAAATTAAACGTTATCATTGAAGCTGTAATGTTATATTCTGACACGATACCTTTACTGGCATTCTTGATTACATTGAATTTTTATTTGAATTATGAATTTCATTATCTTTCACAGTTTGTAATAAACTGCGATGAATTAAATAAATTATAATACTAGCACTTTGTTTTTATAAATATTTTTTACCTAAATCTCAGTAAGAAGCGTATGTAGTTTTGGAAATGTGCTTTTTAAAACCCCTTTTTTTTATTGCATCATTTGTTTTTTTTATTTAAAATGTAATAAATGAAATCCTTTAAAAATTTAGTTTGTGAGTTTATTCAACTTTGTTAAAAATATTTTAACAGCTCTTACAAGTAATTGTACCTTTAACAATTTGAAAACATTTTAAAAACTAATAGAGAACCAAAACAATTTTAGAAAGTATTTTTTATATTTAAAGAAGTTTTTTAGCAGTCATCATTCAGATACCGATAATTTCTTTTTAAAAATGTCATAAATATTTATTTTCGATTTTATTGCTAAATAATAACAAATTTTGTAGTTTTTAAATTTAATTTTCATTTATTTATTATGTTATATTTCGGCAACAATTTAAGACCATTTCATTTTTTATTATTTTATTTTTTTTTATTAAATAACAAAATTTTCTCAATTTTGTTGTTGTATTATAAGCAAGCCGTCGCTACAAACTGTATTAAAAACAAGGACAAATAATGAAATTCAGTCTTCATCTTAAAATAAAAACGTCCTTGAAATAAAAAATATTTATTTTATTATTTTCTTTAATATTTATTTGTATTATATGAATTTTATAATTTTTTCTGCTGCGCAAATTTGAATTTAATTCTCCATATTTTCAAGTTTTTAAAATGAAAAAACAAAAAATTTAATTTGTTTCAAATACCGAAATTTTAAATTTACAAAAAAATCAAGAAAAAATCATAAATCAGGATTTAACCATAATTTTTCAGTATACTAATTTCGTTGATTAAAAATTATACAACTTTTGAAAATAAATTGAAAATAAAAAATCATGTTTTAAACTCGTGTAAACTAGGGGAAGTAACAATTAGACTTTAATTTTGACCTTAGATAAATCATGCCTAGTCGGTTGAATAGAATTTCACAATTTTTTTATTTTTTTTAATTATAGTTTTTCATTGTTAGACATAACTTAACATAATCTCATATATACTAAGGATAAATGAAGATTAATTCAAATCATTTTCAAAGTATTATCTTAGACAACATGAATTTTAATTGTATCAACTCTTATACATATTTACTATTAATTAACATTAGATTATAAATAATAAATGTGTAATAAAAAGAAAACTTATTGCATTGACATTCTGAAATACATGTAGAACAAAAATCCTACAATAAATACATTTGCAAATATTGAGTTTATATTTCTGAAATTGCAATTCATATTTAATATTAAAAAACGTTTCAAATGTTAACAAAACTAAAAATGTTTGAAAATTTTAATATCAAAAATTATCTACAATAATCACAATCCCTAAAAATATGCAAATTGATTTACGCAATATATTTTTTCATTTACTACGAAATTCCTTTTTCTTTATTTCATTTCTTTGAAACCTAATTTAGTTTTACTAATAAAAATTTATTTGTCATTTCACAATGTCTTTAATTTCTATTTTCCATTATATCCGTAAATACAAAAAATTTAAATAAAATGTTAGAATAAAATGAAATTATTTTAAAATATTATTATTGTAATTTCAAGAAAAATATAAATTACAAAACCCTTATACTAACTAAATTAAAAGTAATTTGATCTATTTCTTTTTTCAGAAGTCAATTATCAATTTGTTCAGAGCCAGGAACTGTAATACGTCAACTTTCTGGTCAATCAAGTCTAGAACCATGTGTTCTAGAAGAAAGTCCAGAAACAGAAGATCGTACGCCAACAGACAATTTAGATAACCAGAAATCCTTGCAATACAACCAAAATTTGGATAAAAACTCATTAAATACAATATCAGCAAATGTACAAGACGATTTACATACACCAATACATCGCGGTAGAACTAAAAGTACTGGAAGTAGTAGTAGTCCTATTTATTGCAATATTAAAAAACAACGTCCTCAATCATTAAAAATTAATATGAATCCTGTTCAAGTAATAAGAAGTAAAAGTATTAATACAAATATTACTAGTAAAACTAATAATGTTACACCTAAAAAAAGTACAAACATAAAAAAAGTGGCTAAACCAGCTGAAACGGCAACAGTAACAACAATTGATGAAAAAACAAAAATCAATCCTTTACAACGTAGTAACTCATCACGAGCTTTTTATCGATCAAAACCAAAACTATTAAACGAATATGAAACAATGAATCGTTCAGCAGAAGATAGTTACAGCATAACAGCAACAACTGCACCAACAAATAGTTATTTTAATTTGTATAATAATTATAGTACTGATGATTATAATAATTATCAGAGAGACCGTAAAGCAGATGATGATTTTTATGATTCAATACGTGTTATTATGGAACGACGAAATAAAATATTAAAGACTGAAAGTGAATCAGATTCACAACAACAAAATTTAAAACAAAATGAAATGAATGAAACTGATCAACAACAACAATCTGATATGAATGAAATAAAATCTACAATTAAAAATAATAATGAAAATACAGTAGATTCAGATAATTTTGATAATATAAAAACTAATTTTAAAACAATTGTAGATAGTATTGAACAAGATAATTTAAATGACAAAGAGACTGATGACCCATCAATAATTTCAACTAATATCATAAATATTACGAATGAAAATTCCATTTCAAAGACAATAACGAATTCATATCTTCAACCTCAAAATTTAATACAACCGTACAACAACAGCTCAAAAGCAAGTACAACAATATCAACAATTTCGTCAGAATCGGAAATAAATAATACAAATATTGAATCAACAAATTTATCATCATCATTACAACTGCAACAAAAAAACACTCAATCATTAGTTAGAGACAATTTGAAACTTTTAACTGAATGTGATACTATTTGTGAAGAGCCAAAAACAATAACTGGTTCAACTGATTCAAAAGATCAAAAGAAATTAGAAACACATGATAGCAAATGTAATTGTAATAGTAATAAGCATAATAATTATTCTAATAGTAGTAATGATAGTAGTAACAATAATAGAGCTTGTAATTGTGATAAGCAAAATGATTTGAAAACAGATTCAATCCATAACACAAACCAAAATCGTTCTTCTTCTCCGCCTCTTGCTCTGCCACCTTTATCTTTAAGTTCAGTTTATTTAATTTCCACTGCCAACAGCGATGTAGGTAACATTTTAAACTTTTCAAAATATTCACCTAATTCTAAAACAAAAAAATTACAATCTAAAGAAAATATCAATAATAAAATTGAAAATGATTCTGTTATATCAAAAACAACACCTACAACTTCATCACCAACTACATCATATCAATTATCATGTTATGATAATAAAAAATAACAAACAGATGACGACGACGTTGTTTTAATAAAATAATAGTTGATCTAGTAGAAGTAGTTGCCGTAATGGTAGTTGTAATATAAATGATAAAAGTAAAAATATTATGTTAGTAACAATATTTGTACGATTTCGTTAGGTGATAGATGATAAGTTGTTAGAAAATGAAAATAATAACAAAAGAATAATATTGTAGAATAAATATGACAATCTTTGTATTAGAAATTATAGTACAGTTAGTGAAAAGATTATTGATAAAAATGATAATAATAGTGATAGTAAAATTGAAAGTGAAATCCCTTAAGCTATTAGAATAACAATTGATGATGCATAATATAAATGTTAATTAAAGAAAACAGCAACAAACATCTATAATGTATATTTATGTGTAATTGTAAAAGAAATGAAAAACGATTCTGTAAGCACATATAAAATAATGCTGCTCATACACGGCAGACTTGATTTTTAAATGAGCATGCGGTCATGTTTGCAAACCATACTACATATTTATCCAATCCATCATTAAACCATCATTTAAAAGTTTTTTTTTTTTAATTTAATAAATATGTTACATCTCATAAGTATCTGACATTTTGAATTTTGAACAGCTTTTATTTAACTATATAGTTCTGTCTTTTTCTTTTTTTTATGATATTTAATATTGTTTTATATGTTAAAATATTTTTCTCACTTTTTTTTATAATATCCGCGTACCAAGTTGACAACTCAGTCCGCCATGTATGGGCAGCATAAAGTATAATATCTATACATAACAATTTTAATATTTTTTCAAATTGAAATATCTCTTACATACTTTTGTTGGCAACAAATGGAAATTACTAAAAAAAAAATGAATGACATTTAAGTTGTTCAACTTGCCCATACACGATACAACTCAAAATGCAAACGAAAGTCTCCGCAGACAAAAATCAAAAATTTCTTGATTTGCCATTCAACCAACTTTCCAACATTTAAAATGATTTTTCAACTTGTTCCTACACGAAACAGAAGTAACAAATTCGCGTACCAAATTGACAATAAGTCCGCCATGTATGGGCAGCATAAAATATAATATCTAAATAAACAAACTTTGTTTTCAATTAAATTAAAATGAACACACACAAGACAAGAAAAACTATAAGGTTTAATGAAAAATGAGGTCATCAAAGAAAAAGAACATAAAAAAAAAAAAAGTTAATCCACAGTAATTGCAAAATAAGTTAATTAAAATAAGAACGATTACAATTTACAATTTTACAATTTACTTTAATTAAGATTTACTTTTTCTATAAACAATTATGCCACGAGACAAAATATTGCGTTTTAGTTTCGAATTGTTTTCAGTCTCTTGTAAAAATTTTTTATATAGTATTAATACCCATTAACTTTAGAAAGAAAATATTGTAAATTGAATATTTACGAGTGTTTGCCATTTGCCATTACTGTAGCTAAAGAATTTAGTCGAAAAAATTTTAAATTCATTGTTTTTGTATGAAATTTCCTAAGGTTTTATGAGAAAACATAAGTATTTTCGATTATAAAATATTAGTAAATAAGTTTAAACTTTATAAATATTTACAAATACCTCAGTTTATTACTATAAAATGTTTGCCAATTTTTTATTAATTTTATTTATTTTATAATTTTAATTTATAGTACAAATTGTTCAGATACTAGTTCATAAATTAGAATCTAATTTAGTGATATTGGTGACTGTTACGCTGACGGTAAATTTTTTAAATTAAATTGCCTGTTTACGAAAGGTCCTAAGGAGGCAGAACTCATAAAAATCACTCACGCATCTAAAATGAGTTCTGCAACAAAAATAACAAATTATCGAATGCAGGTTTTTAAATTTTATTAATTGCTTTACATAACATGACCAGCTTCTTTAATTACAAATTTTGACAGTGACATAAAACAAAATTCACTCATGAAACTTTTATTTGAAAATTGAAATCAGACACCATCGTTACCCTATAGAAATCATTCAATATCCATAAAAAAGATTGGTGTTCTTAATGACTTCTAATCTAGAACAACGTTTCTGCTGCCTTCCCATTCATAGCTCAATCGAAATTCTACTTCTAGGAGATTAGTTTAGTTAGATTTTATAGGCCAACTGTGTAAGCTTGAGAAGTTTTTTGTTAATTTTTTTGTTGTTAATGTTAAAATCTGTATGATTTTGTTAAAATCTGCGAAAAACTTTTATATAATATAATAAAAAAACGATGAAGTAAAATGCACCCCAAATATAGTTGAGAAGACTTTTTTTCTTTTGGTTTATGGCAATATTTCATTTGACCTTGTTTCATCCCACTTAATAAAATGAAATAACAAAACCAAACAGTGTTTTTAAATGTAGTTTCTTATATGGGTTCGTATTAATCGAAGAAAGTAAATACAAAAATTTAAATGAATATTTTACACTTTACAATTCAATAGTGGTTGTAGCAGATCTGGCTACAAAGTAATTTTACAACCTTTAGCCAAATTTTGTCTTCTCAGTTTTGTGTTTTAGGCGTCATACAGAAAATGTTCCATTAGAAAAATTAGCTATTGTATCATATAACGCATTTCAAAAGAGCAAAAATTCCAAATTCTAATTTGATAAATCTGAAAAATAAAGGAAGAATAACGAAACAGGTATATAAAATAAAAATTATTAAAATTGAATGTAAAAAAAATTTTACTTAGTTTAAGTGTTAGAAATATATTTAAAAAAAAAAAGCTGTTAAAAAGCAATTAGGTTCTCATAAATAATAGATTTATATTTAAGTTTTTGAATGTAAAAACTTTTACAATAAGAAAGAACATTTTTGTGTAAAACTTAGAAAGTATAAAAATTAAATAAATGTTAGTTCGATTTTTTTGTAATGAAATTAAAATTGAAAAATTTGTAACTATTATAAAATATTTTTAAATGTTTGTAAATGTCTTTGTTATTTCAATATAAATAACTTAACTAAGAATAAAACTATAAGCTGTAAATAGTAGACTTATGACCATTTTCATTGAGCAAATTTAAAACAAGATAATATGGAGTTTATATCTAGTTTTAATTTTTTTTAAGTTTCAGACAAATTTTTTACCATTTAAATTTCGTTTCTAATTGATGATGCCATAAAGAAAAAAATTTGTATCTGTTAAGTACAATTTAAGTGCCAGATGTAAAAGAATATTTTTAAGCTCAGTAGCGAATTTGCAACAACGAAGGTAATTAAAGTAATCAAAAGCTATTCAACTTTCAATATTGTTAGACATATTTGGTTTAATATATCAGAACAATCACCATTAATTTAAAATCCACAAGTGAGTGGGTACCCAAGAGAAATCCTTGATAATTAAAGGTGTAGGAAAATTAAAAATAATCAATTCAATAAAAAAATAAAAATAAATGAAAGCCAATTAAGATTTTATACCTAACCATGACTAAAAGATAAAAATTTAATTTAATTCAAATTACGATTTGTACTGTAGGTGAAAATGGTCATAAGAATCATCAATGAATGTAATGATTCAAAAATGTTTATATGAATTACAAAACAAACCCAAAAAAAAAGTTAACTTACATATTAAGTTTAGAAAAATTAATAAAATATTGAATAAAAAATAATTTTGAATGTTAATCTTTAATCTTGTTTATTTAAGCTTTGTACAAAATTATTCCAATCTTTTCAGATTTAGACAAATATCGGCCTAATGAATCGTTACTAATGAGGCGGTTTAAATTGTGTTTTTCAAGTGAACAAAGTTTTTTTTAACTCTTCTGTACCACCTTCCACGCTTTCAATAGTTTTGTTTCCACATAACCACAATTCTTTGCAAACCAGTTTTATTAATCTTTCTTCATGACATACCAAAATTCCAACGCCCTAAATTATTTTATTAATCAATAATAAACTAGCTGTTGGCCCGTCACAGAATAACTTTTTCTAATTAAGATCTATTTCTAATTTCATTATGTACATTATGTTAAAAGTATGTTAAATAAAATTGCAACCGTTACATTTTGTGCAACGCATATTATGCTTTGATTCTAGTAATAGGTACACAAAAAATAAATAAATGAATCATATAATTTCTTGTTGTATCTTAAAAACTTGAACATGAATAAGTTAGGTCGTCTACTTTTTGCATGTTTCGTATTTTATAAAATATTGGGGTCGTTAGCTCAAATCCCTTCTTGGTATAATTATGTTTTTAATTTCAATTAAGATTTTTTTTTTATTTAAGTGCGCACTTGCTTAAAATAAATAAATTAATAAAAGATTTTAAATTTTTTTTTAAGTTTATTTTGTTTCAATGTATTAATTACATGTATTAATATTTTTAAAAAATGTTGCTATATATTCTATATTGTTTCTTTTGTTTAGATTCAAATCGAAATATGTATTTGTTTATTGCTAACATTCTATAATGTACCTACTCAACATGCAATACAATAAATAGCATATAAATAAAAACAATAATGTATCTATTTATATGTACGTAAAATTTTATTTGGAATTTTTTAATATACCTAATTAAGTTTAAAAAAAAATGTTGGCTTCTAGGGTGCATTGACGAAACCACTTTCCCAACCTCTCACTATTTTTTACCATTTTTACCAAGCCTTTTTTTAAATTTGAATAGAAAAATAATTGAAAGATTATGAGGGAAAGATGCAAGGATGAGGGAAAGTTGCAATGATGAGGGCTAGATGAGGAGATAAGGGAAACTTTGAAATTACTTCGATTACATTGCTTGGTTTATTTGCTTAAGCAAACCAAGCAATCATCAAAGCGTACATTGAGCCTTCGCCAATTATTATTATTAATAATCAATTATTTTAATTAAAAATTATTTGTAATTAAAATCATATGAAGACGAGCTGCATTTAAAATTAAATATGTAATTTTAGAAATTAGAAGAAATTTTAAGAAATAAATATTTTTCTATTTATTTATGAATATTATATAATTATAAATTTTATTATGAATATTATAAATAACTTAATTATTTAGTGATAAAAATAATCGAAATGAATTAATGAAATTTAATTTTTCTTGTGTTTTGAAAACACATGTAATTCTGGGTTATAAGCCATTCATTTACGCACGCAAATATAACTTTTAAGATTAGCAAAATTAAACACATGAAAGTTATTGAAGAATCTTTGAAACTCAAATTTGTTTTGTTTTTGATCGAATTTTGAAATAATGCCTTACGCACATTAATTATGGAGTCAAATTATCGTCAAAAAAATCTCCGAAGAACAAGGAATCCTGGAAAAGATAATGCTGAACGTTCTCAGAAATTTTTAAAATTTAAGAAACAGAATAATTCGATATGATATTAAGTTGTTCTTTATGTAACGCTCTTCATTTTTCAAATAATATTACTTCAAATTACGGAACAAAATTTAGTTTATGTTGCCATTTCATGTGAAGCCATTTAAAATTCGATCTATATTTTTTTTTAAATAAATCGGCCAAACAGCCAGGTGCCATTTGTAGAACAATAATAATGAAGCTAAACTCAATAGGCATAATCTGGGAGGGGGCAAAAACAACAGCACCCAACAGAGTTTGATGTAAATGTCTGGGCAAGGCTCTATGATCCCAAAAGGAGTAAGAAAAAAATTTAATAATGAATATAAGGTGATGATTGTATTAAATATAGTATTAACTAAAGTTCAAGAAAATTTCAAACGAATAAATTTTTGCATATTAGAACATTTGTTGTAAAATTTGTATATTGTAAATAAGATTTGTTTTCAATTTTTTTTTTAAGACAAAAGCTCATCGTATGTTAAATGTGCTACGAAAAATGTACGCAATGTTAAACAACCAACAAAAAAAAGAAAAAAAAATTTTTGTTAACAATTGAAGGTGAATTTAAGTAGTTAATTTTTTTTCTTATCTCAAAAAAAAAAAATTAATAATTTCTATTGAAAACCAGTTTCCCATAATTAAATTTTTATTGAGAAGAGAATAGCAAAAATTATAAAAATTACATGTATGGTCAAATAAAAAAACTGTATCCTAACCCGTGTAAGCCAATGAGATGAAAAGTACTGCAAATTGAAGCAGAAGATTCAATGATTAGAAATATTGTAAAATGGAACTTTTTCATGTGACATCATAGTGTAAATATGGTTTTTCCAAAAAGAAATTGTTAAAATTTCAACATTTTTTAAATTTAAAAGCTTACAGATTTGAAACTGTAAAAGATAGAAAATTGAGTAGGTAATTATTTAAAAAAGAAGCTTTCAAATGCACCTACAAAATTTTCATAAGTAGTCTAGAAACAGAGTTAAGAGTAAAATTATGAAAACTAAAAAAAATATTGAAATTTCCTTTAAGCCCCCATATCTTGGAAACTAGAAGAGACCTAGCTTAGCTCCCATACACAAAATTTTTCTACTCATAAGTGCCTACGCAATGGTATATAGCAGTGCACTTAATTATGAAATACGCTGTGGTTTCGAGTGTTTTTTTACCAATTAATTTCTGCAACATTTATGACCAAAAGTCATTTACTATGATATTCTGGCAGAATCAGTTTTTAACATCAATCCTAGCAAGCTTGAAATTGATATTGGAGCTCCGACAGTCTACCCTTTTTAAATAATGAAAGATTTATTTTCTTGTTCTTTAATCGTGATTGTAATAAGTCAAGAGTTAGAGAAGACCCAGAAAAAGTAGAGAAAATCAAATCAAATATTAAGCTACAATTCGCAATCTATCACATTTATTTTAATAGACGCGGATAGAGAGTCTAAAATTCGATCAAAATTTTGAGACTCTTCTGATGATGAATGTGATGAGATCTAATATAATAATAATTATAAATTTTATTTATTTTACTTAAATTGGTTTCTCTTTACAAAATATTAGATCTATGTTTACAAAATATTAGAATTAATCTTTTGATGATTACAAAAGATCACTTGATCTAAAAATTGATCTGAACCAAAATATGATCTTTGAAAGATCTGATAATTTTTTCGATGATCTTTTAATCTGTGATCTAAATGTAAATGTTTAGGTTTACCAAATTCTATAACAAATAAAACTTTCTTTTCGTTGTTTAGTATAGAAACAAACATCTATTTATAACATTTGTAGCAACAATTATATCATTTTTGAATATTATAACAGTTTGAATACACCGATAATACCAAATTAAAGTAAATTTTAGTGTTAAAAGTAATGAAACACTATTTTTTTCCAAAATTAATAATCGTTAAAATATTATCAGAATCCTTAATATTATAGGAAATTTTTCTTTTTTTTTTCAATTTTTTTTTCAAGCAGTTAGTAGTTCAATATTGTTTGTAATTTTATTATCATATATTCACCATAAGTAACACATCCATTATCGACCCTTGATTTCGTCAAAGATGCCCGCTCTTATAGCTTTGATTCATTAGTATCATAGACGAGATTAAACAGTATGATTTCCCGGATAGGGAATAATGTAGAATCTCTCATAGAGAATTGAGGATCTTCATATAGTTCTGCTAGCATATAGATTCTGCGGCATACAACATAATGTAGATCAACTCTATTTAACAAGTAAAGTCACTCTCTTAAATTGAAATAAAAAAAAAAAACAAAACCATGAGGATGTATAATAACAGCATTTAATCCATTATAAATGGCAAAACGTAAAACTTATCGATAACTTCTCATAATTAGGAATAAATAGAAGTAGAGAAGAGGACGTCGACAACAGACTACGGAGAGAGTCACCTTTGTTGAACTTTAAGTTCAATATGGAAGTGGTAATTTTTGGTCTTTTAATAACATAAAAACCAATATTACAATATTCAAAGCATTTGTAATATCTAAACTTCCATATGGCAACGAAAATTGGATGACTACTATCTCCTTCAAGCGAAAATGCCAAGTATGCCAAAGAAAAAGTGAACAAGGGTGAAAGGTTTAAAATATTAAAAGTTTTAAGGAATTATTTAAAAAAAAATTTTGTTTGCGAAAACAATAAGAGTACGACAATATTTGAACAAATATAAAATCAAATACATAGTTAGTTACAATTGATATGACTAAAAAGAAATAAAGTCTAATATATTTTTATTTATTTTATAATTTAAAAAAAACAACGGTATTAAAGTTCCTCGTTTATAATACAACAGAAATAGTAGTACGTCACTCCATAATAGTAATGCTATACTGATAATAATAAGTTTGTATGCTCGTAATTAAAAGCGTGGGTTTTTATAAATCACCTGCAAAACTGGATATATCAGATATTATATTGTTATATTATGATATTACATGCTAATTATTTGAATGCTTGTACTTTTTATGGTTTTTTCGACATAATTAGTTTAATAAAATACGTTACGTATTTGTTCATTTAATAAAAAATTAGATAAATGATAGAGCGTAAGTATTTAAGGTCATAATACAATGCAATTATTTGATATTTTAATTTATTGTTTAAGGTATTACATGAATAATATGTGTAATACAAATATATCGACCAAACTAAATTGCCAAATTTCCATTTTTAAAAATACATTATATAAGAGTCAATTCCATACTCTAATGTATTCCATTTATTTGTCACTAATTTTATTTGGTGTAAGATACTTCCATACTTTTTGGGCATTTCAAACAAAATATTACCAATTATATCATTTACTACCACAGAGTTGTCAATATACATAGAACAATAGGAAATCCATTGTATATGTATGGAAAAAATATGTATGGTTTGTTTGCGTTATTGAGTAAATATCACTTCCTACAGCCTAAGTGTGATAAACAGGTAATTGCATTTTAACACAATATATACATTTAGTATCTAATTAAAAATCATATTATCAAACAATATTTAATTGAAAGAACGCAATAAAAAAAAATTGAAAATGTTTAAACTTGTTTTCAAAAATAAATAAAGTGACTTTTTTTTTAAATTTTCATTTTATTAAATTATTTAAGATATTTGGGTGTGAAAACAAGAATTTGAATTTTGAACAGAAATTTTTTAGTTTAATAATAAGTGTTTAAAATTACTTTTAAGAATTTAAAAAAAAAATATTTTTAAATTATTTTTGTTTATTTTGGACTCAGATAAGAATTCCTGCTTTTAAGTTATTTTATATCTTAAATATATTCAATTGATGAAATCGATCAATTAATTCTGATAATTTTTTTTTGATGATTATTAATTTATTTTTTAAAAATTTTTTCTAATCAAACAGTATGACATACTTTTCATAACAGTTTTGGGGGATGGAGTGAATTTTCTTTTTCTAGGATTTTTTTTCTCAAAAATTAGAAAAAGGGGAAAAACATGAAATCTCAAATGTTTTCTGGAAAAATCCATTGGAGTTTCAAAATTATCCCAATTTGAGAATAATTTTTTTTTTTTTTCTGTTTTTTAATTTATAAATTAATGAAAAGTTGAACCTACAAAAAATAGTACAATTGCCTCACTTTTCCACATTCTGACGCGGAAGCTGAGCGGATCTTTAGTATAGTAACAGATGCAAATGCAAAAATGCGAAATAGCCTTGAAGAAAACTCTATAACTCAATATGAGTAATGAGATCTTACTTTCAGGCTGAAAATACAAACTTTCTAAGCTTATAAAAAGTCATTTATGCATGTAACAAATCTTTTTTCTAAAAATAATTTTGCATTTTGGTCTTGAAGAATCAGAAAACAATACGTATCGCTGAAAACAATGTTTCATATTGTGTAAAGCTAGCTTCAGATGCGCAGAAAAAAGCAGTATGTCGATCAAAAAAATTGTTAAAGCTTTTTGGTTGTCATATATAATAATCTATATAATAATTATACAAAAAAAAGGGAATTTTAAAGCTTTTTAAGGAAATTTTTTAAGAAAATTTTATTCTCATCTACATTTATTCGTTCATATTTCATTATTAAATTGATATCATCACAGTTCGAATTTTTTAAACATTATTTATTAATTATTATCATGATTGGTGATTAAAATATATTCAAAAAGATTATAATTGTTAGTACAAATGTCTGTGCAAATTAAAAATGATTTTCTTTTTATTTTTTAACCGATAATTAAAACTTAATTTGTTTTTTGATCTTTTTTCAAATTATAATTTTTTCAACATGATTTTTCCAGTTTGTATTTAAAACATTTATTTTGAATGAAAGTTCTAATATCATCTATCTATTCATCAGTACTGGATACTGATGTTCAAAATTTATTATTATACATAAAATTTTTTAAATTTATGAAATATTATTTAATAATGAATTTTTTTTTCATTAAATTTGTTAAACAAAGTAAAATATTTAAAAAGGTAAACCTTTTTCATTCAAAACCTTTCCTCATGGCCCATTGTATTCAGCAATTTCTCGAGTAACTAATTCTGCGGATTGAAAAACTTTAGAATTTATCAGGACCCAAAATAGAAACGAACCTTGGGAGGAACATTGTTTGGAAATTTAGTTTATAAAAAAAATTAAAGTCAGCCACTCTACAATGACTCTTTGTGCAATTCTTTGCACAACGGTTTTTCTAGTATTTTATAAAGGACATAATCTATAGGACATGAATTAATCAAAGGAAATTCGGATTAAAGATGGAGAAGAAAAGAGAAAAATTTTAAAAAACCTCCTTGACTTTTTGCAAAATTATTTATATAAATAAATAATTTTTATTTGTGGAACAATTTTTTATATATTTTTGATGATGTTTGATAATGCAATTCTTTGATGTTATTATTTGAAATCTTTGAATTTTGTTATAGTTGACCAAAAACGAATATTTATATAATTACGTTTTATCTTGATCGGTTTAAAAGTTATAAGAGTTTAAAAATGCAGCAGAAAATTATTAAATAATACAATACTTGTCTCATTGCAGAATTTACAATTTTATTCATATAGTAATGTGTTCACCAAAAAAATCAAAGTTCTAAAAAAATATTCAAAAAATAGTTCAATTTATTAAAAAGAAATTCTATTGCAGAAATTTTAATTCGGGTAGATAATATTTATTCTCTCATTTAAATAATAAAAAGTTATATGAACTTTACAAATCTCCAAATGGAAATTAAAAATCCAAATACAGATTTATCCAAATCCAAATACTGTCATTTTTAACAGAAAATTGAATTTTCAGTTCCGTTCGATAGCAAGTAACTTATGCAAGACTTATGAAAAATATCCTAATAAAAAAAAAAGCCGAAAACAATTAGAAAAGGATGAACATTTGTTAAACGCAGAAAATGCTAGGAAAAAAATTAATTTTGACAGGAGCAGCAAATAATTACAAGTAATGCTTGTTTTTAAAATTATGAAAATTCTGAACATGCCTATTCTTTCAACAAATATTATAAGTGGAAAATTTAGACATACTGCTTATATGTATATACTTTAGGCAAATAATATTATCTTTAATTTATATATATTAAGATAAGCCAAAAATTATTATTTTATTAATAGAAATATTTATAATAAATATTTTAATTTTAGGCAAAAATCTTGTTTTAATGTATGTATGGAAAGAAAGTATCACATCCAGATTAGTAAAAATATAATAAAATAGTAAGAGACATAAATTTGAAAATTGAAATATATAGATTCAAATTGTTAATTAATATTATCAAGTTTTTGTTTTAAAAGTATGGTATAATTTAGAAAAAGGTAAAATAAATATTATTTCATGTATTACAAATTATAAATTTTTAAATATTTTCTTTTTCGTGCGTTTTACATAATTAATTTGCATGTTCAACTATTTAAAACTAATATATGTAATTTTATATTTTAACATCAGTTACTTTAGAATTAAATAATATAAATTAGAAATTATCGAATTGAATCTTATGAAATGGAATGGAATGCAATAATATTTGCCAAGGAAATTTAGAAAAATGCAATTATCATAAATTTGAATATTTTATATTTTTGTAATATTTATGAAAATAATATAATATTTTTCTAAGTTCAAATTATTTTATATTTTGAGTTTATTAAAGATTTAATCAGAAGTTTGTCTAGGCAATGTAATACTACAATCCTACTGAAGAATCCAGTAGTATTATAGGATAAAACACTCAATGGTAATATTTATATTGGAATTATATTGCAAAAAGCTTTTTCTATTGATTATTTACTACATAAATGTAAACGACTTTTTTCCATTTATTATTAGTAGCAGTAAGACATTAAAGGTTTGAATATTTCAATTATTTTTATTAAATTTTTTTACTGTTAATTAATATAACTTCATTGTTTATTTATGTTTTATTTTGTTTTTGTTTAAAAAAATATTTTATTTAAAATTTTCAATTATAATGAACTTTGGTAGAGGAAAGTTTTTTGCAATTTTGAACAGCTATTATTATAAATTAATTTGTATTTTTTTTAAAGAACAATTAATAAATGCAGCAAGTTAATTCTTCAATTTTTATATTTTAAAAAAAAAATTATAAATTTGTCCTGTGCTTTGATTACCACAAATTAATAATTAAATGCCCTATTTAAAAAAGGATTAATTTCTAAATAGTAGTCACGATTTTTTTTGCGTTTCAAATTAGTTTAAAAGATTAAGTGTACTTTAAAAAGAATTAAAAACAAAAAACTCGAAAAAGGAAAGGTTAAAACAAAGGAAAAAAAATGTTCAACATTTTCTTCATTTTATTTTACACGATATTTTACGAACAACACGTTTTAAAAAAGGTTTCAACGTCAAAAATATATTTAATTAGCTATTTATTAATACACATTTTTAAAGTGTAGTTGAATGAAAGAAAAAATATTTTTTATGACAAAAAATTACTAGAACTAACGTCATACAATGAGAATTGATGTTTTTAAAAAATTTAAAATGGAATAATTAATTTGAAACAACTTTGAATATTTTTTTTTACCTTGTCAAGATAGTCGAACTTAAACAAGTATGAAATTTTATTAAAAATAAAATTTAAGGAATGGCGATAATAGGGGTGAGTCTTAATTTTTAATATCAAAATGTTTTACTATTTATATAGAATATCCAGAAAATATGCTGTGAATTTTAAAAACCTAAAAATATTTTTTAGCTAGCTTATGCTAATTTATGATACTTTATTTCTTACGCACATCCAACAAAACATTCATATTTTCTTTTTTATAATTGAACACATCTAACAAAATACATTTTATGCGTTTAATACAATTCTTTTGATGAACAAATATATAAATAATATTAGCGGAACTGCAATTCAAAACTTTTAAGAGAAAAAGAGAAATAGCATCGGTGGATTGTTAAACATTTAAAATTTCCAATTCAAATTATATAATATTTGTATCAAATAAATAAACATAATATAAGGATAAAATATAAAATAAATTTGAAATAATTTGATAAAATAAAAAGAGTGAAGACTAATTAAAAATTATTATATAAGAGTCCAGTAGTATTGCAGGACGAAACACTCCTAAAAAACTTTACAAAAGCTAAAACAAAGCATTAGTTTAAGATGTAATTGATGCAATTGATGATACTATATGTTAATCATATCGATGCATCGATGTTTACAATAAATAGAAGAAAGTTAAACTCTATATAATAAAGTTGTGTTTTTTATATTATTTTTTAACAATTCTGCAATTTTTACATAACAATACTATAATCCATAATAGCTATATGTGCGTTGAATTTTATTTTACACCGTTTTTCTTTAATAAAAGTCTCCATCAGTCACGTCATGAGACAATGAAATAATCCAGGACTACTGTAGAGTTCAGGAGTTCACGAATGACTCCCAAAATATTTTACTAAAACGTGATTTATGATTTTTATATTTTTTAAAAAAAATTAAGAATAAACTTGAAAACAAAACTATCAATAGAATAACGTTAGCTAAAGAACTTCTACCAAAATCTCAGAACAATCACTATGTATCACACTTTTTTTTTAATGAAACTACTCAGAAACGCACTAGTCATATCTTGCACAGTTTTCAAGACATTTCAAAAATTCCTTTTGCATTTGATTTAGAATTTATTTTATAACCAAAAAAAGTTAAAAATATTTTAAAAAAAAAATTACCGCAATAGCATTCATTTCGATATTGAGAATATTATTCAATCTCGATTTTTAAATGAATGCAACAGCATTCCTGACTGTCATAGCAGTCATTAGCATTTGCGTTACTTAAATACTTAAAAAACAAATCATATCGTTCAGTTTTCTTTATTTTAAAAATAACTTAAAGGAACATTCAGTTTTCAAAATAAATTAAATAAAAATAAAATCGTTCGTTACTTCAAAATAACAAAAGATATTTAAAAATATAAAAATAATAAAGAATATAAAAATATAAAATTACAAGTTCTTATGGTAATAAATACCAAAGCATGGTGGACACAAAACTGGCTTTTGAGGAGATGTTTGACATCGGAAAGAAGTTTGTTTAGTAATTTTGTTGGCGTAGCAATTTCTACAACGTAAGAAATATGTTTTTCGTTTATAATTACTAGGTAATGGAATTTTTTCCATAACGTGATGGCTTTCAGAATTTTTAATGATGAAAAAATAGATCTAGAAGAACATGGCGATTGATTGGCAAGTAATGAAACTTTCAGTGGACGGCCTCTAGGTGTAAGTACCAAACTCGAACCATCTGTTATATCTAGTGGAAGATTGATTAACGACTTTATCAAAGCATTTCTGAATTCAAAAAATGTAACTCTTTTATGAAAAATTTTATAGATGTAATAACTATTAAAAACACTGATATCTAGCAAGTGAAAAAGAACCTTTTTGTACCATCTTATACTTTTTCTCGGGGATGAATAATAAGCAATCATTTGATCGTTCCTGTCAATACCAGACATATACTTATTGTAATTTATTATATCTTTTGGTTTAATTAATTGTTTTCCGAATCTGTTTTTAGTTTCTATTAATTGTGGGTGGAATGCGGTTGTTATGGAAAGTACATCTCTTTTATCTTTCCACTTTGAAATATAAACCTTGCCTTTCCT